>OX411543.1:102001081-102602331 GCA_948146395.1 Fragum whitleyi
AGAGACAGAGAGAGACACAGAGAGAGAGAGAGAGAGGCAGAGAGGGGGGGAATCTGACACATATCAACTCACCCCAGGACACCAAGTCCATGTTTTTTCCACGTCAATAAGAGAGAGGTAGCGAGTAAAACGAGTTCTACTCATTTGAAAAAAACAGCCCTGCGTTCAGGATGTATGCGTTAGCGAAGCGTTTTCGATATGATACATCGCTTTGCACGTTTGTGCACGTGCAAAGTTGGATATCATCTCAAAGCGCTTGCGAAATGTTCTCACATCCTAAACACAGGACTGGGCTTCTGGGACTGGCTAAAATCTGTCATCAATGGTCGAACTTGCGACCCTAGTATCATTAGACGATCGCCTATTCCACTTGGCTTTAAAGGCAGTATGTACTTTTTTTAATTTATTGGTAATGTCACGCGCATTAAAGATGATTGATAAACACGCCTTTCGCAGACGACAATGTTCTTCTATCTACACACAAAGCGTAGTTTATTCTCAATTTTACTGTTAGTACTATTGCATTATGATCGCAGTAATAGTTAATGCAAGTCAATAAAAGGGATAGTTCAATGAATCTCAACGCATTGGCACATTTAATATAGTTACAGCTGAGTAAATAGTTATTTTTTTATTATGAAAAATGGAATTTAATATTTTGATGTAAAGAGTATCATTGTATAAAAAGATTACACACAATTTCCAGTTTCCAATTAGGCTTTCAGTTTCATATAGATTATCATACGAATTATCCTTAAGTAATACTTACTTCAAACAATGAACTTTTCTTTAAGATCCAATAACAAACCAGAAAGTTACACTATATCAATATTTAAAACAGATAAAACTCATTTTGAACACTGTCGTGTATTTATACCTTTCCTAAGATTTCCACGACTCTTAACTTTTCAATGTTCAAACAATCTCAAGTCTTATTTTTACACAAATAAAGTTATTTATATGTGAAAAGCCGTCATCTATTCCTTATCGGAATAAAGCATGATCTTATCATACAAAAAGTCATTTTTAACATACACTTACAGAGGAAAAGTTATTTCTTTGTGAAAAACGGCAATGATAATAAAGAATTTGCGCAAATAATGTTTGTAAAGAGTAGAATCGTCATTGGTCCACAAAAACTCGTAACTACAGCTTGAATCAAGCTGTAGTTACAGTGATTTTGTCACCAAAGGACGATAAAATGATGGGATAAGAGAGCTTGTAAATTCCTCTGTCACTAAGCAAACTAACTCCCATCTATAAAACGTCGATTTATGTGCCCTGTTCTTTGAGACGTTCCCATACGATCCGATTTACCACCTCAAATAAAAAAAAATAAACCAGCAAGGTGCAATTATTTGCCCGAGTCTAAATTCGTTAAACTATTTTTAGTTATATCGCGAAGGCCAGTGCACCTAGCATTGGTTTCTTGACGTTTCTAAGGCTTGCAAACACAAAATCTCCCTCCAGCCCCTGGCTTCTCAATGTAAGCGAAACGCTTATGCAGGGGTCAAATTGCGAGCGCCACAGCGACTCTTATCAAATGTCGGTAATGTTTGCATATGCCGGGTTTCATAGTCTGGTTCTTGGAGAAATATTTTTGCAATAAAAAGTTTTTCCTCTCCCGAAGGATATTAAAACTGGATCATTTTTTATTTCGTTTTTTTTTTTTTTTTTTAATCATTTTAGCTATGATGATAATCAACGACAGAGAAAAAGTCCAAAAAATCAATTCCTATTTTTAGATTTCCGTCTACTTTAAAATTGGACTGGTATGAACTTTATTCCCTCACCTTCACAATGGGATTGTTTTCTGATCTGCGCTTAGGATGTGATAAACGTGCGCGAACGTTTATTTTGTTTCCACAATTTTTCTATGATTTTCGTTAAGGATAACGAAGTTTCTTCTAGAGCGCCACGAAAATTGGATCCGAATCCAAAATGGTCTTTCAAAAGCCGATCCTTTGTGCATTTCAATATGAAGGCGCTCGTAAGCGCTTTGCGCACTATCCTGTAATTTGTGCTGATTCACAGGGGGAAGAACTTGCATTAGTATTACCGTCCTGAATAAACTTCGATCGCCTGACACAAAATATTGACATTGTCTTCACTTTTTAAAGTACATAATTCACGCAATCGATTTGGGTTTGGTCGAGGATCGGCAAATGTTAAATATTACGACAAATCATTTTTTTAACTTTAAATCAGTCCATATTTTTCTGTTCAACCACAAACAAAGACGGAATTTGTTTTCATTCTATAGATGTTCTGAATCTGTTCAGAATTTGTATATCATAAGGACGAATCCTATTGAAAAAGGAAGGATTCTTAAATAAAGGAAAAGGAACATATACAAATTTCCCTGTTTAAACTCTATGAGCCACTACTTTGGTCCAATATTCCTGAAAATTACTAGGAAAAGCTAAATACTGGAATCATCGGTCTATATCATAAGGCGTCAATAATGATTTTTATCGAAAAATGGAACAATATGGTTATCAAATGACAGGCATTAAGGAAACGAACGTAAGTGATGTATAATAAACATGGTCCACTTGTTTAGTAACGCATTAAGCAATTAACACAGTTGGACTCCAACAGGAATTTGGTTATATTTTGTCGACGATCTGTCTAATAAAGCTGTAGTTACGGGCTTTTGTTCGACCAACAACATTTTTTAAATCACCACATCATGCTTATGCCCAATATTTCAAATTTCTCTATTGGCCTTCATCTATGAATTGAAATCTAACTCGTCTTTCGATCATAATTCTAGAAAAATGTGATATACAAGAAGCGAAAACGTTTATTATGGGACGCCCTCCATTTTGGAGATTCGCAGGAATCTTTCAATATCTTGATTGTAGCTGTAGGGTGGTGCCTTTTAATTTCCTTCCTCGGTGACTCATTGTTTAGCTCACTGTGGTCAAACAAAACCAAGGAATCATCCAATATGACGTCATAACCTACTACTTGACTGAGTAAATATTTGAAACTAGTGATAATCTTAAATATTGAGTCTAAATATGCTATCTGTGGGATGTTATCAGTTTGAAGTGCATCTATCTCAGTATATAGGGATTAAGGTAGTGGAACCGTAATAGCTCCGCAACATTTCGGAATGTTTGATCTTTAACTATGTTAACCGAGGTTTCCTAATGAAAATCATTAGGAAACCTTGGTTAATACTGTTAAAGTGATAATTTCTGAAACTTTCCAGAACTATTACGGGTCCACTACCTTAAACACTAAACCCGGCGAAGACCCACGACAATTTCACGCAGTGGCGAATCTTACTGGGGGTTTGGAGGGTTAAAACGAACTCGCTCTGAAGTCTAATCTTTCATTTCAATTTTCAATTCACCGGTCTCCTGCTGTACATAGACATAGATTTTGGGGGAATATAGTATAGACTAAGATCAGCCAGCACAGCTATGCAGTTTGGTCTTACAATACACTGTCTGCCTTCTACATGATCTTTGTGGAAGAAAACTTAAGGCAGACTTGATGAAATGTCAAAAAGAAAAAGAAATATGTTCAAACAAAATTTAAATTCGATTCATTGTTGAAATCGTGAAATACATGTATTATGAAAACGAACCATCTTATTTATGTTTGAAACCCCCTTGCGGAGCGCCTGGATTTGCCACAGGCATGCGCCTTTTTCTAGTGAAGTAGGCGTATATTTTCATGGTATCCTACAAGTACGGGAATTTTATAGGAATATAATATACATATAGTATTTTCATGACTTTACATAAAATAGATAAATGTATTATGAAATACATGTAGATGGATAAAATTGTTAGAATTACGCCGGAATGGCGCTAAGGTCTTTCGAACGCTTCAACAAGATATCCAGCCCTGCGTTCAGGATGTCAAAACGGCGCATACTGTTTGCAAATTTTACCCTGCTTTACACGCACAAAACGGTATAATTTGCAAACTGTTTGCACCGTTTATCACCCTGAACACATAGCAGGATGTAAAGATAATTCTTGTCATAGAAACACGGTTTGTAGTGCTATAAACACGGATATTAGTGCACGGGAGGCCTTGATAATCTAAATGTCAGACCTGAGTCCTCTTAAACAATTTAATAGATAAATAACTGTATCACACAGTAATTAAAAAAAGATTTTTTTGTATTTATATTGAATTCATGTCATTGCAATTCATAAATCGCCATATACTAAACAATGGCAATGACAATTTCTACTTTTCTAGATAACTATCGGAAAGTTTTGGGACATTTAAGGTCCTTACATTTCAGCGATTTCAAATTTTGATTGCACATGATTTAGTTGGACCGAGTATATACTTTCTCTTACTTCTTTTATTTCAAGTTTCTGGTTATTAGTGGGGTGTGTGACTGAAACAGAATTCCGCAAAAGAACAGTATTCATAATTATCATATAAGGTCATTTAAAACTCCCCCTTTATTAGGGGTGTTAAAATCACGAATATTAACGAAATATTCGGGATGACTCGAAAAGGCGAAATATATTTAAAGGATCGCGATAAAAATCAGATCAATGACTTAATGAAATGGGTTCGTGATAGCGGGGGAGTATATACCCGTCAATTTGACGAGAGGCGTATCACTTGTTCAAATGGGGTCAAACAGTGCCATACTCTGGTAGGGAGCTTAAATACCGCCCTGCTAAACCCGGAATATTCCTGCCTTTGCACATACCGAGTTTTTAGCGCAAGACTGTACCAAGTGTATATACAATGTATATATACTTAATACAGTCTTGTACTGAACCCCGTGCAAGCTGATCAGAGTCTAAAAACACACTACTTTCAAACATAAAAAGTTTGAAAAATATTTGTTTATCATATACACTGACACGCAATAATTTTAAACAGTGCCTTCAGAACTTTTATTTTAATGCAATTGAACCAAGATCTTTATAAGGAACATAAGGTTCAAGTCGTTTGAAAAATAGATTGGTCCGATTTGAAAGATGCTGCAGTAATTAAGAATTTGAAAATTATGGGTAAAACTAAAAGGTATTGTATAAAATAAAAATACAATGTAGTTTCTTTTTATCGTATATCAATCAAATACAAATTGGTAGTATGATGGTTAATGTCAATGTACTTGCGGCGGTCTTCCGATGCATTTACGCCGTGTCTACGGGTTACGGCCTCCGTGCGATATTGCCATTTTTTAAAGAACATTTTTAACCAATTTTCAAACGAAATCAGATGGTATGCAGCACCCGTAATTCACTCAAAACTCGCTCCACACACTCATTCAATTTCACTCCAAAAACATCCATCGTGTCAACTTCATGATGTTGTTTACTGTACATACAATTTATCTTAAATATGTGTGAGTTCAATCGCAACATTAACCCCTATTTACTAGAAATTTGTCTTCGAGTTTCAGAACACCAGCATAAATCAGAGCCTTTACGTCAACAAATGCAACTATTGTCTTATAACTAACGCAGTCACACCCTACAATGGCGAAAAGTGTGAGAAAATACATGCAGCCAGTCTGTTGATCGGACCTGGGACCTCTCGCTTACAGGGCGAGTTTACCATCAACTGAGCTACCCGTCCGCCTACAAACAATCTCTCATATATGTGTCAGTGAGTTTAACCCGTGACGAATGGTTCAGAGGATGATCATATGGGAATTTTGTCTATACTTGTATAGACAAAATTGAACTTTGACCTCTCTCTTGTACTTGTACATCTATAGCTAAGGTACTTACAATTCCAAGACCGAATCCTAGAAAAATTAGCCCACTGTTTAAGAAACACTTTCAAACGAACATCTACTACACAGATTTTATTCGTACTAATTCGCTCTCCTGATATTATAGATTATAATACAAAACGATCAAAATTACTTGTATATGGCGTTGTGGCGATTTTTTATTGTTTCTTTACAATAGAGATCGTGATAAAAGGGCTCGACCGTTTATGTCCAGTGTTGACCACGGCTAAATTGACAATTAAAAGGTGGGTGGCTGTAAAATTTTATTTCAGTTTTTATTCTCCTAAAATATCCAACACTTACTTCAGAAAAGATACAACCAAATTCTGCGTTCGGGACAACGATGCACTCGCTAACGGTTCGAATTTTGTACCCTGCAGTGGTCTTTCAAACATGTACAATGCGCTTTCCAAGAGAAATGCGTTCGTGATCTCTCCATTAGCCTGAAGATAAACCTTTTTACATATGAGTTTCAGAATTGAGAAAACAAAAAACTGACCAATTTGTTCCGGAACTTTCTATTTCGCCACGTTTGCTTGGAGTTGCTTCATTTTATTAAAGGAAATTTATTCAAGGTTTGGTATCAACGTTTCCACAAATATACATAGTTTAGACTAGTGATTTTACTAGAAAGAGAATAATTTTCTGGAGAAGAATCACTAGGCTACAGTGCCACATCGATTGACCATACATGTATTAGAATGCATTAGGTGTAATTCCGGATTCCACTTTTTTAAAAACAAAATTGGAACAAAAATGCATTCGTGGGTAGGCTGTCAATATATCGTTATCGAAAGATTATTTAAAGCTTTAGTAACGATAGTTTGATATTTCACCGGAAATATATTAAAAACTTAGTCAGTGGGCAAGTTTTTTTTTGTACGTAGATCAGCTAATTAAATGTGTCTTTTGATGATTAGATTTTTAATAATAAAATGTTATTTTCCCGATTGTATCAAATGAATTCCAAAATAAGATGAAAGGCATCCGGTGAAGTGTTGGCTAGAAAGATCTAGGAGATATCAAGATAAAATCAAATGGATAAGATTAGTTTGTAAAAGCCTTAAACCTGAAATTTGCCTAAAGGTATCTTAAACTATCGATTCCTAATTGACCATTCTTCAATATTTTCAATAACTCTTACTACATTGTATTGTCTGTTACAAATTTTAAAACAAAATGCTTGCTTAAACCGCTACGTAAGGATAATGCAAACGAGCTGGGAACAGCGGTGGTGGATCCAGAGGGGTTGGGGTCTAACGAATACCTCTGATCCAAGAACTTGTTACGCTTATAACGGGGTCCTAGCTTTATATTCAGTTTATCTCCTATAAGCTATTCTCATATATTTTTTTTGCGAATATAAAAATATTCTCTGGATTAGACAGCATCACAATATTAAAGAAAGATACAGTTAATCACATCGTGAAAGTGACACTCGTCTCTTTACCAAAAAAAAAAAGAAAAAAAAACCCTACTCGCTCAGCGTTCCAATCAGTCATTACAAATTATCACCTCAATCACTCTAAAGCACTCCAAAATAGTTCAAAATACCGCTTCGCAATAGTTCAATATTTCGATAAAATAGTCAAATAATTTTATTGGTTTTATTTGCTGGGGTTGATTTTTCAACCGTTGGATTTTCCGTAAAGACATAAAAAAATATATGTATATAAATATCAGAAAATTACAATTCGAAACCAAATGATTCCATAAAAAACGAGCAAATAATGATAATAATAATAATAATAATAATAATAATAAAGCTACATGTGGGTTCACATGTCGTTTGCTCTCGGTTGTCTAATTGGTTATCTAATTTAGAAAGACTTAGAAATTGAATTCTTCCAAATGTTGAATCTGAAACACTATCTGCTAAACTTTATTCACTTTAAATTGTGAGTATGGATTTTATCTTGGGTAGTTGGAATTATTATATTTGTGTTATTTATTTTTATTCATAATAATCATTATAGTATTTATTTTACGTTTGCTTTAAATGTGCTCTGTCCGTCTCATAGAATTGTCCTACATGCACAAATATCCATGAAAAGTTGAAGCGTTAAATTTAATTTCTATACGCCGTACATTCATCACATTTTCTGTCTCTAAAACTTACGCAATCTAACTTTAGTTTATCGACGCGTTTGTTGCTCTGACACGCAAGAGCATGCACGTGCAAAGCCGGGTATTAATTGCAAACAATGTGTACAGGCTTTTCATCTTGAAATATTTATATATATCAATCATCTCCTACGCTATGTCATTAGCTGATGAGAACTTACAGACTATCCAGACTTCGTTTCATCGAGTAGCCTACCAGTAATATGATTTTTAATTAGGTTCATTTAATACTTTTCAGGGGTCAAATTTCATGGACACGTAAAGATTACGCTCATAGAATAGTGATTAATACAAAACCAAACAGTTTTAAAATCGTAAAAGAGTTGCGGTTGGGTGTAAATTAAGTTTGAAATCTTAATCAGTAGTGGTATCAGTTCCTATCATGTACTTCAAGACAAATCAAGGCATTTCAGTAAATATTCCGTAAAGATACCCAAGAGTATAGTTTTCAGGCATATCACAATAGTGTAAGAGGCTTCAATAAAGATTTGTAGCTTCGATATATTGCCATTACTTAACTTAACTAAGGGAACAAATTATAGATTTAAACTTTTCGTGGTATCATTTGTTAGTCCCCTTTGTAATTTCTTAAACTTGACCCAGTGAGGTTTACTTGAAATCATTATTTTGTAGATGTTTTTCTTTGACAGACACGAACATTAATTCCTAAAATTATACCATATTAAGCAGCGCCTATGCCAGTGTCATATAAACGCTTCGACGTCTTTCTGTGGTATCGGTAATAAAATCGAGAACTATAGTCGCCGTTGATCCGTGCATGATTGAGCGTTTCAATACAACTTTTTTTTTTATTGGCGATGCGTCGGTGATTATTTTCTTCAAGACTAGCCGGCATCGTCTTTAAAATTTGTATTGACCACTAAACGCCGGATTTTGTACGCATCGCAGACGTATCTTTAGTCTTTTGTTAACATTTCACTTTAAATTAGTATCGGCGACTAGTAGGCTTTTTTTGTGTTACATTGTCATTGCTATCCAACACCTGTAGCCAAAACTGGCATCCCCTGATGCGCTATATTTTGTTTAAGAATTATGTATATTACTGTGCCCTTGTTTCGGGGTTATGCCCCATTTTCAACCTATTTTTCATCTAACATCCAGGATTTTACATTAAAATGTTGATACATCTACTCACATGCAGTCATGGGTGCTTTTATTCAAACTGTTTGTCAAACATACCTATTGTTATGTGATGAATTTTCAACCCAGCATAGATAGATAAGGGCATATTTTGGCATTATCGTTTCTGGCTTTAGACTTGCTTATTATGGGGGGTATTTTGTATTTCAGATTGAAATATTTCAGTAAAACTTGAGCAAAAATTATGTAGTTGGTACTTATTAGAATTGTCTCATTGAGACAATTCAAATAAGTACCCACAACATTGGGTTTCTTGGAGAAATAAAGATTTTAGAATGGATTTACCCCCTTTTATCTGTACCCCAGACTTGTCTGTTTATCCACTAAAATTTTAAGATTGGTAATATCTCTTGAATGGTAAGCATTTATATTTCAAATGATTATTCCTTCTTACAAGACCCTTCTTTTGGTACAAAGGTCATCAGTCAAGGTCAATTAGTGTGAAATTGAAACTATATTATTCAGGATTCCTTTTGAATGGTAAATGATAGTCTTCCTAGTTCACATGTGTTTCGCTTATGACATGACCTTTCAGTAGATACCAAAGTCAAGGTCTTTTCAGGGTCAAATATTTGTAGAATGAAAACAACATCATTGGTCATAACATTTGAAAGGCAGTTGATAGAGTCTTCACAGTCTTTCACATGTGTACTGTTTGAGTCAAGAGCTTTGGGTAGAGATTTTGCTCATGATAAGATCGGATCTGCTTGTTCAAACTTCAATGTCAACTTTAAAGGCCAAATGCTTGTAACATTTAACTTAAATTAGCCATAACTTCGGAATGGTAAGTGATAATATTATATTTCACATTTGTTATGCTTATGGCAAGACCTTTCAGTAGATAACAAAGAGAGATTTATAGTCATGTTTGGGGGTCACATATTCATCTCTTCTTTAAAATTGGCATGACTTCTGAATGGTTGAAAAATATAGAATTTTTTCTGTTGATACGAACTTCAAGGTCATCTTTCAAGGTTTGTTTCAAGGTCAAATTAGGAAGAATTAAAACTTTGAAATTGACCATAATTTTGTAATAATATGTTAGTGAAATGGTCATCATGTTTCACAAATCATATTGTGTGTCAAATCATTGTTTCCAATAAATTGCAGTTGGTGTGTCATCGGTGTTTAACACAGCTTGTTTTAAAATGTTGAAGGCCTCGGAGGAAATCGTACCCACGGTTTGGTAAATGGAAGACATTTGGTGCCATGGAATATGCTTATTGTAGTACTAGGTCGGTCTTGGTTACTGTTATGAGTGGTTCTTAACGAGCGAAAAGAAATAGAAAGTAAAGATTAATATAAGGAATCCACTAAATGCGTATGAATCATATTGCGGTCGCCGACCACGACATTGCGACTCGCATTCAAATGCTGAGGTCACATAAAAATCGGCGACGCCGAAATGTCTGTGATTCTTTTATTTTTCATCTGCCGATTAGTAAAATTTAGGGTCAGCCCGGCGCCGGCGACATCAGGCCAAATATTTATTTTGCTGTCACATAAATCCGCCGATGTGACGATGCCGGTCTTATTTCTAGTTCATTAACGAGGCCGAATTTGCATGGCCGATTCAACAGCGTGCTGAATATACACCGGCGAGGCGACGGCGACTAGGCCTTTCTGTTGAGATGCATTTTGTGCAAAGTATGCCTCTTTTTTGACTTAGATTTTTTCCCACCATCCAGCACTTGACAGCCGAGCGTAGGCACCCGTAGGCGGTACTCTTGTTTGATTTAGATATCAATGGATCAGCATGAAAGAGTTGTAACTGTCTAAATGTTTATAGGCAAGTTACAGTTGTTTATCACTGAACCATCAATGACAATCTTACACAAAAAAGAGTATATATTTTTACAAAAAATATTTTGTTATTCTCCTTGATAACATTGGTTTCAATAATAATATAGGAAAGTCTTGTAAGTCTTCAGGCAAACCAATGGCAAAGCTCCTATTACACAATTTACTCAAGTGCATAAAAGAAATAATCATCTGTTGAAAAATATTGTTGATGAATGATCATAATATCAAAACTACAGCTTATTCAAGCCTTAGTTACAATATTTTGATTATTCACCAACCCTCAAATCATAACAAGAGGGCCATTGGCCCTAAAGCGCTCACCTGATGCATGGCTAAACAAAAGTCAAAGAGATCAAGAAGAAATCATTTCAGTTAAAAATGTTGCCTCTAAAGTACTAAAAAACGTTTTTGACCCTCTATCAAACTTGTGTAAGATTTCAAGGCAATTTCAAACTTGACCTAGGTTTCAAACAAACATATTGACCAAGTTTCAAGGTATTTGAGTAAACATGTTTTCTATTTTTAAAGATTTGACCCCTTGACCCCAATTTTGACCCCACTTGACCCAATTTTGAACATGACTGAGATTTGATGGAGACAAACATGTTTCAAGACATTTGGACCAAAGATGTGGCCTCTAGAGTACACACAAGGTTTTTCCAAGATTTGAACCCTTGACCCCATTTTTGACCCAACTTGACCCAATTTGAACTTGACCGAGATATGATGGAGATATACATTCTGACCAAGTTTCATGACATTTGAGCCAAAAATATGTCCTCTAGAGTGCACACAAGTTTTTTTTTAGATTTGACCCTTTGATCCCATTTTTGACCCCACTTGACCCATTTTTAAACTTTACCAAGATTTGATGGAGACAATTATTTTGACCAACTTTCAAGACATTTGGGAAAAAAATATGGCCTTTAGAGTGCACACAAGGTTTTTCTAAGATTTGACCCCTTGATCCCGTTTTTGACCCCACTTGACCCATTTCGAACTTGACCGAGATTTGGTGGAGACAAACATTCTGACCAATTTCTAAGACATTTTGACCAAAAATATGGCCTCTAGAGTGCACACAAGGTTTTTCTTATATTTGACCCTTTGACGCAATTTTTGACCCCACTTGACCCAATTTCAAACTTGACCGAGATTTGATGGAGACAAACATTCTGACCAAGTTTCAAGACATTTGGACCAAAAATATGACATCTAGAGTGCACACAAGGTTTTTCTTATATTTGACCCTTTGAACCAATTTTATGACCCCACCTGACCCATTTTAAAACTTGGCCGAGATTTGATGGAGACAAACATTGTGACCAAGTTTCAAGACATTTGGGCCAAAAATATGGCCTCTAGAGTGCACACAAGGTTTTCTAAGTTTTGACCCCTTGACCCCATTTTTGACCCTACTTGACCAAATTTCAAACTTGACTGAGATTTGATGGAGACAAACATACTGACCAAGTTTCAAGACATTTGGGCCATAAATATGGCCTCTAGAGGGCACACAGGGTTTTTCTAAGATTTGACCCCTTGACCCCCTTTTTGATCCCACTTGACCCAATTTAGTATTTGATCGAGATTTAATGGAGACAATTATTGTGACCAAGTTTCAAGACATTTGGGCAAAAAATATGGCCTATAGAGCGCACACAAGGTTTTTCTAAGATTTGACCCCTTGACCCCATTTTTGACCCCACTTGACCCAATTTTGAACTTGATCGGGATTTGATGGAGACAATTATTGTGACCAAGTTTCAAGACATTTGGGCCACAAATGTGGTCTCTAGAGCGCACACAAGGTTTTTCTAAGATTTGACCCCTTGACCCCATTTTTGACCCCACTTGACCCAATTTTGAACTTGATCGGGATTTGATGTAGACAAACATTCTGACCAAGTTTCAAGACATTTGGGCCACAAATGTGGGCTCTAGAGCGCACACAAGGTTTTTCTAAAATTTGACCCCTTGACCCCATTTTTGACCCCACTTGACCCAATTTCGAACTTGACTGAGATTTGATGGAGACAAACATTCTGACAAAGTTTCAAGACATTTGGGCCACAAATGTGGGCTCTAGAGTGCCCACAAGGTTTTTCTAAAATTTGACCCCTTGACCCCATTTTTGACCCCACTTGACCCAATTTCGAACTTGACCGAGATTTGATGGAGACAAACATTCTGACCAAGTTTCAAGACATTTGGGCCAAAATTGTGGCCTCTAGAGTGCACACAAGGTAAAGTTTGACGACGGACGATGGACGACGGACGACGGACGATGGACGACGGACGACGGACGACGGACGACGGACGCCGGACAGCAGCCCATCACAATAGCTCACCTTGAGCACTTCGTGCTCAGGTGAGCTAAAAAGGGACTGGATGGAAGGCATTCATTTTTTGTCACAGTCCACATATAGACTGAAGGGCTTTATCCTATATATTCTTTGGTTTTCGCCTACTGAGTGGGTATAAATTTCAAAGTCTTAGATACGTCTGTGCAAACTTCTTCAAAAATAACTGAGATATGGTCATGTTTAAAGTCCGTCAATTCGATGACTCAGCATGAAACAGTTGTAACTCCCTATATGTGCCATCGTCATGTTGCCAACTCCTAAGCCTACACCAACAACGATAGGTTGATGACAATCACTCAAATTTCTGTTCCAAAAGCAACCAATCTAAAAATCTATTTCAGTAACTCTCTTGATAGTGATAATATAACTCCTCTTTCAAGTCATCAACCAATAATGTCAAAGATGATCAAAGCAAGGCCCATAACTACCATTACCAACATTACGCGAGTGTGTACAAGAAATAAATCTTCTTTCGAGAAATGTTGTTGATGAATTATCATAATATCAAAATTACAGCCTATTCAATGTTACAATGTTTTCATAATTCAACAAAACTCAAACTATAGAAAAGGGGAGCAGATATAGGACATTCATCTTTTGTCACAGACTGCATGTCGCCTTTAACCTATATATTCTATGTTGGTCGCGCTCTGAGTGTGTATAAATTTCAAAATCCTAGTGATGCCTATGCAAAGGGGTTACATTGATTATAAAATGAAACCAAGGCTTCATTGCTGAGATGTTTCTCTGAAAAAAAGGCAAAGCTAAAATGAACTTGACTGGTGACCTTGGAGCAAGGACAAATTAGCACAAGCCATAAACTTATGAAATACAAAAACTGAGACTATCACAAAGTTGTGATTTGTGGATAGTTTCATAAATAGGAAATTAGATAATTGTTCAATCAAAGTGCAGACAATTCAAGAAATTAGAGTTAATTGAATATTATAAATAAACATTCCATGCACATCAAGATGCTAAGGAGATAGTAAATGTGCCAAATCAATAAATAAACATTTGTTATGCCAACTTATCATCCAGTAATATCCAGTGAAACTGTTGAAATATAATCACTCACGAAAATTATAAAAAGGAACTGACAGACAGGCAGATGGAAGAGATCATAAAATATTACCCATTAATCGCATAAATGAGTTTTAATGTCAAAAGATGAAAAACCAATAAGATATTCATATCTGTATTTGTATAATCATATCTCGATATTTTTATAACAAATAAGCGTGCAATTGTATAATTCAAGTATCTTAAAGCCATAAACCTCTACCACATAAAAAGTGCAAGAGTGTAAATAAAAACTATATATTAGAAAAATATATATTCTAACAACTACTATTATAAAATCTATCACAAAAATGATAAAATAGCACTGCCTACGGGTGCCTTCACTCGGCTGTACAATGCTGGATAGTGGATAACAATAATTTGATGGTTCAGTGCGAAAGAATTGTAACTTGCCTATAAATATTTAGGCAGGTACAACTGTTTCATGCTGAGACATCAATATCTAAGTCAAAAAAGGGGTGTGATTTCCACAAAATACAGTTATCCCCCTTGTTAACATGTGAGCCTAGTTTCAAGTGAAAGCCTTCCGTAATACAAGAGATATAAAAAATGTCAAAGTTTTTACAAATATGCCCAAAGCTAAGACTCTGACCAGCCTTTGCATCCGCACAGTCTGACCAGAGTCTTCATTATGCGTTTATTAGATATATAAGGTCTCAAAGTATCTGTAGACTATCAGGTTACTTTATTTTTACAGTATGTGGCTTTCTATGCTAACCAATGTTTGCACCTCACGAACATTTCAAGATGATGGAATTATTACTGTAATTAATCAATTATTATCCAGACACCAAGGCTATATAAGTAACTCTGGCTTTCTCCAAAAAGGGCTTAGCTAAAAATAGATTATTACAAAATCATTGGCTAGTTAAACATACAAATTTAAGTAAACCAATTTTTACTCAAGTCAATTCAAATAATAACACTTTAACAGTAAGACATAAATTGAGTAGTCAATACAAAACTATTGGAAGTACCTATAAATATATAGGTTCTTCCAATAGTTTTGCACTGACCTCTCAAAATGCTTAGTTCAATCAAAATTGCAAAAGAGATGATCTTGATGGCTCAGCTTGAAATAGTTGTTACTGTCTATAAAATAAATAGGTTGTAACTGCTGTTTCATGCCAAGTAATCAAATAGTAAAGTAAAAAATATTAGCAGAGTCAGACTGTTCAGACTTTTTGCTTTTCTTTTGATTTCCAACAGTTTTGAAACTGCTTAAAGGTGGGCAAGTTGCAGTGGATATTTGATTCGGAGAGACCTTCCCGAAAATAAATGGCCAATGATAGTCTACAATGTATATAGACAGAATAGACCCATTTAGGGTAGCCTGTCTCCAAGGCTGTCAGTTAATGTTCAGTAAAAAATAAGTAAGGTACATAACTCGTTATGATTTACTATATCATCCTATCTAATTACCTCCCATCTTCACAAAACAACTGATAGGCCAACCAGAGGAATATAAGCTGCTAAAAACTTATACTTTCTCTAGTTGAATTGATCATTTCACTATACTTCAGATGAGAGGGTCAAAAGTCAGTCTACATTTAGGGTTGAAGATCATTTTAACTGAAAGGAGCACGTCTGTATGTTTGCTTGGTTACTACTATAATAATGTCTAAAGCTTTTGTTGACAGGGGACTAGCTCTGAGCCCAAGATTATAATACTTTTTTTTTTATCTTTTTCAATGTAAACATGACCAGAATCTTTTATTTCATCAATTAATAATCAATTTAGAAAGTTTTCTATCATGCTAAATAAACATTTGTAAATTTTCATTAAAATTGAAAGTGATGAAAGTCCTTAAGTCTGAATGCACTTATTGTGAGTCAAAATTTTTCTGGTTTAAAGTAAAATCAGGAGGTGAAAACAAAGATCAAACTGCACAAATGTGTAGGCTGATAGTTGCCTATACCTCAAGCCAAAGCAGGGATATTCCTAGTTCTGCAAGACAAGGGTAAATAAGACACAGTATAGATTCACCAAAGCAACAGAAACATCAATGGGCACTTAGAATTAAAATCAATTTCCCATAATCAAATTTGTTTTGAGAAAAAAATGATAGTGGATGCATAGACCTATGTATGAACAGACAAATTTAGACAATTTGTCAATGTAATTCCAAAATCCCAAATCTACAGCTTCATTTAAGCTGTAGTTTTGAGGTTTTGGAGTTACAATGTCGAATTACAAGACTGTAACAATGGGCGTGTTCAGAGGTAACAAGAGTATCAAATACAGGGGTGTAACTCCCATTACGCACATAACACAAGTGCGTAAAAGAAATAATCCTCTTTTGCAAAATGTCGTTGATTTATGATCATAACATCGAAACTACAGCTTATTCAAGCTGTAGATACGATGTTTTGATTATTCAATAACACTCAAATCATAAAAAGGGAGCAGACAGAGGTCATTTGTCTTTTGTCACAACCCACATCTTGCCTTTATCCTATATATTCTTGGGTTGTGGCCTTCTGAGTGCCTATATATTTCCAAAGTCCTAGATACGCCTATGACATACAGATGCCAATGTAATTGGTTCAAGTGTTATATGTTGTTGTTAGTCTTAGCATACACTGTTATCTTCCTAAGAATGTAATCTGTTGGTGTTCATCTTGGTTATCATAAAAACTGTCTTCCGAGTTGGCATCTACCTCTCCATACTCTATCACAGTCGACAAAGCAATGGCCTGGTCATCTTTGGCGGAAAAAGAAGCGAATCCTCTTGCTTTGGTGTTCACTAACTGGTTCTTTGGCTTACCGGGACTTGACGGTGGGTTTATTGCTATTCTTTGGTTAGTTGTTGGCGTTATAAGTAAAAATTCTTCTAAAGTGGCAGAATCTTCAGTCATAAAGGATGTGGTCTTTGACCTACTTTTTCTTTGTTTTTCATTTCTAGCACCAATCAAATGTGTAAAATACCTTTTCCTTATGGAAATAATGAGCACTGCAATTAGAATGGATAAAGCTACGACCACAATACATGTCACTATAAATGTATAGAACACAAAACGAGACACAGTTCCTGTTGCTATGGTTACAACTTTAGTATCACTAGTCTTTGCTGTAGTACAATAACTCATGTTACCATGGTGATAGACTAGATCAAAATTGCACATTTTTGTTTCCTCAGTTATCAGACAGAAAGTATATTCTGTATTATTCTGTAAACCAGTCACAGTGATAAAGGTCAAGGTCACAGGAATTATATTGCACAAATTTGAAAAGTTTCCTTTCCAATAATGTAAGGAAGAATTTAAATATTGTGAATTATAAAGGTGGTGATTTGACTTGGATTTCACGGCAGATCTCTTGGGGTCTAGGCCTTCCACTTTTAACTTCACTGTTGTCATGGTAACATCAGTGACCTTGAGAAGTAGTTGTGTCTGACAAGTGTCACCAGTCCATCCTTGAGAACACAAACATTCTGCTGTGAAAACATTACCTGAGGACACTGTTCTACAGGGGCTATCATTATAACAGTGAAGATCTTCACAACGCATTATGGATACACCTGGAAAAGAAATAACATTTTATCTGATAAATACATAGAGCCAACTTATTTCTGGCCCGAATCCTACCCGGGTAAAGACTGGTCCCAATATCGACTATTAGAATAGCCTAGAAAAGGCTATTCTTATAGTTGACAGTGGGACCAGTCTATATATACCCAGTCTAGATCTGGTAGCCCGCTATCTGAGAGATACTCTGATATAGCGGGCAACAATACTCGCCCGGGGTCAGAAATAAGTTGGCCCATAGTATAATCCATGATTATTGGCAGGGCTGAGTCTAAGTAACTGGTTGTTGCACTTAAGGTTAAGGTGGATCAGCTTTTTTTATGTTAAATCACTTTTATTGAAAGTTTATATATAAACTTGAAAAATGTAGTTGTTTCAGGGTAACCAAACCCTTGTAATTTCAGCTTGATTAAGCTGAAGTTAAAAGGATTTGGTAACCAAACGATGAAATGTGTACACTTTCCCTCAGCGTGTCTATACTTTTGTTTTTGGAATACTGTTTAATATACATGTGTCAAAGATAATTGCCGTCTATTGAAAAGCAAACTTGCCAAATTAGGTCACAGCTTAGCAATGCCCTGCATGTTAAATAATAATGCACAATAAGACTGTTGGTTTTTATCATACAGGAGTAGTAATCAAATGGGAAACTAACTGTATAAACTACTCATGTTATGAATAGGCCAAAAAGGACAAATAATTTGACAAGAAGAAACTAGATCAGTGGCAAAGCAGACTAATACCCTAACCAATGCTTTGTCTTTGTTCCGTAACAGTTGTCTGGTCAAAGTTCAATTATGACCTTGATCTTTGACCTTCATAACTCCAAATAAATAGACAATTAATTACTTAGGTCATAGAAAAACATTTGTTTAAAGTTTCACAATTTTAGGTCGCTTCGTTCTGTACATAAACTAGAACCGATGCACAAATAAAACAAGAGTTGTCCGCGGACAACGTAGCTCGCCCAAACAGCTGCTTGTCACAAACAGCGCTTGACCGAAGACCGAAGTTCAAAGTGGTTTCTTTCAATGTTACCGTCCATGATCTAATATATATCTGTTTGAGTAGTAATTAAGAAATATAAAAACTTTTTTGTTTTAATTGCATGTATAAGCTTAGGGTAAAGTGAAAGCCTACAAGCAGATGAGGTTACCAATAGAATTTCTTTGTATCAAACATGAAAATTTTTTCCATTAAGTCCACAAAAGGTCAAGATCAAGGTCAAATTGTGAAGGACCTTGGTGTCTGTAGAAGCCTATCACCTAGTGAGTATGTGTATGAAGTAATGATGTCCCTAAGTAAAGCATTTAGAAAATATAAGCAAGGTTAAATTTTTGGTTTTTCAGTTTAAGTTTTTCCAAGTCCATAAAAGGTCAAGGTCAAGGACAAATTGTCAAGGCCCTTGGTTTCTGGTGAAGCCTTTCATCTGGTGACTATGTATATGAAGTAATGATGTCCCTAGGTTAAAGCATTCAGAAAATATAAGCAAGGTTAAAGTTTTTGGTAGAAGAATTTCGGTAAAGTATTTCTAAGTTCATAAAAGGTCAAGGTCAAATTATCAAGGACCTTGATCTCTCACAAAAGCCTGTCACCTAATGAGTATGTATATGAAGTAATGATGTCCCTAGGTTAAAGCATTCAGAAAATACAAGCAAAGTTAAAGTTTTTTTGGTTAAAGTTTTCAGTTAAAGTATTTCTAAGTCCACAAATGGTAAAGGCCAAGGTCAAATTGTGAAGGACCTCGGTCTCTGGTGAAAGCCTATCACCTGGTGAGTATATATATGAAGCTATGATGTCCCTAGGTTAGAGCATTAAATCAAATATGTGCAAGGTTAAAGTTTTTGGTTAAAGTTTTTTGGTTAAAGTTTTTCTAAGTCCACAAAGGGTCAAGGTCAAGGTCAAATTGTCAAGGACCTTTGTCTATGGTGAAAGCCTGTCACCTAATGAGTGTGCATATGAAGTAATGATGTCTCTAGTTTAAAGCTTACAGAAAATATAAGCAAGGTTAAAGTTTTTTTGGTTAAAGTTTTCGCTTAAAGTTTTTGGTTAAAGTTTTTTTGAAAGGGTCAAGGTCACAGTCTAAAGGTCATTTTGACATGGATGTTGGTCTCAAATGAAAGCCTATGCCCTAATGAGTGTTTCTGTAAAAAAAAAAGCCTCTAGGATAAATATTGATAGAAATAAAAAACTTTAACCTAATGCGGACGCCGACACCGACGCTGACATCCGAGGGTATGACAATAGCTCTTCCGAGACTTTCGTCCCGGGCGAGCTAAAAACATAGTAATATGAATATAAGCCTCTATTCTTCATAAGAGGGGGAAGGGTGTAGAAACTTGTTACTAAGGTAACTATACCTGCTAAAATTTGGCATGTCAAAGAAAATGTCAGAAGAAGGAGAGCATGTTTCCATGGTGTCCTCATGTCTCACCATCATGGACACAAGAAGTGGATATTATAGTCAACCATCATCAATTGTGGGTCATTCCTTGTTCAATGCTCCTGGAAAATATATTTCATTTTAAATATAAGTACTGTCTAGGGATGCCAAGTCCTTTTGTAGGACCATTTTTTTTAAAAAAAGCAAGATAAGTTTGTAAAACACAAATGCCCAAACAAACTTTGCCTTTGACAGGTGACCTTGACCTTGTCAAATGGTAAGTTGGCCTAGGTATCTGCAGATGCATATCATTTTCTATCATCAAACCAATTATGAGCATATAATAAAAATTGTATCTTGAATAGCCAGGAAGTTTATTTATTCGCTATTTTGATTAAGTTTAGCAAACAACAGATGGGTATGTGCAGACAGACACCAGTAAAACAATTTGCCCATTATCTTGTAAAATCATTTAAAAAATGGTTGATTTCAATCTTCGAAAAGGGGAATGGGGTTTTATTAGAGCATGAGGCTCTATTAGAATTTTTATGGTAAGCTAATAATTTTTTTGAAAACATCCATCTTTATTTTTAAAAACAAGATTTATTGTTTTCTATGATTTTCTCTCGGATACATACTATAATCAGATGTCATTTATTTCCAGAATTATTTTAAAAATTGTAAGCAACATCTTTGATACAATTCGTGCCAATTGTAATGATGTCCAAAAATTGTCCAAAGTTGTAGGCAAAAGACAAAGTTGATAATTTCTGAAATTCGCACAGTCCCTTGCAAAAAAGATAAAGAACTGGTTCTTGAACTTTCTAGAATACTAAATGGCAGTTCAAAAATGCCTTATTCTAGAAATGATTCAAGAACTAGTTTTTAACTACTATAACTAGTTCTTGAACCTGTTCTTGAACTCCTAGCAACATTTTTTGTCACAAAAATCTGTCAATAAATGTACTAGATGTGATAACAAGAATTTTTTTTCTAAAGAAAATGAGTCTGCCCCAGTGGCCTAAGTGTAAATGCACTTGACCCCTGACTTTGATGTCCGTAGTTGAGCCCAACAGTAGCTGGGGTGTGTTTATGGCCAAAACACAAAATAGCCAGCCCTAGTTCACCCAGCTGTAGAATTGGGTAGCAGTGGGTTTAAACCAATGCCTCTCTCTCAGTGAGAAAATCAGGATTGAATGTTCAAGAGTGACTCCATAAGCTAAAGTTTCGTCGCAATCAAACTTAGATAAATTAGTATAAAGTAACAAGAAATGTTGCATCAAAAAGGCCCCTTTTCCATGATACACCATCATATCACCCCATAACAAAGAAAGCTGATAGAGCATGTCCTATTGATCATTCTTGTTGAGTTTTGTTGAATTCTGATTGGTAGTTTCAGAGAAGAAGATTTTTATTTAATCATATGGGACCATTATTCCGTAACCCAACAGCCCATAGAGCCCTGGATGATGTGACCAACCTGATCAAAATTTAACCAACCTGATCAAAATCTAACAAAGAAATCTGAAAGAGCATTTCCACCATTTTTCGATGACGTGACAGCTGCGACAGCCCATAGGATCAATGTTATCAATCAAATCAGAATTTAAAGAAGAAGTCTGAAAGAGTATGTTGAAAGCATCATTCCTGAGAAGTTTGGTTGAATTCTAACAAGTAGTTACAGAGGAAATGATGTTGATATATTTCATTATAAAGGACCATTTATAGCTCGATTATTTCAATCTTGAACCAGTTCTAGAAAAAAATATTGAATTGCCATTAAATGTTTTAAAGTTCAAGAACCAGTTCTTTAACTTTATCAAAGGGGGTATGTAATATTTTAATGCATTGTATTTATCTTTAAGTTTTGTTTTTAATACACCATCAAAAGAGACATATTCTTAGTTCTTTTCTTTTCATGGAGTTATGAAAATACACAAACAGTAGGGTTGTGTTTAAATTTGTCATCTGGTAATGGATAAAAACACTAGGTTTATTTCAAAGTTCAATAGTTGAACAATGATTTATAGCTAAAGCTAATTTATAGGTTTTACATCACTGACTTTCAAATCAAATTGATCCAATTATCAAGCCATAAATCATCTTGATAAAACTGTTTACAATTCAAAAGGCACTGGGTTAAAGTTTTAACCATGTACATGCTGAATCTAAAGGCTTTCTAAAATCCAAAAGCAATGCATTTCAATAAGAAAGTTTTCTAAACAAGACCATCTAGCGGACATTCGCTAAGATACACATATGTGCACACATAATTATTCTTTGCCATCCTTCTGAAGTACCATTGATCAAATTGAGAGGTCAGCGCAACACTAATGTAAGTGCCTATAAATATGTAGGCACTTACAATAGTGTTGCGCTGACCCCTCAAAATGTAGTACTTTTGTTCTTCATTCAAAACTGTTATAAATTAAATGAACTGGGATTTGACAACCTGTGCTGCCATCATAGTGCAGACAGAAGCATGTCAGTTGATTGTTGAATGGAGTTTAACACAGCTTTCAACATTATTTTAGTTATATTGCAGCAGCTGGAGCACCTAACAATGGGTTCCTTGTATTTCTCTCACCAGTACAACCACCACATCCTTTCCTAGCCTCCAACTGCTATCTCACATAGGTCTACGATTATCAACCCATTGGTGAAGGAAGCATGTCAGACTATCATTCAAAGGTCCATGTTCAATACAATAACCATTGACATTCAGGGTTTTAAGAGATGCAGAGTTTGTGATTCTCAGAGACACACAAATAAGTAGCCTGGACTCTCAAAACTATTTGGTGTGAGTCCAATGGACCCTCTGGGGATCAACCTCAAAAAAGATATGAAGACTGTTTTAAAACTGTCTTAACCCTTGTCATGCTGAACCCGGAATATTCCTGCTTTGGCAGGAGCTATAGACAAACATCAGCCTGCACATAATATGTGCAGTCTGATGCCGTCTACACCACCTGTTTCTCACTTTTCAAATAAAAATTGTTTTTATAATTGTAAAAATAAAACAGTTTGTACTTTCAGTGCTTTTTTCCCTTTGATTTTGATGCAAAATTTTAGCCAAAATTTATTCAGCATAACAAGGGTTAAATTCTTTCATGAAGTTGAGCCCCCAAATATTCATACATATCCAACACTTTCTCTACCTTTCACTAGGTTATAGCTCTAAATTCATAAAAAGCAAAATTATTGCATAAAAGAAATAGAGTTTATCTCAATCAGAGACTCACAAACAACAAGAAAGGACCCCTAAGTTCTTAATTGTTGGTTCTTGTGACCCCCTTTCATTGAAGTCAGACTTAAACCCTGGACATTTGATTGGAAATTTGGGAAAATATTGACAGATAAGATGATCCTATTGGGTATCCTCGTTTTGTCTAAACTAATTGGTCTAAAAATCATGTATTTTACTTCAAATTTAGAACTGTGCAGCATTTAAAATAAATAGATCAATTTTTTGAGGAAATGTAAAAAAAGTGATATTGGTAATGTTTTTTTCTAATGGTTTCATTTTTTATTCTGATTAATTGATTAGTGAAATTAATAATTGATACTCGGATGTTTGATCGACTAAATTACTTGATTAATCCAGTAATCGTTCCACTCCCTACTTATATTTATGTCTATCATAATGAATCATACAATTTGCTTCAAATAAAACTTAATTTTGCTAAAAATAGGGAACCATGAAATTTATTTGAAACCTATCAATAATTTTTGAAGATGATAAATAATAATCATGATAATTTTATATTAATAAAATTTGACATTGAACTTTAGCCTTGAACTTGATTCTTTCCTTAAATTTATTTTGAAAGGCACATCTTTAGTATATTTATTCATTTTCTTTTTTTTTCTGCAGAGAAAAAAAAAAGTATTCTGTCAAATTACCTTGAAATCCATATTGAAATGAAATCCATCTTTTTATGTTAGATTAATGTTTCTGACAACTGAAATGACCTTGTTGCTAGTCTTTGATATCTTTGAATAAGCTGTTGTTTTCTATTGTTTGATCATTCATCAACAATATTTTTCGAAAGAGGATTCATTTGTATTACATACTTGCGTAATATGCATAGTCACTGGTAGTTACTCCCTTAAATAACATCCATACAAGATCAGAGCTGCAGATCGACGAATCATTTTGGATTTAAATTATTTCCTTTTAAAAAATACTTGTACAAATCCTTTATTGTGGGTAGTCAATAGAATCATCTTAACAAGCTAATTGAAATGAGTACAAACAATATAGGGTTTCAAAAAGAAATAAAGATTTTAAACTGGCCATACTCCCTCTTATCTGTACCTCTGCAAGATCGTTAATATAGTCATATACATACAAGAGGACCATGATGGTCCTATATCCCTCACCTTCGTCTCTTTGACTTCTCCCTTAGCAAAATTAAATGCTTGAAAGATCATTAAATGATCATTAAATTTTTCAAAGAAAGACATTACTCTATTTCTATGACCGCTGCATAAATATCTAGCCTTTTCTAAACAAGTTTCATGTGACCTGGCCAACATTCTGACCAAGATTCATAAAGATTGGGCCATATTTGTGGCCTCTAGAGTGTTTACAAGAAAATTGTCATTTAGACCTCTTTTCCCATGATATGACATGGATCTTTCCAATTTTAAATAGGGTTCATCCTTGTGACGTAGCCATTATTCTGACCATGTTTCATGAAAATTGAATTATATTTGGGGCTTCTAGAGCGTAAACAGGAAAATTGTCATTAAGGCCCCTTTTCCCTTGATATGGCATGGATCTTTTCATTTTCAAAAGGGTTAATTCTTGTGACCTGGCCAACATTCTGATCAAGTTTCATGAAGATTGGGCCATATTTGTGGTCTCTACACTCTAGAGTGTAAACAAAAAAAATGTCATTAAGGCCCCTTTCCAGGTGATATTGCACAGATCCTTCCCATTTTAAATAGGGATCACCCTTGTGGCTTGGCCAACCTTCTGACCAAATTTTATAAAGATTGGGCCATATTTGTGGCCTCTAGAGTGTAAACAAGAAAATTGTCATTAAGGCCCCTTTTCCTGTGATATGGCATGGATCCTTCCCATTTTCAATAGGGTTCATCCTTGTGACCTGTCCAACATTCTGACTAAGATTCATGAAGATTGGGCCATATGTATGGCCTCTAGACTTCAAACAAGAAAATTGTCTTTAAGGCCCCTTTTCCTGTGATATGGCACAGATCCTTCCCACTTTCATTCTGATCAAGTTTCATGAAGATTGGGCCATATTTGTGGCCTCTAGAGTGTAAACACTAAGATTGTTGACGCCGGACGACAGACGACGCACGACGGACATTCAATGACCACAAAAGCTCACCTTGAGCACGATGTGCTCAGGTGAGCTAAAAAGGGTTCGACACTAAGGAGAGTCTGAGAGTCCGATACACCTTCTTTTCCAGTTCGGAAACCCTTATTTTGTAAGCCAGGAGTCCAATGGACTCTCTTGGTCATAGAAGAATAGTTCAACAAACAAATCAACTTTCATTCATTTAGCTCTGTTTACAATATGAGATGTGGCAGATAACATTTCAGAGGGAACATGTGGTAAAGAAGAAATTTAGCAAGCAATTTCTTCTTTTCCACAATGTTCTTCCAAATATGAAAATTCAGACTCCTTACTTTGACATGATTTCTTTTGTTGGGATGCAACTGGACTCCTTACCCACAAAAGTAAGTGTTTAAACCCTGCATAATACTGAAAACATGAAATTAATTTCAAGTTTGCAAAGAGTCATCAATTGCCAATTGTTGTGCAATGGCTACTTAAGAGAAAACTACTTTTAGTTAAGTTCTGTTGATAGAAATGATGATAAAACTTACCAAGTTTACGGTATTTTCCATATTTATCCGACATGTCCTTTAAGAATGATAAATGTTTTGAATTTTGATGAATCTTATAAATTGGCCTGTATAGATAAGAACCTATTTAGATCTACCTTTATACTGAAGTAAAAATCTGAACAGGTAGGTACATTATACACCAATTTTTCTCCTTTTTTATTTCTTATGTTGAACAAGAGCCTGAGAGACTCTAGTGAATTTTGAAACCCGGCCCTGTGTTCCGGTTGACAAGATGCTACAAACCGTTTTCTAATTATACCCCGCTTTGTGCGTGCACATGCTTACAAAAAGGGGTATAATTTGAAAACAGTTTGTAGCATCTTGTCAGCCGGAACTCAGGGCCGGGTTAAAAATTGTGGCCCGGCTGAAAAACATCAAAATCGGGACCCTTTCGGGCAAGAAATAAGTTGGCCCATAGATAAATCTGCAATGTGAAGACTTGGTTGTTTCCCATTAGCAGTCAATTCAAAATTCTTATGAAGTACACTATGAATCACAATATAAAAGGAAAGACTCAAAATTGAATGACTCATCATATACCTTTTCAGTTTTTTAACAGTTAGGCTCTAGATAATCATTCAGTAGTTCTAGCTATTGATTTTATTTTTAGGCCCATTGACTCCAAACCTTCAAGCTGTAGTTTTGATATTTTGATCACCCACTGATGCTTTCTACCATACATTTGGATCTTAACCCTTGTCAGGTTGGACCTTGAATATTCCTGCCTTGACAGGAGCTATAGAAAAACATCAGCCTGCACAAAATGTGCAGTCTGATCTTTGTCTATAGCACCTGTTTTTACCTTTTTGAAATATGAAAAGCTCAAAAAAATAATTTTCACAATGAATTTGCTATCATATTAAGTGCATTGGACGCTTTGAACACAAAGATTTTGTTGCAAATTTGCCGAGATTTTTTATTCAGCATGACAAGGGTTAACAACAAAACTTCTCATCAACTAAAATTGTACCAATTTTTATATCAATTAAAAGTAAATACAAATCTACACATGTGCAGCATAATTAGATACCATGCATACAAAGAAATAAGACACACACTGGCTGAAAATTACAAGTATCAGTAATTTATAATGTATATCCCTGGACTTTCAAATTGATAGAATAGAAATAAGAGTCGAAAACAGATTAAAGGACACAAGAAAGCAATTTATTTAAGTGAAAGTAAAACAAATTAAATGCTTGAATAATCAGTTTTGTAAAGGAACAATTGGCCATTAAACTGTAAACACTTATATGCTAAACAAACTTGGTATTTTGTCTCTAAATGTGATCCTTTTCACAAATGGATCAGATTTTTCTGTCTATCATTCTAATTTGCATGGAGTTAAAACCTACTTAAACAGTTTTCTGCCATAAAGAGTCTGCTCATTCATATACCCATTGCTTTGACCTGCTCTGCATTAAGGATGATAAAACAGTGCAAACTGTATTTGCCAATAATACCCTGTTTTGTATGTTCATTTGTGTGCAAAGCCAAGTAAAATTGGCAAACAGTTTGCCCTATTTTGTCATCCTTAAGCAGGGCTGCTGTTTATTGCATCAGTATAACTACAACATTGTAACCTAAGCAATTGCTGCTCAATTCAATTTTTAAAACCCTCTTTCAGGGTGAGTGTTATTTTATACAGATTTTGTAGGTTATGATAGGGAATATTGGGAAGAGGCCTTTAACTTTAAGCCTGTTCATTTTGGGAAATTTTATAGCAGTTTTCAGAAGAATAGGGAAACATAAAAAAAGTTATAAATAGTAAGATTCATGCATCATTTCCAAGATTTACTAATGAATAACTCTATTGAGGGTCTTATAGGTGAAAAAATTGATAGAAATATTACAGAAAATAGATTTCGAAGAAAGCTAGCTTACCAGAGAAAATGCTGGCAGCTAGCTTATCAAAATAAATCAGGCCTTTTTTTGTTTATTAACAGGCCTATTAAAGGCTACTTCTCAATTAAAAATTGGCTATTTGTCCCACTTATGGCGGAGAAATTTCCAAAAATTACAGCTGATTTTGGCATTATATTCCAGTATTTTCTTCTTTTCTCAAAATATTTCCCATAACTGTTGGTGCCATAATATACTTAGTTCCAAAAGAAAGTGTGCACTTTTGAATTTTGAATATCTCTGAAATTACGCAATCTATCGTGATTAAACGTCCAATGACTATCCCAAGAGAATATGCAATTGATTATTGAAAGCAAAAAGCGCGCAATGAGCAAAATTGTTCTGTTAAATTGAGACATTTGACTGTGCATTTTATGCATGTGCATCACACGTTATACCAATAATTGGCCTGAAAAATGCATTCAGTTGAATCTTGGCAGCTTTCTTAAGCATAAAATCACATCTTCAATACAATTGTGTGTGATGCTACAGCATGATTAGACTACCAATAAACGTCGATGAACAAATTCGAACCTCGTCAGATTTAGAACGTCATAAAAAATGATTGAGCATTCATGTTCCGAAAGAAATTGAGGTCATCATTTTGTAAGGCCTTTAATAATCAAATCGAGATGTCATAGAACGTCATAGCACCATTCAACGATAAGTTACTGGCCTAACAACATAGCAATTTCTAACGTTGACGTACACGTAAAATCTGCATAAAAATTTAAACTTTTGTTTGGAAACAGCACGTACTGACATCTAAAACTCTATAATACAATATAAACACATACCTCTTACCAAAGAAAAAGCTGTAAGGATGTCAAATCTCAACAATTTAAGTTCTGCCTGTGCGTATGCAGCATGCGATACTTTATCTAAATCTGATTTGACTTTTAATTTCAAAAGGTCTTGAATAAAGTATGGTATCAAATTATCTCCATAATTCTTCTCCAACTTTGTAAAAATTAATAGAAATGTAAAAAGTGTAAGTGCACACTTTCTTATGGAACTCAGTATATAAAATCAAATGATCTAATTAAAGTATGCAAACAACATTACCTGTATTTATTGTTTGTCCTTACTTTCATTATTTATCTTTTTTAATCTAGTTATTTCTTATCCTATTTTTTTCTCTTGCTTTTAAATATTCTATCTACATCTTATAATTTGACATTCCTTTTTGAAAGTGTGTATTTATTGATAGGGTGTACTGTATGTACAATAAACCAGAAAGGTAAAATTATCAAATAATGTATTCATTGTATTGTTGTAATAGTTGTGCTGAAGGGTTCAGTGGCAGATCAATGGGGTTCAAATATACCCTTTTCTGAATCCACTCTGTACTATCCTTATTACTTGACATGTATTTAATTTAGTGGTAAACTCAATCAGAATAAAAAAATATTATAGGAAAAGGAACACTCAATTTGTACTTAAGTTTTAAACCCCATTAAAGAAATCATTGTTCAGCCTATGTAAAGAGAAATTGAAAGGGGTGGGGGGAACAAATCCCTCATTCTGTTGATGTTTTGCTCTCTCTATGATATATCTACTTTAAAAATTTCTACCAGTACACTTTAATTTTGTCAATAAAAATATTTTTGCCTTGTTTTGCAACATATGGCTATTTCTAAAGTACATATCAGGTCAATGTATTAAAGATTTTGAGGACAAATGAGGTTCATGAAGATTGTTACTTGCAAAATTACAGACATCATCTGAGATACAAGCCATCATCCCCATATCACAGGCAATTGCTTCATGACCCAAATTTTGCCCCGTAAGTTATGATATAACTTGTATTTATTTGATAACACATCTATAGGACAAAATTTAGAGTATGATATAATTGCCTTTGCTCCATAGACCGATATTTTCATATTGATTACTGTAGGGTAGTCTATTAAACTTCTGCTGCTTATTTCAACCACACATGCACATGCATCCAATCCATTCCAACTGCATTTGAAAAGAACTGACCTCACACCCACGGTTTTACACAAACTAAAATCTACAGGTGAAAGACAAGCTGGCCATATCTCTGCTCTTTTTTTCCACAATGTCTAATAGAGCCTACTATGTTCGTCTGCAACGTTAAACTATTTCTTCTGCTAGAAAAGAATACTTGCATGTACATGAAAATGAAAAATGACAAAACACACGTAGGTTATTCTCACTTTGTCAAAGTCAGGACATATCGAATACATGTACATTTCCGTGTTTACAATGGGCAAACTTATTTCTCGCCCGCTTTCGGGTCGGGAGTAGACTGGTCTCAATGTCGAATATCAGAATAGCCTGTTCTAGGCTATTCTGATAGTCGATATGTGGACCAGTCTAAAGCTGGTAGCCCGCTTTCTGAGAGATACTCTAAAAATGCGGGCAACAGTACCCAACCGGGTGACAAATAAGTTGGCCCAATGTTGACTCACCTGTTTGTGTCCCGTTTAAGTTGGCCGGTGTTATATTACACCTGGATACGGGTCGGTTACCATTTTCAATTACGATATACCGACTATGATTCAAATACGACCAAATACGCATGGGCATCAATATAGGTTAGCCCGCGAAAATTCAAACATCCCTATTGTATAGTTTAGTTTAGTAATGCCATTTAACCCTTTGCTGTTTAATCCCTGATTTTTACGTGCCTGTGATTTAATAGATTCTAATTGAGAAAATATTGTGATAAAAAAGAAATTGCTTCTGACAAGCAATTTCTTCTTTTTCCATACTATTTTCTACCCTACTGAATGATTATTTTTCAAATTAAACCCACTTTTAATTTTCGTCTGCAAAATCTTTGAATTTGGACAGGTCCAAAATTTTGTAAAACAGAAGAGGTTTAAACATAGTTATTTTTAATAGCACGGTGTATGCCTACCCTGTTCTCCAAAGACATAGCGGGGAACCGCTGTTGCGTAGGCTTACAAAGGCACGTTGTGGCGTCAAATATGGGGGATCATGCGAGCAAGTGCTAGATTTAGAGAGATATAGAAATTTCCATACATGTTTAGAGTCAAACTAGAAAAGAAGAAAAAATATCAGACGAAATAGCACCTGTAGAACCTCCATGCAAAAATCATTACTAACCTTGCTTCAAGATTAACGCAGTCGTTTGTCCAAAGAACTAATGGAGAACTATCTGTACATAGATCCTACACGCAGAAGGACTTTACCATCCCTAGCTACAAGATTAATGCAGTCCTCTGTCTAATAAGCTGGTGGAGGTGCTCCTTGTAGACCCTACACGCAGAAGAATTTTACTAACAATAGCTGTAAAATGTACGTAGTCCTCTGACAGATAAGCTGGTGAAGAAGACTACCCTAGCCACAAAATTAACGTAGTCCTCTGTCTAATAAGCTGGTGGAGGTGCTCCTTGTAGATCCTAAACTTAGAAGAACTTTACCAGCCCTAGCTACAAGATTAACGTAGTCCTCTAATAAGCCGGTGGAGAAGAATATCCCTAGCTACGAAACTAACGTAGTCCTCTGTCTAATAAGCTGACAGAGATGCTTCTTGTAGATCCTACACTTAGAAGACTTTAAAATCCCTAGCTACAAGATTAATGCAGTCCTCTGTCTAATAAGCTGGCGGAGCTGCTTCTTGTAGATCCTACACGCAGAAGAACTTTACTATCCCTAGCAACAAGATTAATGCAGTCCTCTGTCTAATAAGCTGACGGAGCTGCTTTTTGTAGATCCTACACGCAGAAGAACTTTACTATCCCTAGCTACAAGATTAACGTAGTCCTCTGTCTAATAAGCTGACGGAGATGCTTCTTGGTGATCCTACACGCAGAAGAACTTTACTATCCCTAGCAACAAGATACATGCAGTCCTCTGTCTAATAAGCTGACGGAGCTGCTTCTTGTAGATCTTACACACAGAAGAATTGTACTAACCCTAGCTACAAGATTAATGCAGTCCTCTGTCTAATAAGCTGGCGGAGCTGCTTCTTGTAGATCCTACACGCAGAAGAACTTTACTATCCCTAGCAACAAGATTAATGCAGTCCTCTGTCTTATAAGCTGACGGAGCTGCTTCTTGTAGATCCTACACGCAGAAGAACTTTACTATCCCTAGCTACAAGATTAACGTAGTCCTCTGTCTAATAAGCTGACGGAGATGCTCCTTGGTGATCCTACACGCAGAAGAACTTTACTATCCCTAGCTACAGGATTAATGTAGTCCTCTGTCTTATAAGCTGACGGAGCTGCTTCTTGTAGATCCTACACGCAGAAGAACTTTACTATCCCTAGCTACAAGATTAACGTAGTCCTCTGTCTAATAAGCCGACGGAGATGCTCCTTGGTGATCCTACACGCAGAAGAACTGTACTATCCCCAGCTACAAAATTAATGCAGTCCTCTGTCTAATAAGCTGATGGAGCTTCTTTTTTGTAGATCCTACACGCAGAAGAACTTTACTATCCCTAGCTACAAGATTAATGCAGTCCTCTGTCTAATAAGCTGACGGAGATGCTTCTTGTAGATCCTACACGCAGAAGAACTGTACTTTCCCTAGCTACAAGATTAACGTAGTCCTCTGTCTAATAAGCTGACGGAGAAGCTCCATAAGCTTATTAGACAGAGGACTGCGCAATAGCTCTTCCCTTGCTAGTGCTTTGAGCCTCAGATAATACATTGACATCTTTCATCTGTACAGTTTCATTTTAAAAAGCTATGCCCCCGTACTCAGCTGGTGACTGAGAGGTGCCTTTGTATATCAAAAACCAAAATTAGTTAGACCTTATGTTGGACTCTAGCTCATTATACTTTGAATTTGATATGAGTTAAACCGTGATATTTTCTAAAATTTTTGCCAGTCATATTGCGGCAGTTGTTCAAAGGCCCATATGGTACGTATTTGTGGTATTTCTCGCACCAGAACTACCACTACAGCCTTTCCTTGTACCAGCTACTATCCACTTTAGATGTAAGATTATTCACCCATTGGTTGAAGACAAATGTCATAAAGGTTACGTTCCACATCCTGGGATCGAACCAAATACACCCATGATTGAAGATTGGGAGCCTGATGCGCTTCAAACTGCTATTTGACGACTACTGCTATTTCACTTTGAAATCTTTTCATTCACCCCAAGCCTTTTACCGCGATGCTGTCCATTACTTAAGTTCAAAAGGACAAAGCTACGATTTACCCGGAGATCGAATACTGAATGATCACTCGGAGCACCACTCGGCCAATCTCACGGTCTGTTGAAGTTTACGGAAATGGCCGAGTGATGTTCCGAATGACTGAATGATGTGATTTGTCACTCGAAATGGGGTCATCTGGAAACTCTGTAAATATCAATATGAAGATATACAGGGCCTATTTATTGTTTTAATGTCGAAATATGATATGAAAATAACTAATCATCATACTGTATCAATACGCGAATCGAATTCATTAGTGTGTGTGTTAAGGTTGTTTTTGTTTTTTTTTTTTTACATTTATGTTAGCAATAATTGACAGCTCAAAATTTTTTTATATGGTATTTCGACAAAATTTTCTATTCAATCAGAATGCTTCATTTTGATAACTTTTTACAGATGAAAATAAAATCTTACTAGAACAACCAAATTGCATGTGAACATGTACTTAGTTTCTCAAAAATTGATAGGGATCATAAATATGATTGCGTTCCATTCTTACCTGAGGATTTAATGTACAAAATATCTGATGATTGCATTTTTTGTTCATCTGACATTATATTTGTTCTAAAAAGCGGATTAAACATCGTTTGTGCAATGTTTCGGAACTTATAACGCGGAACTCCTAGGGCAAAGATTTTTTTTCGACAAATCGAGAAAATTGCTTTAACTTTCCATCATAATTGCCTGCCTTCTTCAATTTCGTGCATTTTACCCTTTATCGGTCTATTGTCCGGTTTCTAACAATCTTTCATATGATTGACATGGGATTTGAGTCTACCGATACAGTGTCTGCTGCACCTCCAAAACCGAAATTGGCTTGGCTAGGAAGTAAACAAATATATAATATACTGAACAACAAAAATAACGCATCACATTTCAATGACAAATAATTTCAACCTGAAATCGATCAATTTACTGATATGACAATACTTTCGTTTGGCCGGCCAATAGGTACACAATTGTGATGAAATTTATTCCTGAACTCATACTCAGTTGAGTAAAGACACTTGAATCTGATAAACATGTTTTCTGCTCGTGCAATAGATCGAATGCATCTAATGAAAATAAAGTTGGCCGAGTATTACAGCAAATAAAGGTGGTATTAAAAAACAGTGTAGACATTTATCAGATCAAGAAAAGTCTTCGAGTTTGGCGGTAGCGGAAAATTGAATTTCGGAACGCCATCGCGTATAGTCACATTGAACTGATTCATTAAATTAAGGTCACCTGCAATTGATATGAGGGATCATAACTTACTTATTGTAAGGTTAAAACAAGGATTTTAACAGCTATCGGTGCCATGCTTTGGATGCTGACATGATGAGGAGGCTGCATTATAAGGTTATATGACCGGAAATTCTTACTCTCTATGCCACAGTTTTTTTTAGATTTGAGTGGACTAGTGATGACAGTAAGAGTTATGAATCTAAGCCGAGTATCGTATCCTTCAGTAGCTATAGCCATTTGTAACACCCCGCGAGCAAGTCAATGTCATGGTCCATTCAGCTCATGCAATTATGGACTTTCTTCGCGGACACCTTTTTAAGTGATACCAATGTTTAATCATTCACCGACCGGACTTATCTCAAAATCGAGAACATCAAATACGAGCTTGCAATGAGAGTAAAAAAAGAGCATGAAAACCCAAGGTTTTGAGTCAGAATGAGGCAGCAAGAGCAGCTAATGGATAGCCACATTGGGAGTAAGTCTTGGTAAAATTCAGAAATCCACGTGTCAGACATTCTTTGAGTGCCATTTTGCGCATGGATTCACGCGCAAATGACTTTTACTGAGAAATAGATACCTACTCTAATATCAAAATCATTATTTGGGAGACTCTTCAAGGCGTATGTATACGTTGTCGACCTTTTGGACACAAATCAATAATTGGTCATGGTTTATTTTGATATAACCGTTCTTTCAAACTTTGTAGTATGAAAAAAGTTCTATCTTAAAAATGAAGTGATGCGTTATTTTTATTGTTCAGTATACGTACTAAGTGTTTTGTATGAAAAAAAATATATAACGAGGTTGGAAAAATTGATAAATGTCGAGGATATGCCTAGACAATTATCAATTCCGACAACCGAGTTAGATATTTTTTCATACAATACACTATAAGCATGTATTATATTTATCTGATAACCTCTATTTGCCCTGTTTTCGTCGATGTTTCAAACAGAAATGCAAGTTTCTAAAAATAACTGACACATGTTTAACTGTATATTGAGAGTCCCTGGTATATCGTAAACCGAATTGACATAGCAGCTGGTGTCTAATAAACGTGAATGCCAAGGTTGCGGATCCTCAAAGAGAGTTCGGGAACAACGGTACCAGTGAATCCCTCCTGTAGTCTCATTATTTAATATTAATACAGGAACACAGTCAAAATTGTGTTATAGGTAGAAAACGCCCCCTTTTTTGTCTTCGAATCCCCTTTTTACAGAAATCCAGGATCCGCCACAGGCTGTAGGCTACTAGTGCGAGAAGAAACAGGAATCCATTGCTTTATGCTTCGGCGATTAATCTCAAGACAGTTGAAAGCGGCGATAAACCCAATTCAAACAAACCATTCGATTTTTAGCTCTACTGACCGAAGGTCAAAATGGCTATTGCGATACCGGTTTTCCGTTCGGCGTCCGTCCGCCTGGCCGTCTTTTCCGTTCGGCGTCCGTCCGCCTGGCCGTCTGAGTGTGTCTGTCCGTCTAAGTTTTGCTTGATAACGATCTAGAGTCCACAATCTTTTATCCGATTGTCTTCAAAATTGGTCAGAATAATTGGAGTATCACAAGGATACTAACGTTCCTATCGAAAATGGGTCAGATCCGTTTGGCGTCATGGGAATAGGAGCCTAATTAAAATCTAATAAAAAGATCCTCGATAACGCTCCAAAGTCAATAGTTTTCATCCGATTGACTTCAAACTAGCTCAGAATGATTGTACTATCGCACGAATGGTTTCTTTCGAAAATGGACCCGATCCATCAATCGTCACACAAAAAGAGGTCAAATAAAAAAATGAACAAAATGATTAAAAAATCCTCGTTAATGTTCTAAAGTCTACAGTTTGCATTCGATTGTCTTCAAACTTCGTGAAAGTGATTGGACCATCATAAGGATCGTTCCTATCGAAAATGGGTCTGATCCGTCAAGCGTCATGGGAATAGGATCCTAATTAAAATCTAACAAGAAGATCCTCGTGAACGCTCCAAATTCAATAGTTTTCATCCAGTTGACTTCAAACTTGCTCAGATAGATTGTGTTTTCACAAGAATAGTTCCTTCAGAAAGTGGACCCGATCCGTCAAGCGTCATGGGAAAAAGGACCAACTAAAAATGAACAAAAAATTCTATTAAAATCCTCGATTACGCTCTTAAGGTTACATTTTCCATCCGATTGTCTTCAAGCTTGGTGTAGGATAATTCCCTTCAAAAAAGGGATAAGATCCGTCTAGCGTCATGGGAAAATGAGCTAAATGAAAATTCAATTAGAAGATAACTCGACAACTCTCTTAACTTTTCATTCGATTGATTTCAAACTTGCTCAGATTGATTATGATATCACAACGATGGTTGCTTTTGAAAATGGGTCCAATCTGTCAAGCGTCGAAGGAAAAAGGGCCAAATATAAAATAATGAAAATTTAATCAGAAAATCCTTGTTAACGCTCTTATGTCAACAGTTTTCATCCGATTAACTTCAAACTTCCTCAGAATGATTGGACCATCGCAAGGATCATTCCTTTCGAAAAAAAGTCAGATCCGTAAAGCGTCATGGGAAAAGGGCCAAAAATTTAATTCAGGAATAATCCAAATTATCGCTCCACAGTTTACATCAAATTGTCTTCAAACTTGCTCAGAAAGACTGTACATATCATTTTAATTTTCGATTGAGCGATACGAGAAACGAGCCTACATATTAAATTAAATTTTAAGAACTCATTGTTAACACATCTTCATATAAGCATGGAAGCTAAGGAAAATTTCACTCTGTATTCTACATCATGTGACCATGTGCATATTGATGTGGTCTGGTGATTTTTTACTGCGTCACAGAAAAGGGGGTCTAATGTAAACTTTCTAATTAAAAAAGCTCCTCTTTATTTATGGATACATTTATGTGAAACTTCCACAGAATATTCCATTTCAAGTGACTGTGTGCATATGTGGCTTTTTCATTATATGCCGTGTCATGATAAAAGGGTGCTTTAAGTATATTCTATGTTATCACAACTCCTTCGATTAAACATGGGAGATAATGAAAATTTTACTTAGAATTCTACACCATGTGACCATGTGCATATTGATGGGATCTAGTGATTTTTTTCTGTGTCTCCTCTCAGTTTGTTAATGGATAAATTCATGTGAAACTTTCAAGGAATATTGCTTTTCAATTGACTTTATGCAATTGTGGCCGTTTGTTTACATGCTGTATCCTAATAAGAGAGATCTTTATGTATAGTCTTTGTTAACACAACTCATTCAATTATACACAGATTTTTATAAAAACTTAGCAAAATATTTTTCATCTTGCGACCGCGGCCTCATTTGTTTTGCCATTTGGTGCTATGCCACATCATGGAAAGGGGGGCCTTAATGTAAACTTCATTGTAAATACAAATCCTCTTTTGTTTATAATATAAATACATTTGTATAAAAGTCTCATAGAAACACTCAAACACTACCAAGTGACTATGTGTATTTCACGGAGGTTTGGTGGTAAAATCCTGTGTCATTGGAAAAGGGGCTTTATGTTATATCTAACATTCATTGTTTACACTATTTCTTCATTCATGCATGGATTGTCGTGAAACTTAGACATTTGATGTAATTTTGTGGCGTCCTCGAAAAATGGGCCTTTAAGAAAATTTGCTTGTCAACACAACTCCTCCTTCAATTCATGGATATAATTTCATGAGACTTTTTACTTGCTATATCTTGAATAGTAATATCAAGACATGGGCTTTTCAAAGAGTCAATAGACCGGTCTCAGGCCCTAGTTGACCTCTTGTATGTATTCGGCATAGATCATATCGATTTGGTGGCGAGTGGTGTGACACCTTGAACTATGGGACTTCCAGTCTACTTCCGTCTTCGTGTCAAAATGCGCACGCAACCTCCTGTCAAATATGGCCGACAGCAGCAAAAAAGAGAAAATAGCTGCGGCCCGCAAAAAAGTAAGGGCCGGCATATCTACCTCACAAACGCCATTCCGTGATTTCGATCACCAACACCAAGAGCAATGACCGCACTTGTCCCGATCATTTTAAATTCCTACTTTTGTTGTTTCCTTCTGAAAAAGTTTTGACATGTTTTGACGCCGGTTTATGTACAATCCATAGGCACTTGGATGCGGGCTTTATCAAGATTTTACCAATGTCCACTCATCTTTAATAAAGAATACACAAGGTAGTGCAGCCGCCAAGTTTAAGAGAACGGATGTTTTTACAAACATCTTTGGCTACCGTCGCGGCACGTGTTTACTCGTGAGAATCGAGTACCAAATTGCATGTAAAAACATCCGTTCCCTTAGAAAATGGCAACTGCACTACCTTGTGGATACATTTATTATAGTGATTCATGTAAGTTCTTTTAAAATCCTGAATCCAAATGCCTATGGTACAATCAAATACAGCAGTACTGTAGAGTTTCGACTAGGTACTCAGTTATCAGCAATAGATCATTTCGCCTTGCTTGTGTCTTGGATCTTTGTGTGTTTCATTTTTCCATGGCTTTCCCACTGAAGTAACTAAGAATGGAAAAGATGTGTCTGACATGGGACTCAAACCCACGACCCCTGGAATGCTAGCAAAGCGCTCTACAAACTGGGCACCTGGTCATGAGATCCAATGTCGATCACTACAAGTAACAAACTGAGCAGATAGACGTGATCCATTCAGAATAAAGGATCCACTAAATGGGTTAACTCTGTACTTCATTTAGATAGATTTCGTAGGGCAGGTCTTAGTGTTTCTGCTAGAGAGTGTTTTCTGCGTTTTTTATGCAAATACATTGCTGGCGTTGCAACAAAATTCAACGAGTGCGTTTTATGTGAGGCAATGAAAATTGACATTAAAATAAGATTATCGTAGGTTGTATTTAAATTTTCTGACTGAAATTTTGGCCCAGGTTATGGAGTCAATGACTCCTAAATTTCAAACACTAGCACAAGCCCTGGCAAAGTGCTAGACTGTCAATCCATGAATTGTAAGTTCCACTAATGGCTCGGTAAACTTTCATTAAACATTTTACATAAGTCACCGTGATATCTAAATCATTTGTCTTTCAGTAATAGGTTTATAAGTAGTACAGTAAAACGTGTTAAGCAACCACTTAATGGACCACCAAAAAGCAGTCGTTTATGGGAATGATCGCTTAATACGAAATACCATGATGAAGGTGACAGTTCATTTTGATAGCATTTAAAGATTGTTGGTCAAGTCATACTGAATCCTATGATGTTCGAACCCATTAGAATCGTCTTATTGAGGCGATTCTAATGGGTTCAAACAACATAAGATTCAGCAATTGCCAATTTTTCGTTAAGAAAATCCTCTTTTGACAGAGATTTTGCTTTCAGTGAGGGGACATTTTATGATAGTCGCTTAATAAAATTGGTTGCTTAATTGACGTGGTCGCTGGAGCAATATCCACCTAATTAGGATGAACAGCTGGTGGCTTAAATAAAATGTGGTTGTACTAATACGAGAAATAACAGGAAGCCATGGGCAGGTGCAACAGATATAACTGCACTAATGTTGTGTTAAACCCCTGTTCAAGTGAGTAAATTCTTCTTTAAAGAATTATTGATGGTCATATCTTTGGCAAAGATATAACCAGGTCATATCTTGGCAAAGATTTGACCATCTGTAGTTATCTAATGAAGAAAATTGCAATGATTGTCATTTCTTCTAATTCTTTTTTCAGTTAAAACAGTTTCAGAAGACAGGTAAAGGACCTAAATCAAGAGATTCAACAGCCAGTCCAAAGGCTAAAGTACAGAAAAGTGAGGAACTAATCATAGAAAACACTTCAGACTCTACTAAGATTGACCCTAACGTAAACAATAGTGATCAGACAGTGATATCAAACAGTGCAGTAACTGATCTTCCTGTGGATAGTTCTAACGAGAGAGATCTACAGAAAAACAGTGATTTAAATATTGTGCCAAACACAGACATTTCCAAGCAACCCGTTGATAGCAGCCATTCAGCTAATCAGGTAGTTAAACCAGTAGCATGACTAGATGTGTAAAAAAACAACTGAAGATTTAAATGTTTCAACGATGCTTCCACAAACCTATTGTTGTGTGTATTGATTTAGATCGTCTGGTTGAGACAATTTAATTGAGTACACAACATAGGGTTTTGTTGAATTTAACACTTTCCTGTTTTACAAAATTATGGATCTGTCCAAATTCTAAGGTTTTAAAGACGAAAATTTAAATTGGATTTAATTTGAAAAATAACCATTCAGTAGGGTAGAAAATAGTGTGGAAAAAGAAGAAATTGCTTGTCAGAAGCAATTTCTTCTTTTTTCACAATGTTTTCTCAATCATAAAAATCACAGGCACGTAAATTGCAGGGATTAAACAGCAAAGGGTTAATTTATGCAGACCCATCATAGGTGTTTCGACAGTATCACCATTTAAGAAATGCTATTTCTTAAGGAAATTTCATTTCATGAGTGTTCAATGGAATGGTCGGCTTTTTTTCCTAAATGGGGTGGGCTTCTTTCCCCTAGTCTTTTGTCTCATTAGGCTTTTGACCTATTGGGCTTTTCTCTGTACCAGACTTCCCCTCAAGGAGTGTACTGTAAGTTGGAGTATTTTCCCATCACATTATTTAACATCTAATCCAGGCCAAAAATGTAAAGGAAAACTCATATCTTGGCAGGAGTAATATTTGTTTGTTGCTGTCTTCAAACAGATATATGCTCTATCTTTGCAATATTATCAGAGTACTTTTTTTTGCTTTAACTTCTAACAAATATATGATCTGATTTATCTAGTATTTACCAGGTACCACACTGTTTAATGCTTTAGAGAAATATTATTTTTGAAAATAAAGTGAGAAAAGTAGAAATTGCTTGTTACAACAATTTCTGCTTATTTCAAAATTGTTTCCCTAATTATTCCACAGTTTACAATTTCTAAGTACCTGTTAATTGGTTATTGTTGTCTACCATTCTGTTGAACTGGGACAAGCCTGGAATTTTATTGTCAGGTTTTGGGTTTATTATATTTCGTTTATTTTACAGATTTCTTCTTATCATCAATCAGACAGTAGATATCAGTAAGTATTTACTAATATAGCATAAGAAGCAAAGTGTCAAATTTATCACGGCTGATTGGGCTCTCAACCTTTTGGTTATGAGTTCCATCTCTGGATTGGCCAACTTTCATTTTAGCATCATTTGTCTCCCACAAATGGGCAAAAGATGAATAGTATGCTATGTACACTATTTATAATGAGCAGCTGGCCGCTAAAATGAAATGTTGTTATTATTCAGTTGTAAGAATGGATAAGATTCCAGAGTGAGATACCTCAGGCACTGCAATATAAGTGAACCTAGGTTGTGTTAAATGGTTAGTTACAGAAAACATCAAATTCCTAATTCTAGAATGCTATTTGAGATGTCTAGATTCGACCTAGTGCTCTGTTCAACTCATCATAAATTTTGAAAAATAAACCATTTTTTGATCACAAAAATTTTTCACAATTTGGCTGTAGGAATGTAAAACTTTTTTGTGATGCTAATTACAAAGATCTTGAAACAACTTGCCCCTCTTTCATGGATATTTCTTATCAAATCTAACACTGTGGTCCATTTAATTCTGTGCAAAAAATCAATGGCTCATTACTACATAAGGCTGTTAGGTTGCTCACTGACAAGTTCTTCAAATGGTCCCAGGTCTGATTCCTGTGGCAGCTCTCATCCTTTCCGACTATTTGTCTCTCACCAATGGGTTGATAAAAGAGACCTATGTGGGATAGCAGCTGGAGTCTAGGAAGGGATGTAATGGTAGTACTGGTATGAGAAATACAAGGAACCCGTTGTAAGGTGCCCTATCCACCGCAAGTCCGCAACATAATTGAAAGATTGTTGAAAGCAGCAAAAAACCTCATTCAGATGAACACAACAAAAAAGGTTCCTCACTGCAAAATGTCAAGCTGCATACAGGGCTCTTGTTTGTATTTCTGGACAGTTTAATAATGTCAAAATTGACAACTTTCAAATTTGGTTTGAAGTTTTATATAATGCCTTAATGTGGAAAGGCAATCAAAATATTGCAACTACAGCTTTCTTTAAAATATCAGTTGAATATACTTTTATCACCATTTTTAGATATAACAGAAGAAATTTTACCACTACTATGGCAGAGAGGTAGTATTGTGGCTAAAAAGCATGATCATTTTGTTTCTGTTATTCAATAATTCATAAACAGACAAGAAATTATTTTGGTTCATTCTTTAAATAAATTGATTCAGTGCATGATATTTCTAGCATGTGTGCCATGTAAAGGCTCGGATCAGCATGGCTGTGAATATAAACAGTCCCACCAGAGCCTTCACTTTGTCCTTAGACTACACCTTAAATTTGCATGATTGGTTTCCTTCTTATTTTTGCATGAGTTTCATTCTACATGTATTTTAATTATGATGTACATGTATGTGTTTACTTCTTACATTCTAAGATTAATGTGTTTGGTTATGGCTTCTCTGTCAAAGATATAAATAGGGAAGTCATGTTACATTTCTTAACATAATACACAGCAATAATAGATAATAGAGTTTTTTAGTGCCAATGCTTTTGGGCCATTCTTAATTGTCTAAAAATACACACATTTCCAAATCTAAGACAATGTTTTATTTTTTTTTTTGTGAAAGCAGCTTTAAATCGAAATGTCTGAAAAAGTAGATATTATTGACCTAAAAATATTGGAAATGAACCCTATGTTGATAAAATTCATTAGAATTGTCGCATTAAGATGATTTTTGTGAGTTTTAACAACTAAGAATTATCAAGAAATTATCAATGACACACACATTCAATAAAAAAACTCAATAGTTTGTGAACAAAACATGTACTAAGTGACCTTTATCTTTAACGACCGTTTTTGACGCTCCCATTAGTTGATGCTTAATACATTATTATAACAAGTTTTACTTCACATTTTATACAAATAATGTCTGCATGTATATAAGATTCATTCATTTTGTTTTGAGTTGCTCTTAGACTTTTAACTATGCTGAAATTGAATTTTTGTTTAAACAAATAGTCAATTATCAGGACAAACTGACTCAAGTTTTCGCACTATAATTGAGTAAAGCACAGGAAATTTAGACTTAGATCAGACTGCACATCTGAACAGACTGATCTTTGTCTACATTGTCTACAAAAACTTTATGTAGGGGAAAACTGGATAAAATCCAATGTTTTAATCAACTTAATTCAAGCCTTACGTCTGATGCTATAAGGTCACACTCTGAAACTAGCTGTATTCAATTCACTCTAGCAATCATTATTCTTTCATTTTATCCAGAAAATGTGAAGTAAGTAATAGCCAAAACATTGTGAAAACAAGTAATTTTACAATACTGGGAAACAGGTAAATTCAGACGGGGTTGTGAAAATTTGGACATGCAAACAGTAAAACTCGAACAAGTATATCTTCAAAGAGTGAAATTCGGACATGTAAGGAATATCATTTATTCAGGGAATGAAACCATCAAAGAATGTGAATTTGAAGCTTTAAATTTTAATGCAGAATTACCATGAATATGTATACCTTATTAATTCAATGTCTTTGATGATGTAGAATATTGACAAACACTTAAAATATAAACAGACAAATGGATTTATAAATTCATAAATTTATTATGAAATGTATAAAAGTGTATTAAGTTCAGATGAAATCAAAGAAAAGAATAGTAACAAGGGGTTATGTTAATTTAACTAAGTTTTTAAAGCATACAATTTGTAAAGTCTGAATTTTTACTTCTGCTGAAAAATGAAAGTTAATTCCAACACCCCAGACAAGGCTATATATTAAGGTACTAAATAACTTTGAATTGATTATTTCTTTATAATTGTTTATCTCTTTGATATTTTAATCAAATGATATCCTTTCTACAGTCAATTCTTGTCAATCTTTACCTATTTCTAACTGTTGACAAAGCTTTTTTTCATCGGCAATGTTTGACTTCTGATATCAATATTTCCATCCAAAGATTTATAATATCATTATTGATAAAACTGACTTATGCGGGGTAAATCTCAGGATGTATAGACATATTTGATAAGGACACTTGTGCCATTACTTTTTAAAAAAAAATCTTAAAATGTTGTCCAAATTTATCCGTCTGTCTGAGCTTCTATGGTTTTCCCCTACTGTAGGAATATACCATGAACAGTATTAGAATTAAAGTAATTTGTTTACCTCTAATGAAAAAGTGTCATTTACATTATGCATGTAGTAAAGTGACTCTATTTGGAATGTAACCTACATTCAGCATTTTGGTGAGGTACACGACAAGTTGCCAAGTAAAATTTTTATTCACAAAAATAAACTTGCTTCAATGTAATGCTACATTTAGTTTTGTTTTCTGCTAATTTTGTTTTCTGATAATCGAAGCTACTAGAAATTCCCATTACTATACAGTTCATTGTTTATAGTGCTTGAAGAAAATATCTGTTGACACATTGTTGGAAAAGAAAATTCAAGTTGTAATTAAAAAACAGGAAAACACAAAAATTGATATGGTAAACTGCAGACATAATGATGCTCAAGGACCCAGAAAAATGTTATATCAAAATGTTGCTTTATGACTATTATTATAAAAAAAAGTGTAAGGAGACTATGATATCAGCTTTGTTATAATTTATGTATCCTTACAAGCTGAGTTTACTATACATATAGTAGTTTGTTGTTTTCTCATATCTTTCTGTAACCAGTATGGTGTTTATTATAATTCTATTGAAGAAATGAGAATGATAAATATGATTATATTTCAATTTGTGATGTGTTTTAGGAGCTTTTGTGAACACATTTTAAGAGCATAAAATTCTAAATAAGTGTCCAAATTGAAAGAAGATGCAAATAATGATTCTAAATGTATGTAAAAATTTACAATTGAGAGATATTTCTTGTCGAAAAGATGAGAAATTAGCAAATGATCCCTCAAGATAAAAATTAATGTTTTATCTGGTAATTTTTAGCTCAGCTGTTTTATGAGAAAAGCTGAGGTATTGCTTTAATCTTGGTGTTGTTTTTGTTGTTGTCCTCGTCATGCAAAAAATGTGACAATTTGTGATATCTGGTTTACTGAAGGCATTCACTTGAAACTTGGTAAACATTTTCACCATCAAAAGAGCAACCTATTCTATCAAGGGGCATAACTCTAGATGTATTTTGTGCAAATTTGCCCCCTTTCGACTTAGATTTGTTTTACCATCCAGCACTCAACAGCAGAGTATAGGCACCCATAGGCGGTTCTCTTCTTTAAGAATTAGATGAAATAAATACTCTATTCAATTTACTATATTTTCTTCTATTTAAGACCTACGGCTTCAACTGAAAGTTTACAACAACTATCCAGGCAGATCAATGGAATTCTAGCAGAGGTGATACCTTTATTATAATTATACCAAAATAAAAAGATTAAGGGTGAAAATATGCATTTTAGATTAAAATATTTCACCATTCTTTCAATAGACATTGTACAATGCATCATATTCTCACAGCAATATGCAAATTCTCACACCAATATGCAAATAATTTGCCTAAGATGAAAGAGGGACTGGCAGCTGGTTACTTGTATGAGATGTTGTGGTTGTACTTGTGTGGGAAACAACAAGAAGTCTTTGTTTAAACCCCATACAAACAAACAAATGCATCGCTCTAGCCCAAACAATGTGTTCTTAGTGTTGAATCAAATGGTCTCATCTGCAAGATCAGTAAATTTTAAATGGTTAATTGTGTAATCTGGTATTGAGGAAAGACAAAATTTAAAAATGTACTTTAACCCTTTCCTGTTTTACAAAATTTTGGACCTGTCCAAATTCAAAGGTTTTGCAGACGAAAATTTAAAGTAGATTTAATTTGAAAAATAACCATTCAGTAGGATAGAAAATAGTTTGGAAAAAGAAGAAATTGCTTGTCAGAAGCAATTTCTTCTTTTTTCACAATGTTTTCTCAATTATAAAATCACAGGCACGTAAAAAGCAGGGATTAAACAGCGAAGGGTTAAGAAGTTTTTGGAGAATCAATTTGTATATGCACTTTGTAATTTGTAATTTAATTTGAATAAGCAAAAAATATAAGTTTGGGAATTACGCTTAAATGATTGTCAAAAGATATTTCAATAAAGTATAAAGGAATAGTTTATGTAACCTTTCAATAAATATCAGAAAAATGACCCTTCAATAATTATTTTCTATTCATTTGTACAGTCACCTGTAGGATTTGAAGCAGAGCAGACCCAGTCCAGTGTGCTAGAGTTAGAGAACCGAAACAGAGAGTTAGCAGCTCTGCTGGGCCAGTACTCACAGGCTAATGAACAACTTACACAGCAAAATGAACAGATTGTAAGTTAACATAGAGGCATTGTAGATTTTGCTGACAAATAAAGAGAGAATAATCAATTGTTTCAGTGTAAGATTAATTTATATTTCATCTAGTGAACATTAAAAGCTATATTTTCACAAGTGGCAGAGCAAGGAGTTAAAATATAGCTTTTGTTATTCACTCATTGAAAAATAATCAATCTTATTCAAAAAACTTATGATTATTTGATTTCTTTAATGTGAAAATGAGACAAAGTATGAAATTTGTAAGACAAATTTATTTATAGCTTTCATTTTATGATCTTCCAAAGCAGAAAAAATTTTGGTTAAAAGAATCTGTTTCAACATAAATTCCAACCATGTTCCACTAGATAATACACAAGTAGTATGGGTTTGACAGCATGGTATTGCCATATGGTACCAGATAATTCTTACCATAATGATACAAATAATATGTACCAAGTGTTTTGTATGAAAAAAATATCAAACAAGATTTGGGGAATTGATTATTTTCGAGGCTCTGCCTTAACAATTATCAATTACCAGAACCCAGTTAGATATTTATCATATAATACACTAAGTGTGTATTATATTTATGATACAACCTCTATTTGCCTTGTTTTTGTCTATGTTTCTAACAGAAATGCAAGTTACTTAAAATAGTCTCATCATGTCATTGTTCTAAAAATATCCATGTGATATCATAAAAATGATCATATGGGATGTTATCACATGGATATTTTTTTAGTTATAAGATTATTACAATAAACAAAAGATTTTTTGATTTGAAGACTTGTTTAGGTTTTCCTTGGTAAAATGTCAACATACAATCTCATTAAGTTAAGTATGTCTCTATGATACAGTATTGATATATTTGCCTTAGAGATAGTTTTCAGTAAAATCGCATAGTGCTCCATGACCTGTATTCTCACCAGTTCATATATATATTGTTTGTTTCAGAGACAGCATGCATTAGGTTTACAATCTCAGTTAGATAAAGAGAGATCTGAATCCTCACAGAAACTCAGTAAAGAAATAGGACCTCTTAAAGAACAGCTTCAGGTTGGTATCTCTAACAAGTATATCATTGATGAGTCACCAAAATGTAAATGCTGCTATAGTTATGCAATTTTAATTGCCCACTAAAGATATCTTACTTCAGTCACAATCTCAGAGTATTTTGAAGTTATAAAATTATCTGGCTCACAAGATAAATTCCTACACCTTGCCTGATAAACTTTTCTATCTCAAGTCACAAACAATCTATTCTTTTTTAGGCAAAGAATTTTCAAAGTTATCAAGCACTTGCACACTGGCATGGCTTTGTTTTACTGTTGATTTACTGTACTTATAGTATTACTTAAGTGTTTAGATTTATTTTAGAACTCAAACTTCTGAATTTGCTTTTCTCCAAAAGTATTTGACATACAAAGCTGTACACCAAAGTCAAGGTCATGTGACAAGGTCAAGGTCATGTGACAAGGTCAAGGTCATCTGTCAAGGTCAAACTTTAAAAAAAAAATGCTATTCCGGGGGCATTCGTGTTTCACAAACACATCTTGTTTTTATTTGTAGGTTCATATACAGACTATAGGAATTCTTGTTGCTGAAAAAACAGAACTGCAATCACAGTTATCTCAGTCACAGAAGTTAGCTGAACAGAGATTTGGTAGGTAGTCTGTGCCATTAACATTGTTATAGTCTGACTTCTATATGGACCAACCTTTTCACCAATTACATAAAATTGCGTTTGAATGAAGGACTTCTATATGATTATATATTAATTTCAGGTTAATACCATTCCCAAAAATATTTTTTGGAAACGAAATGATTTTAAAATAATGATTTTGTCTATCTAATTAATGATAATATTTTCGCATTTTCTGCTCTTAAACACAAGGGATGGTGAAGGCTGTTGAGTTGTAAGCTAATGTAAACAAATAGTTAAAACATGTGGTTTTATACTTAACATTTGACAGAAGAAATGTTCATTGTTCCATATTTGGAAAAGCTAATTAGCATATTGACGGTCAGGACATTTTAAACCTAAATATCCCGTGATTTGTATGGGGTTCATCTCAGAATGAATGAAAAATATTATCAATTATCTGGCCAAACAGTTTTTGTAACAAATACAGAATATACTAAGATTTGATATCCTAAGGTAGTTAAAAAAATCTACAAAATTAATTTTACAAAAATACTCGATTTTATACTAAAATGACTTGCCAAATTTATACACTTTTGACTTGGCCCCTATGCAGATTAGAGCTATTTTTGGATAAACAATTCGCTGTTCCTTTTATAACAGACACAAGTAGATATAAAAGGCAGAAAGTTAACATATAGACGGACGGACAAAATCATTATTACACCTTCAAAAATTCTGAAAAACAAAATTCTTCATGGTATTAGATGGAAAATATGATATGACAAGAAAAAAATACGCTTCATTAATTCGATTTTGAGATTTTCTGCGAAATGTTGGTCCATATAGAAGTCAAACATACTATAGAGTCAAATAAAGACACAATCTCAGTTATATCTGTCACAGAAGTTAGCTGAACAGAGACTTGGTTTGTAGTCTATCATTTATCCAGGTTCCACATGAATGGGTGTCTGATAGTCTGAGAAGGACTTCCCTTTTCTACAAGTTAGGAGTCCATAGGAATCCCTTAATCATATGAGACAGAGAATATTTTTTTGTCAAAGAAGTGTTAAGATAATTTCCTTTTAACTCCTGTTAATTTCTAGATAAATAGATCTGTAACCTGTTACAGGATAAAGGGACCGCCTTGGAACTCTGTAAAAAATATTTGAAAAAGAGATTGGGTCCAGCATACTTCAACCAGAGATTGCATTTCAAAAATTCTGTATCAGGAAGGTAGATTGAATTTGATCATTCTAGACTAGTAGAGTCAGAAAAATAGCAAAGTGTGAACAGTTTCTACCCTAATCAGTCTGCGCAATCTGCGCAGTTTGATGAGGGTCAACACCCTACATACCTCCCAGATGGTGCATTTTGGCATGATGTGTCACATATGTTCACTACAAATGTTGTCGCAGATAAAACTAGACTATGCTTTCATCTACTAGTTCTTTTTTTTTGACTTGTCAAAAATCAGAAATTGCTGGTAACCATCAATTTCTGCTTTTCCACAACTTTCTTACTAGTATAATAATTCAGACTCCCTACTTTTAGCCTACTTTTAGACACCATAATTTTATATGGAGGAAGTCCTTTAGACTCCTTACACACAGATGTAAGAGTCATACCCTAGTATCAGTCACAGAAGTTACATGAACGGAGATTTTGATGCTAGTTTGTACTTATCCCTACAAATAAAAAATGAGAGAGTTGGTCTGAGATCTTAAATTCTTAAAGCAGTCCTATGGTGTGTGTCTTTATTTGAATTGTCTCAATAAGACAATTCAAATGAGAACCCTCAAATTAAGCTTTGTGAAAGTTTTATTGAATTTTTTTTTTTGAAATCTAACAGTTTGAAATCAGAGTAACTCATTGAAAGTTATTTATTGACTGAAGTGGAAGGAACCTTTAACTAATGTTTGTGTTTTGTGCGCTATTTCAGGAGAGGTAGAAGATTTAACTGGACGATTAAAAACATCCCGACAACGAGTTAGTGATTTAGAAAGAAGTGTATCAACTACAAATACTTCTAGTCAAAAATTGGAACAGGTATAAAAATAATATTGATAGAGAGCATTCTAACAGATTTCTGTATTTTACAAATCATTGATTTCATTGAGGTATGAAAATAAAAACTGTATCACACTATGAATATCCAAAGCAGATTCATGCATGATTCATACCTCCATGAAATAAAAAAAAATATCTGTTTTATCTTGTAATTTAATACCATGAAGCCAAAATATAAAGTTTTGTCATCAATGAAGCAGTTTTCTTAAGGGCCTACATTTTCGGAAACTACAAAATAGCTGCGTAATCAAAATTAATTTCATTGAGAAATAAAAGCAGTTTTTCAGCCAATCAGAATGCACAAAATCTGATGGAATCAACTAGAATTAAATATCTTAGATATAATCAACCAAACAATCAAATAATAAGAAATGAAAATAATTTTTCAATACCATAAGTCTTTTGAAGGCTTATCTCATTGCTTAATTCAAGCCTTCATTTCTACAATTACTCACCAGTTAGTTCCATGTGTATTTGTTTTCAAAAGAGTATGGACATTATCAATGTTATATTTTTCCAAAATAAAGGAAGTATTAGTGCTTCATAGTTAACCCTTATCCTACTGCACTTAATTTTGGTTTCAAGTAATTGCAAGTTCATGAGATATTTCAATCTCCCATTCTGGTGTAAATTTTCTCCACTCAAAAAGATTGAGAGCCAATAGTGTAAGCTTAATATAGACTATACACATTGTTGCAGGCTGATCTTGGTCTACACTGTTTGCAAAAGCTTTGTTTATTGCAAGAATATATTGTGAAAGCATAAGAAGGGTAAATGACTGATTTATGCCAGATCATGGGCATATCATTTAATCTTTTTTTTCGGTTTGACCATTTGTCTTGGCCTGCATCGGCCTGCAAAGCTTATCTAAATATTTCTGAATACTTAATATTGACTCTTAATATTTCCAATGAATTCAAGCCTGTTTCAGATGCAATGTGAATAATAATGAGCTCCTTGCTATGCATCTGATGTTGTCCAGGTCATCTGGCGAGGTCAAAGGTGACTAAGAAGGTCAAAAGAAAGCTGTTTTAGGGGCATTTTTATTTAACAAAGTTAACCTTCCAGTTATTTATGATTCTTTTTTCCCCATAGACTAACAGAGACAGTGCCAAAGAAATTGATAGATTGAAGTTAGAGTTGTATAAACTGAAGTAAGTATTTGTTATATTCATAAAGTAGTTCTTATAAGCCCATCAAAAGATAGGGCATGATCATCTAAAGGGTTCGGGGACTGGTGTCCTTGTGGCGTCCATTTTCTTGTCTTGTGCATAACTCTTGTTACCTTATGTCTGATTGGCTTGAAACTTGGCAGTTATTCATCACTTGTGATTACAGAGTGAAGTGCACAAGAACCTCAACTCTACCAAGCTTAAATTTTATTTCCTTTTGTTGTTTTTCATAATTGGACATCAAGCAGTGTAACAAGTTTACCTTGTGACAATTTACCACCTTGTTTGAAATCAAATAAGAAGAACAAGTTGATCTGATATGTTCATGTAATTTAAATGACACCACATACCTTTTATTCAGGTACTATTCCTAAATATGCCCTTTCACCTGCATCAAAAAGTAAAAACTAAGTTCAATTATTTTACAAAGAAGCAAGAATACTGAAGCTGATATCTTATTATTTTACAGTAAATCTCATGAAGAGTTGAAACAAACATCATCAGAAAATTTAGAGAAATTAAAGTCAAAAGTAAGTACAGTAAATCTTGTTTTAAGCGACCACTAACGGGACCACAAAAAAGCGGTCATTAAAGAAAATGGCTGCTTAATACACATTATGTCTACAATTAAGAAACATACTTTTTGATTGAATATTCATATTATTGCAAAATTCTCAATTATCCTTTGATGTTAAAACTCAATTGAATCGTCTCATTGAGCTTATGAAAATGGAAAAAGAAGTTATTGCTGTAAAAAGCAATTATCTCTTCCCACAATGTGAAGCAACTCAATGTTTTTTCAGACCATTTTATTGAAGGATTACTTGGTAATTGGTTAATTTTCTCTTCAGACCTCAGAGTGTTCTGCCATACAACATACCCTAGATGAACTGAACAGAAAGTTAGAGATGGCCGAACTCTATAATCAACAACTGTCCAGTCAGAATGAGGCAGGTCAAGGGTCGTTACAGGTTGTTAAACAATTACAGGAAGAGAGGGATGGCCTCGCTCTACAAGTACAACAGGTGAGACATGTACAAATATTTGTGTTCTCTGAACATAGGCTTTTGAAGATAAATAAAAACCAAATTGAGATGAGTCAAGGTTTGTTGCTAATTCTAAAACTATTACAGAAAATTCAAAAGATAAGAACTTGAGACTATTTATCTTGTCTGTATGCTAATCTGCTTATTATGAAGAAGAAGAGGGGCTATATTGCTTTGCACTTGTCAGTCATTCGGTAGGTCAATCTGTCCGTCAGTTTTTGTTTGTTTGTCTGGAGCATATCTCAAACAGTATGCAAGCTTGAATCCTGAAACTTTGCAGGTGGATAGATCACTTTGAGGAGAACTACAGTGCAAAGGAACCATAACTCTATTTATCACATTTTGTGAGTTATTGACCTTTTTTGATTGGCAAAGAATAGGCTATTGACCTGCTTTTATGGGGGGGGGATATATGTTTTACAAACATCTCTTGTTTCAAATTAAGTCAGCTGGATGAAAAAATAATTTTAACTTTGTCCATAACTTTTGATAAGTGAGTGTAAGAATTCCCATATATCACACAATTTCTCAATGCTAAGAACTTTTTGTTTATAACAATTTCAAGGTTATCGCAATAGTGTTACTACCAATTTGCACATAACACAAGTGGGTAATAAAAGTAAATCTTCTTTCGAGAAATGTTGTTGATGAATGATCATAACATTGAAACTACAGCTTATTTAAGCTGTAGTTAAGATGTTTTGATTTTTCACCAACGCTCAAATTATGGAAAATGTTAGCAGATGGTGGACATTCATCTTTTGTCCCAGTCTACATATTGCCTTGATACTATATATTCTTTGTTGGTTACCTTCTGAGTTCATATAAATTTCAAAATCCTAGTTATGCCTATGTTTTATACAAGATCAAGGTCACTTTCAACTTTATGAAAAGTAACTAAACTGTAATATTGTCTAAAGCTTTAGAATATTTTAAATGTCTGAATGTTCATATTAAAATTTGTATTTCTATTTGTAATACCTTTTTATTATGCCCCCTTTGGAAGAAGAGGTGCTATATTGCTATGCATTTGTCTGGCGGTCTGTTTGTTGGTCGGTTGGGACGTCCATAGACTGTTTTTTTGTTTTTGAGCATATCTCTTAAAGTATGCAAGCTAGAATCATTACACTTCACAGGTGGATTGATCTTATTAAGGAGAAGTGCACTGCATAAGAACAATAACTCTACTCATCATATATTGTGAGTTATTACCCTTTGTTGATTTACAAAGAATGGGCTATTGACTTGCTCTTGTTTACACCAGTGTCTTAGATTAGATGACATTGTCAAAGTTTAAGATTGAAAATAAGGTCTCATTTCAAAATAAGTAATTAGCAGCAAAATATGTAATGTGAGGGTAATTCATTAGTGTGACACTTGTAGATAACACTATGATAAAAACAGACATTGTTGTTTTCTTTGATTGTAAATAAGTAATTTTAGAACATTTTGAGATTCTTTTCTAAGTAATAAATAGACTGTATGCCTGACTGTTGAAGATGTTGGACTAATAATCTTAGTGTTGATTGTGGTCAAAGGTTAGAATCCTGGCCGGACAAATGCTTGAGTAGGTATGTCCCAGGACAAGACAATCAGGGCCTCAAAATGGAAATGGAATAGGGAAATTTGTAGTGATGTAATTGTAAGATTATACAAACAATATAAGACCAACCCCAAACAGGTCTACGGGCATCAAGTCTTATGAGAAGTTATGACATTATTGAAATGTTTTCCATGAAGGTCTTCTCTTGACACCAGTTCTTGATTAATAGCCCGGGTTTCTATTCCTGACAGTGGCACTCATCCTTTCTGACTCTTTGTCTTCAACCATTTGGTTGATAATCCTAGACCTATGTTGGATAGCAGTTGGAGGCTAGGAAAGGATGTGATAGTGGTACTGGTGTTTGAGCCATGTGTGATACCACAAAATTTGATAGAAATGGTGTTCAAATAGCATTTGTATTTTGCTTCAAACAGTTCACAGAATCATTCCAACGGGTATCAGCTGAAAGAGATCAGATGTCTGAACAGTATCAACAATATATGTCACAGATACAGAATCAAAATTCGCAACTAACAACACAGGTAATGTATAGAACAGTACCAACAATATATGTCAGATACAGAATCAAAACTCACAACTTACAACACAGGAAATAGATAGTAGAATATCAACAATATATGTCACAGATACAGAATCAAAACTCACAACTAACAACACAGGTAATGTATAGAACAGTACCAACAATATATGTCACAGATACAGAATCAAAACTTACAACTAACAACACAGGTAATATATAGAATAGTACCTACAATATATGTCACAGATATAGAATCAAAACTCACAACTAACAACAAAGGTAATAGTAGAATACAAACAATATATGTCACTGATACAGAATTGAAACTCACAACTAACCACACAGGTAATAGATAGTAGAATACTACCTATATGTAATTGATACAGAATCAATTCAAAACTCACAACTAACCACACAGGTAATAGATAGTAGAATACAAACAATATATGTCACAAATACAGAATCAAAACTCACAACTAACCACACAGGTAATAGATAGTAGAATACTACCTATATGTAATTGATACAGAATCAATTCAAAACTCACAACTAACCACACAGGTAATAAATTGTACAGTACCAACAACATATGTCACAGATACAGAATCATAACTAACAACTATCTTCACAGGTATCAAACAGAAGAGTACCATCAATATTTATCACAAAAGACAATAAATTTCACAACTTACTATACAGCCAATAGCTATAATGATAATACCAACATTTATTTCACACCTAAACAAATTAGACCAATGACATCGCTTATTTTGCATCACGTGAGAGTGAAATATCTAGATCCAGGCGTTGGCGTCGGCGTAATGCTTTGGTTAAGTTTTTACATGCAAGTGTTTAAAATCTCTGTTTCTATTAAAGCTATTGCTTTGAAACTTTCCACATGCTTCTGTGACCATAATATCAGCATCTAGACAAAGATTCATTACTCTGAAAAAGAATTTAGTGGAATTTTAACCCTTTTCGGACTTAGAAATCTTGGTTAAGTTTTTATGTGCAAATGTTGTTTATCTGTAATATTTCTGAGAAATCTTGGTTAAGTTTTTATGTGCAAATGTTGTTTATCTGTAATATTTCTGTTTCTATAGAAGCAATTGCTTTGAAACTTTACACATGCTTCTGTGGCCATAATATCAGCATCTAGACAAAGATTTATGACTCTGATATTGAATTTAGTGGAATTTTAACCTTTTTCAGACTCAGAAATTCTTGGTTAAGTTTTTACGTGCAAATGTTGTACATCAGTTATATCTCTAATTCTATTAAAGCTATCGCTTTCAAACTTTGCACATGCTTCAATGATCATAACAACAGCCTTTTGATAAAGATTCAATTCTCTGATATTGAATTTAGTGGATTTTTAACCCTTTTTGGACTTAGAAATTCTTCGTTAAGTTTTTACATGCAAATGTTGTATTTCTGTAATATCTCTTTTTCTACTATAGCTGTTGCTTGGAAACTTTATACATGCTTCTTTGACCATAATATTAGCCCACAGAAAAAGATTCATTACTGTAATATTTAATTTAGTGGAATTTTAATCCTTTTCAGCCTTAAAAATCTTGGTTATGTTTTCATGTGCAACTGTTTTATGTTAGTTGTATCTCTGTTCCTACTAAAACTATTGCTTTGAAACTCTGCCCATGCTTCTGTGACCATAAAATCAGCCTTTAGACAAAGATTCTTTTCTCTTGACTTCTATTTTATTGAATTTCCAATGTCAATATTGATTTGCTGTTACTATCCAGCACTAGGAATAGTCGAGCTTTGCTGTCCTCTGACAGCTCTTGTTTACATTGTTTATCATTTGTTCACATGAAAATGTATATTTCAAGCGACGACGGGTAGTCAACCTGTTTTATGTTAATTACATATTATAATCAGTTAGTACTTATCGACTTGACACAAGAAATAAATATTTCACATGGAATTCTAATTTTAGAACAATTGTTTGTTTCAATTTCAACATGTTCATAGTGACTTGCATTTGAAGCCCTTAGCCGGATCATTTTGGATCTATTCCCTTTGTCTCTCTCAAATGTCGCGAATCGTAAATTGAGGAACTTTCAGTGTATGGTGTGAAATAAAGATGTCATTTAACATGATCGAGTACAATACTGAATTCATTGGATTAGTACCCTGCAGAACCAGTCTATATTTTGACTCGGCTATCGCGACGTCAAATATAGACTGGTTCTGCAGGGTGCTCATCCAATAGATTTCAGTATTTTACACCATCATGTTAAATAACCTCTTAATATGGTCTTTTTTTTTACAATCAAAACGGTAGAATGCAATAAGACAAGATAACATGGTATTGCCATTTGTTGCATGGGAATAAAGTTGTCAATTCTCCTTTATTGCTAACTTCTCATATTTTGTCTAAAACTTTTAATTGGTTTCACATCTTTCAATGATGATATTCATAAGAGAAAAATAAGAGATGTCACCTTTGACTGCCGATGGTAAGCATCAGATAAATTGAATATTTATTTTTATGATGAAGATAAGAGAAAGTTATAGTTTTGTCTAAACCATATCCTTGGCTCAGCACAAAACAGTTGTAACTGCCTATTAACATATAGGCAGTTACAACTGTTTTGCGCTAAGCCATCAATATTGTCTTCAAACTCAACTTGATTTTTATGCCCCCGTATCGAAAGATCGGGGGCATATTGTTTTACCGTTGTCCGTCTGTCCGTCTTTCCATCCCTCTGTCTGTCTGTCTGTCTGTCAGCAAAAGTTAACCAAAAAACTTAACATTGCCAATATCTTCAAGCCTATTCAAGATACAAAGCTAATATTTGGCATGATGATAGATCTCAATGATCCACATCCGCTGGTACCAAAGTCAAGGTCATGTGACAAGGTCAAGGTCATTTGTCAAGGTCAAATAACTCAAAAAGTTAACCAAAAAACTTAACATTGCCAATATCTTCAAGCCTATTCAAGATACAAAGCTCATATTTGGCATGATGATAGATCTCAATGATCCGCATCTGCTGATACCAAAGTCAAGGTCATGTGACAAGGTCAAGGTCATCTCTCAGGGTCAAATATCTCAAAAAGTTTACCAAAAAACTTAACATTGCCAATATCTTCAAGCCTATTCAAGATACAAGGCTCATATTTGGCATGATGATAAGTCTCAATGATCTGCATCTGCTGGTACCAAAGTCAAGGTCATTTGACAAGGTCAAGGTCAGCTCTCAAGGTCAAATATCTCAAAAAACTTAACATTGTCAATATTTTCAAGCCTATTTAAGATACAAGGCTAATATTTTTCATGATGATAGATCTAAATAATCCGCATCTGCCATAACCAAAGTCAAGGTCATGTGACAAGGTCAAGGTCATCTCTCAAGGTCAAATTACTCCAAAAAACTTAACATTGCCAATATCTTCAAGCCTATTCAAGGTAAAAGGCTTATATTTGGCATGATGATAGATCTCAATGATCCGCATCTGCTGGTACCAAGGTCAAGGTCATTTGACAAGGTCAAGGTCATCTTTCAAGGTCAAATAACTCAAAAAGTTAGCCAAAAAACTTAACATTGCCAATATCTTCAAGCCTATTCAAGATAAAAGGCTTATATTTGGCATGATGATAGATCTCTATGATCCGCATTCGCTGGTACCAAAGTCAAGGTCATGTGACAAGGTCAAGGTCATCTGTCAAGGTAAAACTTTGAAAAAATGCTGTTACGGGGGCATTCGTGTTTCACAAACACATCTTGTTTTTTATGCCCCGTATCAAGAGATGGGGGGGCATATTGTTTTACTCATGTCCGTCTGTCTTTCCGTCTGTCCAAAAACTTTACCAAACTTAACCTTTGTCTTATCGAGAGATCGCTGTTATGGGGGCATTCGTGTTTCACAAACACATCTTGTTTTTCAGATTTCTTCATTGACTGAAGACAGAGAAAAACTAGTTACTCACAACCATGACTTAGAAGCAGCAGTATTGGAATTGCAGCGGAAACTTGGTTTGTATTTATCCATTATCAGAATGTTTATACCAATGAAGTTAAGGGTTAAAGTTGGATTTATAGTATGTTTCTATGCCAGGCATATTCAACCTATTTTCACTTTAACCCCAGTCATTGAATTGTTAGTTGGCTTTTTGCAAATGTTGCACTTTGGTAGTCCCAGCACAAATACTTACATTCTCACAGGTACCAACTAATACACCTGGGTGGAGAGGAGCAAAGTAGATTTAATTTTCTGTTCTGAAAATTTTTATGGACTATTTTGGTCCTGAGATCTTTCTATACCAAAGCCACCGTTTAAACCTCTAGAATTGCTTAGAAAAATGTCTATTGAATTTAATGTTTTTTGATGTTCTTTTTTAAGCCGTCACTTTGATATATCATGGGCATATTGTTTTTAGCTCCACTGGCCGAAAGCCAGCGAGCTATTGTCATGGGGAGGTGTCCGTCGTGCGTGCGTGCGTAAACTTTTCTTTAAACATCTTCTCCTCCTAACCAATGGTTGGATTTTGATGAAACTTTACCAGAATGTTCCTTGGGTGACCCTCTTCTAAAGTTGTTCAAGAAATTTGGATTGACCCCCAAATATGGGCGTTGCAGGGCAGGGCTCTTTTGACCCAGAAATTTTTGAATGACATCTCCTCCTGAACCATTAGGCCGATTTCAATGAAACCTTTCCAGAATGTTCCTTGAGTGACCCTCTTTTAAAGTTGTTCAAGAAATTTGGATTGACCCCCAAATATGGGCGTGGTAGGGCTTGTTTATTTGACCCAGAAATTTTTGAATGACATCTCCTCCTGAACCATTAGGCCGATTTCAATGAAACCTTTCCAGAATGTTCCTTGGGTGACCCTCTTTAAAAGTTGTTCAAGAAATTTGGATTGACCCCCAAATATGGGTGTGGCAGGGTGAGGCTTTTTATGCCCCCGCATCGATAGATCGGGGGCATATTGTTTTACTCATGTCCGTCTGTCTGTCTGTCCATCTGTCTGTCTGTCCGTCTGTCCGTCCGTCTTTCCGAAAACTTAACCTTGCCAATATCTTCAAGCCTATTCAAGATACAAAGCTAATATTTGGCATGATGATAGATCCCAATGATCCACATCCGCTGGTACCAAAGTCAAGGTCATGTGACAAGGTCAAGGTCATTTGTCAAGGTCAAACTTTGAAAAAAAAATGCAGTTACGGGGGCATTCGTGTTTCACAACGACATCTTGTTTTGACCCTGAAATATCTGAACGACATCTCCTCCTGAACCATTGAGCCAATTTCAATGAAACTTTACCAGACTGTTCCTTGAATACCCTCTTCTGAAGTTGTTCAAGAAATTTGGATTGACCCCAAAATATGGGTGTGGCAGGTTGGGGTTTATTTTGACCCCGAAATCTTTGAACTACATCCTCTCCTGAACAATGGGGCTGATTTCAATGAAACTTTACCAGAATGTTCCTTTGGTGACCCTCTTCTAAAGTTCTTCAATAAATTTGGATTGACCCCCAAATTTGGATGTGGCAGGGTGAGGCTTTTTTTGACCCCGAAATATTCGAATGACATCTCCTCCTGAACCATAAGGCCGATTTCAATGAAACTTTACCAGAATGTTCCTTTGATGACCCTCTTCTAAAGTTGTTCAAGAAATTTGGATTGGACGAGATCCACTGGATCAATAAAATTCAGGTGAGCGGTTTAGGGCCATTCTGGTCCTCTTGTTTCAAAGTGATATTTAAATAGTTTTCTTACTTGAAATTTTACATATTAGTTAAATAAGTTCATTCCTTCATAAGTCAGTTTCAACTTAGAAAAAGTCTTAAATCCTTCTGAATGCTGTTCACTTTCATTACCTGCTATTTTCAATATCTCCCTTTCAAATCTTGAGATTTTAAGCCAGTGGAGCAATACAGGCCCTCTTGGGCCTCTTGTTCCATTGTCTGTCTATCCATCCATCTGTCTGTTTGTCTGTCTGTCAATAAAAACTTAACCTGCAACTAAACATTTCCTTATAATTTCAACATCATTTGATCAACAATACTTATAATGGGCTTGAAGGTTCCTATCAACAAAAATCATCTTTCAAGTTCAAGGTCATCTGTCAATGTTAAATATCAAGGTCATTCTTCAAAAAAAAAAAATCTGTTTGTGGGCATTAGTGTTTTACCAACATATCTTGTTACATTATGAAACAAATCTTTTTTACAGAAAAATGTAGCTATTTAGCTCACCTGAGCACAATGTGCTCAAGGTGAGCTTTTAGGGTGACCCTCGTCCGTCATCAACAATCTTAAAAACTTCTTCTTCTCCTGAACCACTGGGCAGATTTCAATAAAACATTGCCAGAATGTTCCTTGGGTGACTCTCTTTAAAAATTGATCGTTGAATTCTGATTGGTCCGTAAAAATGGGTGTGGCAGGGCGTGGCATTTTTTCACTTTGAAATCTTTGAACGACATCTACTCCTGAACAACTGCGCCGATTTTAATGAAAGTTTGCCAGAATGTTCTTTGGGTGACCCTTTTCAAAAATTGTTGGTGAAATTTTGATTGGCCCATAAATATGGGCGTGGCAGGGCGTGGCATTCTTTCACTTTAAATATTTTGAACGACATCTCCCCCTGAACCACCCTGGCTGATTTCAATGAAACTTCACCAGAATGTTCCTTGGGTGACCCTTTTAAAAAATTGTTCATGAAATTATGATAGGCCCATGAATATTGGCGTGGCAGGGCGGGGCTTATTTTGAGCCTGAAAACTTTGGACATCATCTCCTTAATCACTGGGCCTATTTCAATGAAACTTAACCAGAATAAATATGGGAGTGGCATGGTGGGGCTTTTTTTGAGCCCAAATCTTTGAATGACATCTCCTCCTGAACCACTGGGCTGATTTCAATGAAACTTTGCCAAAATGATCCTTGAGTGTCGACTCTTTTCAAAAATTGTTCATAAAATTTTGATTGGCCCTTAAATATTGGTGAGGCAGGGTGGGGCTTATTTTGAGCCTAAAATCTATAAACATCACATCCTCTTGAACCACTTGGCGGATTTCAATGAAACTTTACCAGAATGTTTCTTTAATGGATCTCTTCAAAAAAAAGTTTGAAAAATTTTGATTGGCCCATAAATATAGGCATGGCATAAGTGGCATATTTTGAGTCACCTCAGTAAAAAAATGTGTGGGCAGGGTCCATTTTCACTTTAAATTCTTGGAATAACATCTCCTCCTCAACAATTTGGCAAATGTGAATGAAACTTTGTCGAAAAGTTACTTAGATGGGTTCCACTGGACCAATAAAATTCAGGTGAGCGGTTTAGGGCCATTCTGGCTCTCTTGTTTGTTGTAAATTTTATCTTCAAGTACGCTTGCCCTTTTAGAAATTTAAATGTGAAATAAAAGACTTATGATGTTATAACACCACAACAGTATTATTATAACCCAACATTCAAAGTAGAAGGGGGGGAACTTGGTTTTACCATGTCTGTCTCTGTCCATTTGTAGATCTTTGCTGTGACCAGACTGTAAATTAGTTTCCGGCCCCTTTTTTCAAGAACAAAAATTGACCAAGAGTCTTGAAAATTGTCGCCCCTTACCCAAGAGAGTACCCATTGATTTGGGCCATTCAGGAAAAGGATTCCAATGAGATGATGCATAGCTGATTTCCACATTTAGTTACTACTGTAGAAACAATTTTAGATTTGACTCACGCTTAAAATGATTGTAAGATGTAAAGTAAAACAGGCCCCTGAAAAGGGAATAAGTTTTCTTTGTGAGAGTTTAGTTGAACTGAGGAATGACTAAGCTTTTGTGTGACTGCAACAATTTAAACCTGAAAAAGTAATGAGATATTCAAATACTAACTGATTATGTTAAAAAATTTGTAATGTAATTTCTAAAATCCACAGAGGATTTAGACAATCAAAAGCCAGAAGTGGATGAAACAGCTCATGCAGAACTAGTTCAGGAGATCAACAAGTTACAAACAGAATATACTGACTTGAGGGATAGGCATGAAGCACAGATTAGAGATAATGCACAGCTTAGTAGGTAAGAAACACTTTACTTTGTAGCTGAGTAAACTTAACAGAACTAGTTCAGGAGACCAACAAAAACACAAACAGAATTTACTGACCTGAGTGATAGGCATGTAGCACATATTAAAGATAATGCACAACTCAGTGTGAAAGAAACACTTAACTATATAAGCAGAGTAGTCCATACTGATTTGGTTCAGGAGATCAACAAGTTGAAATGAACTATGACTTAAGGTATAGTTTTGAAGCATAGATTAGAGATAATACACAGCTTGGTTCCTTTTCTGGGATGTTAAGGTAGTTATGTAGAAATTTTGTGGCATGCTTAGAAACTTGGTTGCATGCTGGTCTGCAAATCAATTTTTAGCTCGACTATTCAAAGAATAGGGGGGCTATTCCAGTCACCCGGGCGTTGGCGTCGGCGTAATGCTTTGGTTAAGTTTTTACGTGCAAGTGTTTAAAATCTCTGTTTCTATTAAAGCTATTGCTTAGAAACTATGCACATGCTTCTGTGACCATATTGAATTTAGTGGAATTTTAACCCTTTTTGGACTTAGAAATCTTGGTTAAGTTTTTACGTGCAAATGTTGTAAATTGTATATCAGTTATAGCACTGTTTCTACCTAGCCTTTTACTTGGAAACTCTACACATGCTTCTGTTACCATGATATCAGCCTCTTGACAAAGATTTATTGCTCTGATATTGAATTTAGTGGAATTTTAACCTTTTTCAGACTCAGAAATTCTTGGTTAAGTTTTTATGTGCAAATGTTGTACATCAGTTATATCTCTAATTCTATTAAAACTATTGCTTTCAAACTTTGCACATGCTTCAATGATCTTAACAACAGCCTCGTGATAAATATTCAATTCTCTGGTATAGAATTTAGTGGATTTTTAACCCTTTTTGGACTAAGGAATTCTTTGTTAAGTTTTTACGTGCAAATGTTTTATGTTAGTTGTATCTCTGTTCCTACTAAAACTATTGCTTTGAAACTCTGCCCATGCTTCTTTGACCATAATATCAGCCTTTAGTCAAGGATTCTTTTCTCTTGACTTTCATTTTATTGAATTTCCAATGTCAACATTGATTTGCTGTTACTATCCAGCACTAGGAATAGTCGAGCTTCGCTGTCCTCCGACAGCTCTTGTTACCAAATCTATTGCTTTGAAACTTTGCAATGCTTTTGGGACCATTATATCAGCCGCTAGACAACGATTCAATACTCTGATATTGAATTTAGAGAATTTTGACCCTTTTTGGTTTTAGAAATAAGTTTTTACATGCAATTATTGCATATCAGTTATACCGTATTTGCCCGATATATTCGGACGGAAAAAAATAATTATTATTTTTTGTGTCTGAATATTTACAAAAATATGTTCCTCTGTGTCCGAAAATTTAGGGTCTTTTCACAATTTCATGGTGAAAATCGATCTTTAATATTGGTAAAGGCTCTTAAACAATATTGAAGAATATGCGGACAGAGCTTGGAATAAGGTAAAGTGCCGATAAATGCGTCAAACATATGCTTTCATCATTTTAACGGAGCTAGGAGGAAGGTAAAGTCCCGACAAATGCATCAAGAAAATATGGGTACCTCATTGAAGAAACTTTAAAAAAGATAATCCTAAACGAAAAACAGGAGCAGTAACAATCCAAAACTTTATGTTCCTCTTTACACATTTTCACTAAAACATTGCCAAATTCAAATCATGCAGCATAGAATCAGTTCTGCGCAAACGAGTTTGGGGATGACGCAATAATTCACGTTTTTCAATTCAACCATTTTAATTTTCTATTTTCAGATAACAAGTCCAAGGCCCAAATGAATTCCGAGCACAGTCAAAAAATAGAATTAAAAAAAAAAAAAAAAAGACGGAAAAACTTAATTTAATATTGTTTATCCCTTATCAACGCCATTCTTTTTCAGCTTGGCTCCAAACCAGCGGAAATGGGAAGCAAAACGTCGTCCAGCTAATTAAATATCGGAACTCAAGCTTTGTTTAACTGGAGTTACGTTATTTTTGTCGCCGATCGGCATTCACAAATAAATAGACGAAGAGTGACTGAAATATCGGAAGTAAGGTTACCAAAAGCCGTAGTTAGGATATTTTGCTTACAGATCGACAATTATGAAATAAATAATAAGTGGAGTCTTAGTAGTTACGATATTTCGGTAGTGAACGGCAGACGTTCCAAATATTGAAAATTGAATGACCGTTAGATTTTCGTTGGTGGACGTATGAAAGCGAATAACTGGAGCTTAACAGAGTCGTCTCTCCCTCTCTCTCTTTCTTTCTCTCTCTCTCGTTTTCCATCGGATAAGAATCCTCCAATCTTAAGAGACAATTCTCTACCGACATATTTTTTTCATCGCACTGCCTCGAACTTTTATACATGTACACAGACGGTTTGTGTTCGGGTCGATGAATGTCGGTCATTACATAATATGAGATGGTCTCCACACGCGACTCGGGGCGTCTCCTTGGTTACGTGTTTAACTTTCAACTCTATTATGTTTCGCATACAACTGTATCACTAGACGCTTATGGATTAGATTTACGCCATTACTGCCTCGCCTCGTTTGATAACACCTGTTTTATTCAACTGTTCCGAGTATCTTGCTTTTCGCAGGAATGGATCGGTCTTATTTGTTTGTCGCTAAAATTCACGCCTAAAAATAATAATAATGATAAAAAGAATTTCCAAACCAGCTTTTTTCTGACCGGATATTGTTACCATTAGACCTATTATCTCGATTACGGCGAATCTGACATTTTTACTACCAGATTGAAAAATAAAAAGCCGACCAACCCGCATTTCTTGTTTGAACTATTCCTAAAGCCTTATCAATGCCTCGCAAGTCAGTTTATACGTCACGTATGCAGCCGATAAAAGATCGCTGTGCATAAACCCGTATCTCCCGATGTAGATAGTGAATAATTAAACCTTTTATGTAGCGATTATTACAAATAACATTATTGGGTGTGATTAGCCACGCGACTATCAAAGTAACAAGGGTTATCGGATGTCAAACAATGGATTACACCTTACGGGGATTATCGGCGATACCCTAAATTAAACAAAAGGTAAGCGAGCGTACTTTGCCTTTCAACTCGATTGATGTAACGTAAATTTGTGTCCGAAAACATAGGGACGGACAATTCCACTTGTGTCCGATTTTAGGGACAAAAAATAAATTATTTTTGAAAATAATTAATGGTGTACGAATTTTTCGGGTGTCCGAATACTTCGGGTAAATACGGTAATTCTTTTTCTTCCTAAGCTTTTGCTTGGAAACTGTGACCATAATATCAGTCTCTAGACAAAGATTCTTTTCTCTTGACTTTCATTAAATTGAATTTTCCAATGTTGATATTGATTTGTTATTTCTATCGAGCACTATGAATAGTTGAACTTTGCTGTTTTCTGACAGGTCTTGTTCAGAGATTTAATCCACTGCCATGGCTAATGTGCCTTCTAGACTATTTATGGCAAAGATTCTTCCATGGATTTGTCTATAATTATAAAGTTTTCTTTAATGCTTTTCCACAGTTTATGGAGAAATAAGGTAGATTATCATTTAGATAAACTCTCTACATAACCAGTGAATTGTCAAAAACTTATACCCCGCTTACGTTGATTTTTCCCTATTTGATATCGTCTAAGCGGAGCAAAATAAGTGACATCACTGTGAATGTTTCATAGCAATTCTGTGCAAAATTACCTGAATTAAGAACATTTTGTCTCTCACATTTTGTGCAATTTTTGCTATAAAGCAATAGAATGATAGTTTGTTTTTTGTGTAGGATAGATTGATATTTCATTTTGCGGACAACAAAAGCTATATTTTCCCTTGTGGCTCTGTCACTGGTGAAAATATAGCTTTTGTTGTTCACTCAATGAAATATAAATCAATCGTACACTAAAACAAATGATTATCCTCTGTCTTTTTGGGATGAGCAGCAGGTGAACCAGTATGTTGTAGAACCAGTGTGAGAAATTGAAAAATATATGCTTAGGTGTTGTAGGCATACAAATCAAATAAGAAAGATGATTAGAACGTAAATTGCAACTTTTATATCTCTAAGTGAAATAGAGATATTCAAGTAAATTCCTGTAAAGAAATGTTGATAATTCACTGAATATTAGTAACCTTTCTCATACAGTTCACAACATATTCTTACTGTACATTAGGCATTGGCAAATGTACAGACGTATGGTCTAATATAGGCCAACACTTTTTGCTTTCAATCTTATTTATGTTGGAAAATTTGTTACAGACCAGTTGAAATATTCAGAAATTAGCAATTTCATTGAAACAGGCTTAAAATTCAGCAGGGGGTATGGGTTAAAGTAAACATATCCTTGTTTCAGATATTTAGAGGAGAGAGAAGGGAAGATATTAGAACTTGAAGGAAAGTTAGAGGAGCTAGGTGAGATAGCTGGGGATAAAGCTGAACTGTTAGAGAATATACAGAGTGATAAAACTGCCTTAAGTCGTGCCTTAACTCAGAACAAGGATCTGAAAACACAGCTGGCTGAGTTACAGAATGGATTTGTAAAAATGGTGGGTACACATGTTGTAGTAACCTTAGAGAATTTTTAGCTTGGCTGCTTTCGGAGAAAACCAGAGGTATAGCCTGGTGTTGTTGTCGTTGTGAAAAACCTTAACATTTTGTAATATCTCTGGTTCTACTGATGGAATGCACTAAGAACTTTGCATATTTGTTCACAATATAAGGAGCAACCTATATTGATAAGGGGGATAACTCTAGAAGCATTTTGTGCAAATTATGACCCTTTTTCAACTAACATTTTTTTTCCACCATCCAGCATTCAACAGCCGAGCATAAGCAGCCCTAGGTAATGCTCTTGTTCCAATTTAAAAACTGTTTTATTTTGAATGAGGTGAATTACAATGAAAAAAGAGAATAATTTATTTTATTTGGGGGGGGGGAACATATGTGGCATGATTTATTGGGAGAAGTAGAAAATGATAGAAATTATTGAGGGAAAGTAGAAATTGCTTGTTACAAGCAATTTTTAGCTTGGCTGTTTTCGGAGAAAACCCGAGGTATTGCTATAGCCTCCTTGTCGTTGTCGACATGCGAAAACTTTGACATTTTGTTATATTTCTGGTTCTATTGAAGGCATTCACTTGAAACTTGGCACACATGTTCACCATCAAAAGAGCAACCTATGCTTTCAAGGGGGATAACTCTAGATGCATTTTGTGCTAATTATGCCCCTTTTTTGACTTAGATTTTTTCCCACCATCCAGCACTCGACAGCCGAGCGTAGGCACCCGTAGGCGGTGCTCTTGTTCAATCATCCAGCACTCAACAGCTGAGCATAGGCACCCCTAGGTAGTGTTCTTGTTCCAAATTTAAGACTGTTCCATTTTGAATGAGGTGAATAACAATGAAAAAAGAAAATAATTTATTTTATTGGTAGGGGGAACATATGTGGCATGATTTATTAAGGAGTAGAAAATGATAGAAAATATTGACGGAAAAGGAGAAATTGCTTGTTACAAGCAATTTTTCTTTTTCCACAATATTTTCTAAAGCATAAAATTATAGAAAAGTAAGATCAATGGGTTGTTAAGGAAAGGTTAATAAAGATTAGTGTTTATAACAAATTGAAGAGGAGAAAGGTGCTTGGTAATTGTCAGTTAGCTCATACTTCTGAAAATAATAAAAATCCTGAAATATCAGATTGAAATGGGGATAAACTTTGTCAGTAGAGCCTCAAAGGCCCTCATGGGCCTCTTGTAACTTAGCATGACACGGGTAATTAAACCTCCATTATTTTGTAGAGTAATTAGAACATGGAGATGATGACCCAATTACAAACAGAACAACTTTTAACCCGAGACTTGAAAACAAAACTATCTCTGCAGACTATATTACTTACTAATAAACTTCCTCTATTTTGTAGAGTAATGATAACATGGAGATGATGACCCAATTACAAACAGAACAACATTCAACCAGAGACTTGAAAACAAAACTATCTCTGCAGACTATATTACTTACTAATAAACTTCCTCTATTTTGTAGAGTAATGATAACATGGAGATGATGACCCAATTACAAACAGAACAACATTCAACCAGAGACTTGAAAACAAAACTAGCTCTGCAGACTACATTACTTACCAATAAACTTCCTCTATTTTGTAGAGTAATGATAACATGGAGATGATGACCCAATTACAAACAGAACAACATTCAACCAGAGACTTGAAAACAAAACTAGCGCAACAAGAAGATGAAATCAAACAGCTTCAAGAAACAGTGAGTTTTTACCTTTAGGGGTCACTGACAAGTAACCTTGACTGTAGATTAGAAATTTGTAGTTTACTCATTCATGAATTTAATTCTTCATGTAGAAATTATTTGCCAATATCCCAGGATATGTACTTGGAACTTTGCATGTGTTCACCATGATAAGAGCAATCTGAACTACTAATGTTTTGTACTCAAACCTCCTTTTTTGTCAAATTTAAATCAAATTCACAGAATCAGTGTTTTTTCAAGGATTTAAAAAATGTGGGGGATTTCAGCGTGAAAATTGATGCTGATGGAAAAATGTGTTAATTCATGCTCTTTGTTCAAAGTATCAAATCCCCCACAAATCTAGAAAATATGGGAGATCTTTGAAAAAAGTGGGGGGATCCCCCGATCCGCCTGCCTAGATTAAACACTGCAGAATATCCTTTTTCACCTGACTTTGTGAATATTGTTAGGTTTTTGCAATTATTCTGAAAGGCAATTATTTGGCATATTTTGTGACACTTGCACTCTTGTTACTTAATTGAAAAGTTGTAAATTAGTAATCATATCATACAAATGTAATATTTTGCAAAATCAAAATTACAATGTTGCCCACAAAACCTTATGGCGATGCCATTCCAAAATTGTGTGATAAACTGACCTAACCTTCAGTTATAGATTCACCATACTACATACAGAATATAGATTTGATATTAGAATACTTAATGCTCTTCCAATCTTTTTTATCTTGCAATTGTTTGTGATGATTTGAATTTAGTGGTAGATGTTGTAAATGTGCTAGTCAAACAGTGATATGATTTACCCATGTCATGCTGAACACAGAATATTCCTGCTTTGCAGGAGGTATAGACAAAGATCAGTCTGCACACATGTGCAGTCTGATCCTAGTCCATACCACCTGCTTTACATTTTTAAACCAGAAAAGATTAGGAATCATATTTTAAAAATCAATATTGACCCATATTAAGGGCATCAGGCACTTTCAGCTCTTTGATTTTAATGTAATTTTGGTTTTAAACAAAATATTCAGCATGACGAGGGTTAATATGGTCATAAAAATTGATTAAGTGTTTTAGATCAAGGGTTCAGTCCTACCACAGGTACAGAGTATTCTGGACTTGAGACTCAAATATTTTGATTATCCTTTGTTATGAGTACTCATTGGAATTATCTCATGGAGGCTATTCAAATGAGTACCCACAACATTGAATTTCATTTAAAATGAGATATTTTATATCTGTACCTCTAAAATCTATTGTAGGCACCTATGAATATATTTAGAGGAAATTGAATGAGTTGTCATGAAAATTTATTGAAAGAGTCATCTATAAACTGATAAAAACGAGGCTGCGCCGAGTTTTTATCTGTTTTAGATGACAAGTTTAATAATTCTGTATTTTATGAGCACAATTTTTATATTCCATTTATAAAATGACCCAAATTTTTGCGAAAAATCGTCAAAATTCTTGAAATTGAACCTTTAAATTTTCCACAAAACTTGAAACTGACGTCAATATATACACTATGACTTCATTTTTGCAGTTACAAAGTAGCGTTACTATCTGCTTTGAGCACATTTGCATAATCATTCCACTAGTGTAATAACACCTGTGTAATATCAAAAATATTCAATGGGGTTATTTCCCTCACGCAACATAGGTCATATTATAAAAGCACTTAAAATAGTTTTGCAATATGGGTATTCATGAATTGAATTTCGTTGTTTTACTTTTAGGCAGCGGGGTTTTAAATCTTTAATTAATTAAAAATATCTAAAAGTTTTCAATGCAACTTTTAGCATTGTTTATTTTCTAGCTATCACAAAAGGAGTTTCAGTTAAAATCAGCAGAGGAGAATTCTGTAGAGGCCAACAAAGTGAAGTTGTTACATGAACAGATTCAAGATAGATTGAGACATTATGAAGCACAAGCTCAACTAGTAGAAACTTTACAGAAAGAACTGCATTCTGCTCAGGTACTGTTTGATTTGTGTTAATTAAACATGTACAAGGTTTGTAGTTGTAGGTAGAAAAAAACTTTATTATGCCCCTCTTTGAGGGGGTACATTGCTTTGCACTTGTAGGTAGGTTGATCTGTATGACAGCCTATTGATAGACAGTTTTTTTTGTCTAGAGCATATCTCAAAAAGTTTGCAAGCTAGAATTATAAAACTTTACAAGTAGATAGATCTTATTGAGGAGAAGTGCAGTGTCTACTAACCAAAACTCAACTCAGCATATTTTGTGAGTCATTGCACTTGGTTGATTGAGAAAAAATTAGGCCATTGACCTGCTTTTAATGGGGGGGGGGGGGGGGGGGCATAAATGTTTCATAACTGTACGAAACATCTCTTGATTGGTAATTGACAGTTTAAATTGTATCATTTACCAAGGATGCTTGAAGTCTAGGGTTACTTTTCTAAAAAAAATTCTATAACAGATTCTTTCTTTCTGAAAAGTTTATTCCAAATTCCAATGACCTCATTTCGGGTTCTTTTATTTGAAAATTGCCGATCATTAAGGTTTGTCTTTTATAATCTAATCTCTCATCTATGATTTCTTATTTGTATTTATTGGATAAATATTAATTGGTCCCATTTATAATCAGAAGTTATTGTGTTGTAGTACATGTGTTTAATTTCTTGTTTGATTCCCAGGACATGGTGGATGCCCTGACCACCCAGAACAGTGAACTGAGGACTATGTTGATACGAGCCACAGAGACAAGAGCTCTAAACCCAGATCAGTCTGTAGAAAATGCACAGAGAGATGATGTGGTAAAACATAGCTTAATCTGGTTAACTGTTGACTGTTTTCTCTATGTTCATACGATTTACTTAAGAAAATGTTGTGGAAAAATAGAATTTCTGTTTTGCCCATAATGTATTCTACCTCATAGGACTATTTCTTTTCAAACTAAACTAGCTTTTAATTGAATCAAGCAGAATTTTTCAATTTGGTCTTGAATTTGAAAACAAGTATGAAAGGATGTATCAATTTTAGCAATTTGGCCTTGTTTGGCTACAGAACAATATATCAGTAACTGTTTGTTCTCTTATTATTTTAGTTTCCATGGAAAATACATATTTAATGGTATTCTTTATAGAACTAACTTTACTTTACAATGATAAATACCAATCTTTGGAAACATGTTAGTGTATTGATGATAATATTTTATCCCTAGATTGATTCCCTACAAAACACAATTAGACAGTTAGAGATGGAGAGGAATCAGTTGTTAGATAGTTTACGATCACAGAGAGATCTGGCTGACAATCTAGGTGTAAAAATATCAGATTTGGAGGAACAGAAAAATATACAAACTAGTAGGTTCTCTTTAATGTATTAATTTTTGACTTGAAATGATTTGCAGTAAATTTGTATGTAAATGTTTATTGGTGTTGTAGTTGAAAGGTATAGTAGTTACGCTGACTACTTTCAACATTATTTAACATTTTGAGGGTTCAGTGCAAGAGTTTACTTTGAATATATGCTCAATGTCTGTGAATAAAGCAGGATAATGTTGTTCATATAAATTATCATATCTTGTTCAAGTGAAATTCTGTTGTACGCAACATTCTTGGAGGTTGTTATTCCACTTGTTTACCTTTATCATTTTTCCAGGTTCTACATTGAATGATAATGACAGAATTCCAAAACCAGAATATGACAAAGTGAAATATGCCTTGGATATGATTCAGGTATGAGTTAGTTATGATTGAACCTATATGATAATCTGACCCTGTGGAAGACAATTGTGACCGGTTGTGTGAAAATGTACCACCTGGGAACTCCGTAAAATAGATATGAAAGAGATTGGTTCTAGTGCAGGCCAACCAGAGATAGGATTAAAAAAAATCTTTTTCAGAAAGGTAGATAGGTTATGCTAGATTCAGAAAATTAGTAAATACCGAAAGTTTCGACCCTAGTCAGTCTGCGCAGTACACACAGTAGTACTAGGGGGGACCTTTACACAGTAATCAGATTGTCCTTGACTGTGTCATGGGTCACATTTAAGCAATCAACAATTCACAGCTATTGATGAAAAATTGATTAGCCTATCAAATCCTTAGTTTAGACTAAGTGAAGGCAAGAACATAATACTGCCCTGTCTCAAACACTTTAAATAGTACCAAGTGCATTGTGAAGACTTGGACTAGAATGTGCACATGTTAAGTTGCTGAAAATCTAACTGATAGTTTTATTTATAGCAAAGGACTTGATATTGAACATATTTAATCTGGTCTAAATAGAGATAACTTGAGTAGAGTAATTCAATGTTAATACTTGATCACTGCTGTCAATCAAAAATTAAATAATCAAACATTCAATTAGATAAGGAAAGCAGTGTTTGACCTTTTTATGTCAATCATTATCATGGGTAACTTCAACATTTAAAAAACTCCTTATTCAAGCTGAGGTTAGTATGTTTTGATTGCTACCTATGATTTGTATTTTGTTACAAGATCAGCAAGGTATTGTCAAGGAATTGTGCATCTGTGTGAATTTGTTAATGGCTAAGTTTTCAGAGGATTGTTTTCTAGGAAGTCCTCTTTCCTTTTATTAGTAAAGTTTAAGGACAAAATTCTGGTTGCCAAACCAAGAATGATTACAATAATCTTCCAATCTACTCATTGGGCTTCATTATTCTTCTGTGCTATTCCCCTGATTGTAAGGTTATGACTCTAAATCCAGACTCGGGGTAGTCAAGTGCCTTAGTCATTGACAAATAGTGAGTTTTATGTAGTGAGTAGCTTATGACTTAAATATTCATTTCTTTACTGAAAAAAAGAAATGAAAGCAAAATATTATTAGGTCTATGGAAGGCAAAATATAACTTAAATACCCTTTAAAGTGTAGTTTGACTGATGTATTCATTTAAATTTCAGGACAAGTATAACCGTGTGATGAGAGACAAAGCTGACCTATCAGACAAGGCAGATGAATTAGAACATCTAGTTCTACAGTTACAAGGAGAAAATGATACTATAGGTAGGAATTCTTATTTGTTTTAATATACCTGTAAACCATGGTTTGGGGGGTGGGGGGTATGCATAGGTAGTTGTTACCACAAAACTATTGTTAAGGCCTATATATCAATAGTCATTTACAATAGTTTTTTAGGTGATCCCTTGATATGAGAAATCTCATGGATGGCTGTCCAAAAACCTGTATTTCCCTTGACGATTTTGTCGAGTGCCTTTCTCTTACTATATTCAATGTTCTACCTGGCAGAAATTAACACAAAATGTAAATGGTCATGTGAAATTTTCTGTTAATAGTTCAGAAAAACTTTTTTACTGATCCTACTGTATTACAGGTGAATACGTCTCATTATATCATCACCAGAGAGCCTTATTACAACAGAGAGAAATACAGAAGAACCAGTATATATCACAACTGGCTAAAGATAGGGAGGAACTACAGGTAATATAGTCAAGAAAATCTTAAATAGCTTAACTTTAGGAGATTTTATAAAGCAACAACCCAAAATATAAACAGAAAATACTTTATTAGGAGATTGGTTTCTCATTATATTTGCATAAAGAGCCATTTAGGAATGGTATAACTGCAACAATAGCAATTAATCTGCCATTATTTCAACCATGAAGAATCTATTTTAAAAAACTCCATTTCTCATAACCATTAAAGTCGACATTAATAAGGGCAATTCAATTAAAGGTAAGAAATCCCATCTGTAATCAATGGAAATGATGATATTATCCACTTAAAAATAATTTTGCCCTTCAAAAAAAATATGACAAAATGAATATGTTTTAACGTTTGTTTGTATAAATTTTAATATCATTGTATACAATGATTTTATACGATGTATATGTACAGTTGAGGTGATGGACTTTTGATAGTTCTGCATCATTTTGGAACTCATGATCTTTCACAATGTCATCCAAGTTTTCCTAATGAAACCACTAGGAAGCCTTGGTTAACACTGTTAAAGTTCATGACTTTGGAAACTTTGCAGAACTAATTCGGGTCCACTACCTTAATTGAATAATCAAAGAATGGGTGAATATTTGTTGTAGGAGAAGCTAGGAGAATTACAGGCTCTTGTGATGCAGTTAATGGGAGAAAAGAACATGTTACACAGATATAATGAGGAATACCTCCGTCCTGTATCCCCCAGTATTCATCCACCAGTAGCTAACTCTAGTCCACAGAAAATGAATGGAAGGATGGAAGGTAAGACATATTACTATTATACATGAAAAATGAACAAAAAATTACTGATAAATATTAATAAAGAGCTACTTATTCTTTGTTATCCAAGGGTTTAGCCCAAAGCTTTTAACCCTTGTCATGCTGATCCAGGAATATTCCTTCTATGGCAGGAGGTATGTACAAACATCAGCCTGCACATATGTGCAGTCTGATCTTTGTCCATACAACCTGATTTTCCTTTTTAAACCAGAAAAGTTTCAGAAATTATATTTTCAAAATCACATGTTGACTCTCAATTAGGAAATACAGAGCATTCAATACTTTGATTTGTATATATATTTGCCAAGTTTTTATTTAGCAGGTCAAGGGTTAATGGCTTAAAAAAAAAAGATACAGGCACTTGCAATGGTTTTGTGCCAAAGCCTTGTATTGATACAATGTTTAATACTAAAGCCAATTTTTTGAAAGAATCTTTAAGAAAGACTGTACCTGGAAAGAAAACATTAAAGACAGTTTTAAACGTAATCTCTTGTATTGTAAAATAGGCTTAACATGAGTTTTTGTGTGTTTTATTTCCTAATTTGTATTTGATTACTTTAAGGTTATACATGTATCATAACATTCTTATTATGGAATTCAGACTGGCCAGATTACACAAGTTCAGAGTCAGACACTGAGAGTGAGGTAGAGACAATTGTCGGGGGTAAAGACGACGTCAACCCGGGACATGGTACTGTGATAGAAGAGGAAATTGTGAAACATAATGACTCATTAAATAACTCACAAGTCAATATAGACTCACAGTCAACAGACGTAGATAAGCATTCCAATCATCATCATCATCATAAACACCATCATCACCATGGTGACACGAGTCATGATGAGTCACATTCCAGCGGGGAGGACGTGGATAAAAAGACAGCTCACAAGATTTTAAATTTGTTGTCAGAAATCGGACATTCGAGTTATGTTGACAATTTTACGTTCCTAGAAAATCAGTTTCATCCTTGTAAATATTGTAAAGGGCGACTGCAGATACTTTAGTGGTGTTTTAGATTTTTATGTTTGCATGAGTGTAAAAGGTACAATCAACTAGTATTTTTAAATCATAAAAAAAAAATTCAATCAGTCTTGATGCATTGAATTTGTGAAAGAATGTTCATGAAAATAAGTTGAAAGTGGAGAAAATGCATTTAATAAGTATTTTCACAAGGTCACCTGGCTTTCTATGACAAAAATACATAGTACATAAATTATATGCAGCCCTGCATTCAGGATGTCCAAACGTTGCAAACTGTTTGCAATTAATTCCTTGCTTTGCATGCAAGTACATGTGCAAAGTAGGATATTACAACTTGATTTTCCTTTTCAACCAGAAAAGTTAAAAAAAATTAAAACAATTATTATATCTACAATTTTCAGCAATTTAAATGAAATTCATCAAAATTTTTATTCAACATGGTAAGTGTTATATCTGTTTAAATAATGCTTTTACCATATTGGGAATTTCATGGTGTCTTTTGTGTACTAGTGATTGTTAATCTGCAAGAAGTTAACCTGCAAACTAAACATTTTTCCAATAACTTCAACACTCCTCATGTATCAATGCGAGGATTCAGTGCAAGACTCCACTAAGTGTTTATACACTTACTGCAGTCTTGCAATGAACCATCAATTTGTAACAAAGGTTCCTCACATCAATCCACATCTTTGAAGGTCAAGGTGAAGGTCAATTATTAAGGTCAAACATTAAAACACATCCTTTATGGAATGCTATGCCTGGGCTCTGTATGTTTTCTGGTCGCAAAACTGAACCCTTTTGCCGTTGATATCGAATAGATTGCTGTATTTATAAAAAGAATTAATCAATGAATGTTCACAACTTTAATAAAGTATTATGTTTATAATTCAGTCTTCCAACTTCATTTTTTGAAACGTATTGATAAATGATGATTGGATGTTTCACAAGTGAACTTTATAGATGAAATATTGTGACAAAATGAAGGAACACGTCAGAGCTGAAATAAACTAATTAATCATGTTTGCTGAATGTCAATGTTTGATTTAAAGGATTGAATGCAATTTTTGTTTTTTGAATGGATTATTTGAAATCATGCATTTGTATGAGCGATTACTATTATTAAATTAATAAATAGACAATATATTTTCACACAAGCTTTCTTTTCATTTCATGGCCACTTTTAAAAGGAAAAAAGCTATCAACTTGAAATTTTATAGTTGGACATATCTGAATGAGAAGAATTTGCAGTGAAGAAGCACCACAACCCCAGCTTCCATACTTGGAGTTAATTTCTTTGTTTATTTTCAAGTCTAAGATTTTGTGTGGAGCCAATCTCTGAAAGTATAATAGCTATAAATTTGAAACGTCATTTTGTGGATAAATTTCATTGAGAAGAGGCAAAGTGCACAAGAACCCTAATCTAGCTGGCGTCAGTTTACTATCAAGCTTTTACGGCGGGGGATCGCCATGTCCGCCATGGCTCCTGTACAGCTTTTGATGCCTTTTGCTCCTAATTGTGACTTTCGTGACAAATCTTTTAAGTATTTTGAAACTTGGCTACTGCAATACAATGCGTTTAACGTTGTTTTTTTTATTTTATTTCGGCATAGGTAACATATAATGGTTCATGGGATAAAAGTCATATAAAAATACACAATTCGAAATAAGAGATTATAGATTACTAAAATTTTAAAGAACCATGACATGCTTCCTAACACCAAGGATAACGCAAAAAAGAGTAAACCCTTATTTCCATTGCGGTCCTTGCTGTGGGTGGCAAGACCTAGAGAGGCAAATATAGTTTAAATCAAAATTAAGTAACCTATACCAATAAATATCACAGTACAGAACATAATTTAACAAAAACAGGGTTAGTTTTTTTTTTTTATTTTTATCACAGATTGCTTGCTGAAAGACAATTAATCATATAAGTATCACAATTATAATTGAAAGACAAACTTTACCATGTTTTAGTAAACAAAATTAATGTTACAAATCCTGTTTCACTTTGGCGTCTGGCGTTCACCCCCGTTTTAGTAGCATTGGTCTGAAACGGGACCGATGGGGGATTCCGGTCCGTATATAGGGCGAAAGGACCCGTGGCAAACGAGAATTCGGATTCTACACTGCTAAGTGAACGGTGCACTGAAAATGAAGTTTTGTGCCAAACCATGAGGCATAGATATGAGCTTTATATGTGGTGACTTATGGGAAAAGGTTCAAGAGCAAAACCTGGAGCCGCCAACATAGCGCAGTTTGTAGCGCGTCAGACTGCCAATCTAGAGGTTCCGGGTTCGATCCTCGACAGCGGCACCCATCTACCACACCAATGGGTTGACAATCGTAGACCTATGTGAAATAGCAACTGGAGGCTAGTAAAGGATGTGATGGTAGTACTGGTGTGAGGCATACCATGAATCCATTGTTAGGTGCTCCAGCCGCCGCGGTATGACTGTAATAATGTTAAAAGCGGCGTAAAACCTCATTCAAACAAACAAACCAAGCGCGAACCCGTCCAGTCTCATTTTCACACCTCAAATATTATATCACGCAAATAGGGACCATCTGGGTAGTGCTTAAAGGGTCGACCCCAGTCAGACTGCGGGGGATTGCGCAGATTGATAGAGTCGAGACTTTTCCCTCTTTGCTTATTTTCTGAATCTAGAATGATCAAACTACCTTCCTGTGAAATAATTTTTGAATTGCAATCTCTGGTTGACCTATGCTGAACCCAATCTCTTTTTCAATTATTTTTTAAGGATTTTCCAGATTGTCCTTCTTCGCGTGACGGGTAAAAAAAATCTGACTTTCAAAATTGCTCTTTGGTCAAATTCTGAATTCTTATTGTCTGTTCGTATAACGAGAGTTTTAGAGGTAATCTCAAAATATCCACATAGATGGCTTCGAGGTAAGCACTCAAATTACATGTATGTTATGCAATTGCGCACTATTTTATGTAATTGCATTTTTATGCTTTTGGGTAGATAATCGGAAAATAACGGGATATTATTATAACTTGATAATCTCACTGCGCAACCTGTTAAATTATAAAAAAAAAAAGAGATACCATGCTTTCGTATATACCACCCTATTTGACGTTATCTAATCGGAGCCAAACCAAACTCTTATCAAATCAAAGAAATTCAGGAGAAAGTGTATGCAATTTTCTTCTAAAATAGACTGCCTGATATCATTATATGTTATCAGACAGGTGTTATCAGGCCAATACAGGTTTCATTGTATGTTCAATCGATTATAGGCTGAAACAACTATCATCTATATGTAGGATCGTATGTAGGGCTAGTTAGATGTGTCAACGAGGTCCCTGAGACGAGCGGGTGGTGGCAAATTTCTATTTATCGTCAACAGGACGCACGAAGTGAATATTTTGGTTTTTAGCTCCACTGGCTGAAAGCCACTGGGGCTATTGTCATGGCGTTATGTCCGTCGAGCGTCCGTCAGTGCGTCCGTGCGTGCGGTCGTAAACCTTTCCTTTAAAAATCTTCTCCTCAGAAACTACTGAATGAATTTCAACCAGACTTCACAGGAATTATCCTTGGGTGACCCTCTTTCAAAGTTGTTCAAGAAATTTTGACCCAATGAAAAACATGGATTAAATGGGCGTGGCTAATTTCCAAATATGGTAAAAAGTGAGTTTTCTCAGATTCTAATTGATGGATACCAATTAAATTTTACATGAATGATCCTTTGGTGACCCTTTATAAGGCTACAAAAAATAATTGTGATTGGATGGAAAATATGCATTTTATGGACAGAGGTCATTTTTCTATATGTTATATAGTGGAAACTTTGAAAATCATTTTCTCTTAATGTTTTAGGTGAATATCAACAACATTTCACTGCAATGATCCTTGAGTGACTCTTTATCAGTCTACCAAAAATTATTGTGATCGGATGAAAAATATGTATTTTATGGGCAGAGGTCATTTCTCAATGTGTTATATAGTGAAAACTTTGAAATTCATTTTCTCAGAATACAATTTATGGATATCGACCAACTTTCACTGGAATGGTCCTTGAGTGACCCTTTATCAGTCTACCAAAAAGTATTGTGATGGGATGAAAAATATGTATTTTATAGGCGGAGGTCATTTCTCAACAATGATTTAGTGGAAACTTTGAAAATCATTTTTCTCAGAATGTAACTGATGGATATCAATCAAACATTTTTGGTATGATCGTTGGGTGACACATTATCATGCAGCCAAAAATTATTTTGATTGGATAAAAAATATGTCTTTTATGGGCGGAGTTCATTTCTCTATATGTTATATAGTTGAAACTTTGAAAATCATTTTCAACATCAGTAGAACTCAAAATAATTAAAATCTAGTCAAAACTTTGATTTGCTCTAATTTACAAGAATATCAGGCCTGTGGAGCGACTCAAGCCATTCACGGCTTTCTAGTCATTGAAGTATGAAACTAAAGCCTCCTCACTTCATCAGTACAATAGGGTAAGTGTTTTTGTTTTCGTTGATGTATGAAACTGAATTCTGAGCACATTCCTTGAAGACGCGAAAAGTATAAAACTGTTTCGCATATTCTTTCAAATAGTATTTTCAGTTCATATTTTTCTTAAAAAGGGATAACTATGTCTCGAAACTTCACAATTTCATCAATAAAGAGTAAACATTTACCGTTTGACAAATTTTCTTTCAGAGATTTATGTTCTCTCATATACAATTATTTACTTTATGTTCGTCTGTTGCTTTTTCCCATGGAGATAAGAAACAAATTTTCAATCAATAAGAGTGTCCGAATCTTAGAAGACATTTGTAAAATGAAAGGTGCATGTTTTAAAAGAAAGAAACTGAAAAAATTCAAGGGTGTATTTTCCCTGTGAAAGTGATCAAGTGACTAATTGTCTAAAATGGAACTCACTCAAATGTGACTGACAAACAATTGTTCAATTAAAACAATGGTTTTGAAATGGTATTGTATTTATGGCCCTTTAGACCTCCTTCAATTTCATAACGGAGTAATCCTAAACTTAACAATGATGATAACCTAATATCGCCCAAATTACTTGTGCACATGTATTTGCACATGTTCGTATCCCATCTTAGATTTTTTTTCAGACTTTGTACGTAATCATTGGTATACCTACCCTGAGTTCAAGATGATAAAACAGTGTAAATCATACCCGTCTTTGCACGCACGTGCACGTGCAAAGCGGATTATGATATGCAAAAGGTTTGCACCGTTTTGTCATCCTGAATGCAGGGCTTTTTCGATCGCCAAACTATAACGACACGTAATTCCTTTGGATAAGGGTTAAACAAAATTAAGTGATTCCTTCCTTTTGTCTTTCTTAATGCTTTCATTGACGAGAGCGCATAGTGCATTGAGTAAGTTTATAATACAGAGAACAGACAATTCTACAACAGATATTATAAATGATTTTTTAGTGTTCTAAATGAAAGTAGCGCATGTTTAATATGGTAATATTTAAGAATTATATGTGCTGATTTATCATTTTAGGATGTAACATTAATCGTAAGTTTCTTAAATAAAACAAACTCTAGGTTTCTTCAAGAAATACATTTACATGAATTCATAAAAGTGAAATTAACTCCTTTTTAAGGTAAATCATGGAAGACCCACATTCTTCGTACGAAAGGCTTGAAAAGCCGGACGACTTTCGTACATCAAACATCTACAAAAGCATCGAGGATTTAGCCGAGAGGCGTCGTAAAACGGATATCATACTTCAAGACATCGAACAAGCACTGAAAACTACTGACGACCTCAAACAAGTTCTGAAAGAGGCTACGGACGATAGGCGCGGTGAAACATGGCTCCACGCCGCTATCAAATTACTATCATTCCGGTCCGAACCAGAACAACGTATAGTGGAGCTACTGATCACAAAGTTTCCTAAGTTGATTTTACAGGATCGTGCTGAGACGGAGTACGCTGGCCAGACCCCCCTACATATGGGCGTGTGTAAGGGTAGTATATGGTTGGTTGATTGTATGTTAAAGTTTCTGAGTAAGAAAGACAACAAACATTGGAAGGTGACATTATTGAAAAGAAAAGCTACGGGGACCATCTTTCAGAACACAGTCATGATGGCGGAGCTTCCACTATTTATAGCAGCATTGACATTTAATAAAGGTTGGTGAATATCTATCGAGTATGTGTATTAATTTTCAAACCGTGGTACGCAAGCAGAGCAGGCTATCTAAAAATCAGTGTTTAAATATGCGCGCTTGCGTGTCTTAACACAGATTCAAAACAGCTTGCGCAGCTACATAGTGCATTTATAATATCAACTGATTGGTAAAAGAAACCGAGTCGTTATCGGTTTATAAAAAAACATAGTAATAACTATGATCAGTCTGTGTGGATAAACATATTTTCATCTAAAATTTTGTTTGTCTAGCATTAAACTTCCATCATACGCACACTTTCTAGTTCGGTTGGTTTCGGAAAAACGAGGTATTTCTAAATTACTAGCTTTGTCTATGTCGCCGTGAAAAAAACCCCTTTCACCTCTGCACTTCTCGAGCCATATTGATACTATTACTAAAAACGTGCATAGATGTTGGAAAATTTGTTCATTATGAACAAAATGATCAATACTTTCAACGGCGGTTACCCATTAAAATATTTTTTGTAAAGCTTTTGCTTTTTTCATAGATTTTACTATATAGGTCTCCAAAAGAGAAAAAATATCGCCTGCCTTCATGCATTGTCCCTACTTGTAACGGTATCGTACATAAATATTTCACAATTAAATTTCTAAGATATTGTGTAATAAAATGTTTCACAAGAAGACAAGCACAATAAACATTTTTTACATAATGCTTTAACTGACAGGTATTTTGTTATAGCGCTTTTAAACATTAAGGACATAGACAGCTTTAAATATCACGGCTAGTCGGGTAAATTTCACGTCACTATTTTTTGTACCTTCGTGTTTGACAGACGTATCAATTGGCGAGTGAATGTCTAAGTGAGAGTAAATTTCATTCGAAACTGCGTTTTGTTATCAAATAAAATTGTGCCCAGTTCTAATCTCACGTTGATTATCTCACGTTGATTTGTTCTCAAAGTTATCTTGGTGCCTGTGACGTCATGTAAACCAAATAGCAAAACCACGCGCCTTGTGGCTGCGCCCTTAATATTCCCGAGGTCTATTCCGTAGAATCGCTGAGGGTCCCCGATTGAGTAGATTTGCGACGTCGAAATACTTTTAGCAAAGGGAAAGTGATTTGTTCCTGAATTAAAAAGAATATTCAGGATTCTATTTTTTTCAATCAGTCGCGGATATTAGACTAAATAAAACTCCTGCAAATAAAACTTATTTTAAAGTAATTTTTTTGTTAAGATCAATCCCCATTTTAATGGTATAATGACCTACTTGTCATTCGTGATTCAGGTATGTTCGATCTCCTGTTAGACCACGGAGCAGAACTGGATGCCGTCAATAGTCAGGGAGATACGGTTTGTCATGCACTTATTCGGTATGTATATAGTGCGGTTTTATTGACTTGAATCTGACCCCTGCTATTTAGATGAATAAAAATCTGATTATTCCTACTCGGCTTTGCACGTGCTTTCATAAGAATGAATAACAAACGATGTTTAATATATTATACATTTGGTTAATTAATAAAATATGTCGGCAATTGTTATTTAAGCATTTTTTCCACAGAGGTCAAAGTCGGGTCAAATTAACCAGGCTATACTGACATGGAAATTTGATATAAGATTTTCTAAAATAGGAACAATGAAAGCAAACCAAATGTTAATAAATACCGTAAGCCCTTATGTGAAAAGGAAACAGGAAAGAGCAAATGTTGTTTGCTTGCCCTGCTTTCAGGATGACACAACGTAGCAAACTATTTGCCCATTTTACCCCACTTTTCACGCAAATGCACATGCAAAGCGGGGTAAAACTGACGAACAGTTTGCCACGTTTTGTCATCTTGGACCCAGGGCAGGTCAAACTACGTACCATGACCAGCGTCGAAACATTTCGAACTTAATAATCACTCCAAAATAAAAGAGATAAATTCCTCCCTGATGAAAAAGATATCAAAATATTCCAGTCTAAATCATGCATTAATTAATAATTTAATATGTACCAGTTTCATTAAATTCTTAAGAAAAGCAGCATTGAGATCTTGTTTTGTGTTCAAACAGCCGAAATACTTTCATTCAATAAGTGAGCATGTGCGTGACATTTCCAACAATTTGACATCTGCGTGAGGTGCAAACAAATAGCAGTCAAGACAGTTACTTAGTGTAAGAAGATGGTTGCCTAACTGTGTACTGATACTTTAAGGCCTTATCTACCTACAAAACGCATGGTGAAGACTCTGGTCAGGCTGTGCGGATGCACAGACTGGCCAAAGTCTTTGCATTGCGAACAATTGAAATTGTTGGAAATGTCACGCACAGGCTTAAGCATTCTGTCTTTTTCTTTCTCTATTCTTTGTATCGTTTTCCATTCTTTCAAGCTATGCCTATTTATATCCGGACAAGATCGACGAAGTGCTTGAGATGTGTCGGTATATAACAGACGATCCCGCCCCGTTTGACAACGGAAAGAAAAACTCCAGGAACAGAAAATTAAGGAAGAAAATCTGGTTAATGGACAACAGGGATAGTCTTAATCCACTCCAGCTGGCTGCCAAATACGGCCAACACCAGATCTTTCATCTCATCATGAATTTCGAGGTTAGCTTAAAATTTATGATATCAATAGAAGCAGGCTAAGAATTCTTTAAATTAAAATATCATAAACGAAACGATATTTTTAAATTATAATTGTATTTGTACGTATTCTCCATCAAAACTTATCAGAAATCCAAGCATATCCGCAACTTGTAATGCAGCAAGGTAGTCTATCCTCCCATTTGACCTATTGCACTGTAACGCAAGAATTGGGCGTACGGAGCGAGCGCATGCGATATTGCTATAGCATTGTATAGTAAATTATCAATATCTCAAAATGAACCGCCTTATTATCCTCTTACCCGGTAGCAATTTGACCCAGAACCTCCAAGGACTACATTACACTACATCTTGGCTACAAAAATAAAGTCTTAGCGCGAAACAGATTCCATCTGTAACAGCACGTATGCTTCGACAAAATGTGGAGCTTTTTTTACTTTCTTTTCTTTTTGCTTTTTTTCCATATTGTATATCTACGGTCACTTCTAGGCAGAAATGAAATAGCAAAAGTCAAACAGACTTAGAAAACGAAATATACCTTGAAATGTCATAATAAAATTAATCTTAATTTCTGTCTTTTTCACAGTATTTGAATTGACTTGAACGAAATAAACCCTTATTTTTTATATATCTTTTTGTAGGCATACTGCTTTGAGAATACCAAAGATGGACTTTTTGATATCAAAATCTATGACGTCACAGAAATAGATTCCATCGCCTCTATGAGTCAGAAGGACTTTACAGGAATTGACCGGGATCCATCACGGAGATCAACTGGTCCTGAGAATATTTCAGATAAGAAAACAATACCGGAAGTGACGATAAGGCAGAAATCCATTTTAATGATGCTACTGGACTTAGAGCCAAGGTGTGCGTTTCAATTCATTCTTTTTCCACCAGTGCGTCGCATAATCGACAAGAAATGGGCCAGCTATCGCACCTATTTCTATCCGTTGTGGATTTTTCACTTTCTGTTCATGTGTTTTCTGACGTGGTATGGTGTAGAAAAGTCTCAACAAAATTTCAACTCCGTTACTAATCCACCCACATTTGATCCAGACGGAAAACCGGAATTTACGAACAAAATACCGTCCGATCCCTACGTTTCGTCGTTTGGATTAATTTCACTGGTTGTAGGTGTATTGTATATAGCGCAGGACTTTGTACGGCTAATTCGAGGTCGTATGAAGTACACAATTTTTTCCTTCCTCAATCCGTACAGTAACGGAACTTTCCGAGTGATGTTCGTGCTATTCGGTCTATGCATGATTCTCGATTTCTGCCTATCCTGGGTACCAACCTACGAGAATTACCTGCTGATTGTTGCCCTGCTTCTCGGCTGGTTACTCATCATTTTCTTCCTGCGAGGTTTGAGACCGTTCAGTTTCTTCACCGTACTCATCCAGCGAGTCCTTATCGGGGACATGTTCCGATTTTTCGTCATCCTAGCCATCGAGATCATCGCTTTTTCCACGGCCATGTACATGGTGATCCAGGGTTCGAATCTCATCGACGACGCAGAGTTTTCTGATTTTGGCCGGATCATCTTTTCCATGTTTAAATTGATGGTTGGTTTGGGAGGAATTGACAATCTTTATTCCGCCAGACACCCGACATTCGCTATCATAATCTTCACCGGTTTCATCGTGATGACCACCTTACTGATGATTAATGCCCTAATTGCGATGATGTCACGCACGTGCTCAGACCTCGTGGAGAACGTGGGTGGTTTCAGCATACGAGACATGCACTGGAAACTCCAGAGACTATCATTGATTCTATTTATAGAAAGTATCCTCCCAGACTCGTTTGTAGCTCGACCCGGTTCAGAACAAGAAATATATCGTTACAATAACGAGATTCACAGGCGAAAGAAAATGAAACGTTACATGTTGGAGGTCCGCTCCTTACAAAAGGATGACGAATATGGTACAGAAACGTTCGCGTCAAGCTGGGGATTTAAGACAGCGGTTTTCAACGCAATGGGACATCTACATGGGCGACACAGGCAGCGCCCTCTATCGGGCGTAAGTGACAAGATCAGGGAGTTCTTCAGGCGTGAGAATAAGGGAGAATCAAACCAGGGACCTATTGTAGCAGAGAAGGTGGAGCGCGTTCACGTCACTACGAAACAGAATATACCGAACCATAAAACGGAAATGACCCCTGTAACATCTGAAGATGGTAGTCAAAGATATCCAATTCATTTAAATGGTGGATATCCATTGAGACCGAGGGCGGAATCTACCCCAATCAATCAAAATGGACCTGTCGAAATTCGTAATGTGCTAGATATATATCATGTTGGTTTAAGAGGTGGTCGAAATTGGTCGGAGTCCGATCTTTCTGAATATAGTTAAACTGATTTACTTTAATTATGCCGTTCACGCGACATATTCTTGCTTTACAGAAAGGTTTGGCAGACAGGTAAGGCTAAGATCAGACTGCAGCATACACTGCCTGCTCTCTCATTGATTTTTGTGTAGAATTTGATCAAGACTTGATGAAATGATCTCAAAAATAGCAGTTGATTGAACAAAAACCAACAGGATACGTGTTAAGGCATATACTTCCTCACCAGGAAATGTGAAAATGAATGATAAATTCAGCACTTTAGATTTGTTTGAATAACAACACATTCAGAACTCCATCTTTGCGGCATTGTCCAAAATTTGATCGGAATAGCAAATCTTGTATTGAGTCGTTGTGATCTTATGACTATCTGCTTTTATGTCCGACTCTCTATAAAACCATGCACCAAAATCATGTAAATTCTCCACATGTAGTCATTAGAATTAAACTACAGTTCACAGAAATGGCCTTAATGTCAATGTATATTGCCTTTAACACACCTGAAAGGTCAAAATCTTATTGAATATCTAGCGAAATGGGAATTTATTTGTATTTTCTTGTTGCAACTCAAATTTTGGGCATTTACCGAATCAAGATAAAACTACCTTCTTGACTAATTGCATGATTATGACTCTAGGGTTCTAATGGTTTTTTTAATTATTCTCAAACTGGCCGAATTAGAATGTTGAAATGTTTCTCTGAGATAAAGAGCTGGAACAAGTAACATTTTTGTATCCGAGGTCTCGTTACCCGCGCGTACTCAAGAACCAAATGATTACTGTCCAAAAATGTATTTTATCAACTAATAAATACCAAGGCGGACCTAGAATTTCTGTATAGGTGGTTCGAACATACAAATTCCGAAATGAGTTCAAGGGACGAATGTGTTGCGAGTCAGTAAGGAAGAAGCCAGGACTCTCAAAACTACCTGGTGTAAGTATGTAGGACCGCCTGGCAATCAACTTTAGAAAATTATTGAAGACTGTTTAAAACAGTTTTCAATTCTTTTCTGAATTTGGTCCCCAAAGTAACTGGTAATGATTTAGGACCCTAGTAGGAACGTTAAATTACCCGATACCCGGTAACTCGTGTACTCGTCCAAAGTCTACAATGAGATATACCATCAGTTATATAGATCCACAAGTTTAAATGAGTGATCTAAGTTCAATTTTGTCTTTACCTGTATAGACAAAATTTGACCTTCGATCACTCACTCTAAATTGCGGAAATATAGTAGTTCGATTAATTGAGTAAGCACTGCAATGTACCTAGAATGTATATATCTCACATAGGCGATTAGGGTAATTATTGGCCTCTTGTATAGGTGTGATACTAGTTCCGCCGGTATGCCGCTCATACTCTTCGCAACCTCATGGACGAATATCGTGCAGTCTCTAAATCGACTCATCCAATATTATCAATCAATGATGGTTACTACGAGAAATTTTCATGCTTCCTATGCTCGATCTATCATAACCATATTGGGCCAAAATTTACCCCCGCCCCCATCACCCCATAGACCAATATTATCTATATTAATCTAAGGGCTTGGACCGGGTCAAATTCGGGACCCATATGGCTCGTTTAATTGCCAGTTGGGGTCATCCTGCATAGCTTTTCTTCAGAGTCATTTGAAAATAAGTACCAAAATAATTGGGTGTCTTTTTAATTATTTTCTTAGGATTTCTTTCAAATTGACACTCTTGATTTAAAGTTATTATTAGTGGACACTGAAATTCAAGTTCAGAGGCCTTTTGATTTACGTATTCATTAAAGAATACAACAAATTTCATCAAATTATTCATAAAATACGTAAATTTAATAAAGACAAAAGAACTTAATATGACAATTTCTTGGTCATCTTTGTTTTAAGTAGTTTTCGTGAAATATTGAGTGCTACCATTAATATCTGGTGGTAAAATAAACATATTCTACTATTAAACCTTTTTCTTATACGCTCAATATAAATTTGAGGATGAAGAATATCATCAGTCTTGATATGATCAAACGTTAGTGTCAAGATCTTAATTTTTGTTGTAATATTTTGGTCAATTTGTTCAATAAAAGAGAGGTAATTCATAAAAAAGCTTGAATTTCAAAACGTATCTTTCTTTAGTATTGTCTGGATATTTTAGTTCAGCAAGATGAAGAAATGATTGTTAATATGTATTTCATATAATCTTCGTCTCCGAAAAAGAGACAAAGGGGTATGTATTGTTTTAAATACTTGCTAGTTGTTTTCTCTGAATACTCGAAAAATGAGAGAAATGTCCAAAATAATAAGAAAACAAGAATGCCATCGTCTCAATATACGCCGCCACTATGCTGCTATTTCACGAAAATAAATGTAGTGACTACTTACTTTTACAGAATCAAATTCTAAACATTTGCAGACTACCTTTTTTAATTTGCCAAGTTAAAACTGTTTGTTATGATTGATTGATTGAATGAGGTTTAACGCTTCTATAAACTACAACTAAATATAATAATAAAAAGAACTTTGACATGAAGGCCCCTTTTTCCATGACATGCCCGAAATTCACTAAACTGCAACAACATGCACAAATTCAGGTAACAATAAACATTTTGTAGTAATTTCTTTAAAATAAGTCCATAAATAAAGGAGGGTGCGTTCACAAGAATTTTAACAATAATGCCCCTTTGAAACGGCTAAAATTCAGCAAATCGTGACAATATGCGTTAGGTTAGGTGACTAGGAACATTTTGTGAAAGTTTCATTGAAATTGGTCCATAAATGAGGGAGGACTTGCATTCACAAGGTTTTTTTTTAAATGAAGGCCCACTTTTTCCATGACACGGCTGAAATTCACAAAACCATGACTTGAGGCGCTAGGTCAGGTGACTAGGAACATTCTTTGAAAGTTTCATCAAAATTGATCCATTAGGGTTAAGTTGCGTTAACAAGGATTTTGTGCATGGAGTCCCCTTTTTCCATAACGCGGCTGAAATTCACCAAACCATGACTTCATGCGCATGGTCAGGTGACTAGGAACATTATGTGAAAATTTCATCTAAAAAGGTCCATAAATGAGGGATAAGTTGCGTTCACAGGATTTTTTTAAATGATGGCCCCTTTTTCCATGACGCGACTGAAATTCACCAAACCGTGAATTCATACACATGGTCAGTTGACTAGGAACCATCTGTGAAAGTTTCATCTAAATTGGTCCATAATTGAGGGAGGAGTTGCGTTCACAAGATTTTTTTACACAAAGGTCCCATTTTCCATGACGCAGCTGAATTCACCAAACCGTGATTTCATTCGCAGGGTCAGCTGACTAGAAAAATTCTGTGAAAGTTTCATCAAAATCGTTCGATAAATGAGGGAGGAGTTGCGTTCACAAGAAAACTTGACGTACGTACGTACGGACGGATGGATGGACGGACGGACGGACGGACAGGCGGAGAAGATGACGCGAATATACGACCTCCTCCGGCGGCTTGTAAAAAATTCATTTATACATTTTTGCGGAGTTATTTGCACGTTTTTTTTCCCCAAATTATCGTTTCAATACGGATTAATCGTTATTACGATCACTGCACAAACGCAAACATTGATTTAATGGCGGAAAATCCCATCTGATCGAGCGAACGTCCTTTAACATTGTTTCTGTTAGTTGATCGAGATTTCAGCTAACTCTTTGCAGTCTCGGGGTCCAACGAAAATCGAGCTGCCTTGCGTTCAGAATGACCAAACTGTGCAAACCGTTTGTCAGTTTTATTCCGCTTTGCACGCGCACTTGCGTGTGTGCTGGCACAAGCGCAGGGATAAAATTGGCAGACAATTCGCATCGTTTGGTCATCCTGAACACAGAGTTTTTTTCTCAGGCCATACACGATATATATACTATTAACACTTAGATTTGGTAGGCTACTTTCAAATTATCCAAATCACCATGCCAATCAATGATGTTGGTATTGTAAATGCATGAGTCACAGTGTCTACATGTTCGATCGTGAATAGGAAATACAGTCAATCTTGCCCGAGCGACCACGTCTATTAAGCGACCATTTTCATTAAACGACCGCTTTCAAAATCCCATTCTTTAAATAGATATATAAAAAAAAAATAGATATCACTGGTATATGTATAGGATAGACAACGAGTGTCGTGGTATATGGGAATTAGACAAGAGCTTCAGCGAGTGTCTATTTTCCATATACCGTGGCACGAGATTGTCTATCTGACTTAGACCACGCTTTTCTAACATTGACTGTAATTTTAAACCGAACATCTGGACAATGAAAACGAGTAAACTTGCTGATATATTACTGTTATTATGCGTAATTATGCCGAAATAATATTTATGAATCTATTATCGTTACTTATAGCAGCTCTTTTTCATGTATGCAACTGTAGAAAGTCTTTTGAAAAAAGCGATCATATAAAATATGCTCGACACTTTCTTAAAATGACACGGCACAAAAATCTGTCAAGATTCACGTGCACGACAACTTTTCATTGTATATCTGTAGATGCAATGCTAGGAGTTGTATCTGTGATTTATATTTTTGAAATACTGCTCTCTGATTGGCCGATACGCTTCAAGCGTGGTCTAAAAAATATTGTAAATGAATCCTATGCTGTTAAAACTCACCAGAATCGTCTCAATAAGACGATTCTGATGAGTTTTTACATCATAGGATTCTTGAGAATTTCGCAATGCTATACATATTCGATTTCTTAATTGTAAACAAAACGTGTAATTAAGCGACCATTTTCTTTAACGACCGCTTTTTGGTGGTCCCATTCCTGGTCGCTTAATACTTCTTTTACTGTATATATCATATGACAATATCATTAGATATATTTTAATAGTATTGCACTTGATAATGCCCGCAAATGCCGTGGCAGTATTAATATGATGGTTACTTTTCGATCACTTTGCGTAGATATTTACTTAGCGATTTCGGAAAACACTATTAGACAGGTTATTTTCCCCGCTCCGAGCCTCAAAAATGAATGTATCAAAGTTCGCTCCATCTGTCAGTTTAATATTTGCGCGTTTCTGGATTATGATCGAACAATGCCATTCAATTCCGATCGAAATGGAGTTGGATCGATCAAGTGTTACCCAGATGTCTTCACGAAGATACCACAACACACAGTGAACAAGAAGGCCGGTCAGCTGCCAGACGAGCAGATAAAGCAGTTCTTTGATGAGGTTCGTTGTATTGATTTATTGGGCCGTTCTAGTTATTTCCCTTTGTTTGTTTACTCTCTGATAGGGGGTCCGTAGGGGGAAATATTGTTAGATGACCACAGAGTCGGCTGTTTTTGGTAAAAGTCTGCTTATTTCAAGGATAGATAGCAGAGGAACGTAGAAAACATTGTGACTAAAAAAAAAAAAAAAAAAACGGGGGGGGGGGGGGGGGGTGCGCGTCAACTGCATAAGTTTTGCTTCTTGTATTGCAATTTTTTATACAGTTATAATACATCCACAATTTCAAGTGAGTGATCAAAGGTCAATTTTGTCAATACAGTGTATAGACAAAATTGACCTTTGGTCACTCACTCAAAGTTGTGGATCTATAAATTAAACCAATTCTCTCTCCGCAATTAAATCAAAGCACTGTGGTCGTACGCTTTAAACACGTGTCGAGTAATTCTTGAAATCAGTCTCAAGTCTGACTGTCGCGAATCTCGACCTTAAATCGGTTGAAGACGACGTTCATCTTTCAAATTTTCATTGATAAAGTACCCGTAACCGTGAAATCTTAATAATAGTTCGAATTGCGCTAAACGTGTCAATGGATTTTTTCCGAGATTAATTCTTGCGTGATTTAACTCAAGATAATGGGGCCTAAGTATCAAAAGTTGTTCTAATTGATTTTCTGTATTGTTAAATTTTGATAAAATTTGCCTTACCGCTAGGGAAGATTTCCATCTACTTCCTAACAAAATCTCAGGACTACCCAGGAAAAATCTAGGTTTGAAGATCTTAGCTAACCCGGGCTATGCGCCGGTTGTTGAACTAGGCTGTCATTTATATGCCCATATTAAACCCCATGGATATGAGTTAATTAATGCAAGATCTCAAAAAGATCTATCGAGCAAGGTAAAAAGACATCTAGATTAACGGTGAATTTCGGGTACGTTTTTTAAAAGTGGTACCGTACCCCCTTTTTACTTGATAATGCACAGGTACAAAAGCGGGAATCATTTCATGATTTAGCGAACGTTTACGTGTAGGGTAGGGTGGGGTAAAACGCCCCCCAAATTACTTTTCGGTGATATTTTGGCAACGAATGAAGATATTGGGGCGTTTTCTGGATACTAATAAACATTTCAGTTTACTGGATATTATGGAATTCTCTTTTATTCCTTATGCAGTCACATCTAGTTGATATTCATGAAAACATTATTTTTTTAAAAGGGGCGTTTTGCCCCACCCTCGGGGCAAAACGCCCCCGTGTATGGGGCAAAACGCACCCGGGAGCGTTTTGCCCCTTTCATGTATTTTGAATGATAAATGCACTCAAACGTTTTTACCATCCTTTGTTATATCTCATACTTATGTTTTATGCTTATAGTTTAATTCACTTACCTAAGTTTTGTTAGGAACTTGATTAGGGATTCAAACCATGTGTGTGAAATGGTGCTCTGAATTTCAATGTTCCTCTGGGCGTTAAGCGATTTTAATAAGTGGTCCTCAATGAATGATTTGGTTATTTACTGTTTTGTTTACCACCATTGTTAACGTCTTATATCCTGTACTCAACAAAATTAATAAAAGGAAGCGTTGCGAAAAGGCTGTAGTGTGTAGTGTGAAGTAGTGTGAACGAACGTGAAATAACGTACTTTTACAACATTGCAACTACTCTACTGTTGAATGGAGGAAGAAATTCCCTATACAACTTAGGGTCTCTTTATATACGACTCTACAAAAATAACATCCCTTAAAATTTGTTAGCGTTGTTTTGTTACTGGACGTTTACAGACTGTAAAGTAAAACAATACTTAACAGTTAATAAATTTTCCGTAATTTTCGGTCTATTAGTGTTCTTCTGAACAATGGACACTTTGCTTATTTTGCGAATAGAAATTAATACAATAAATGTAGAAACTCTTTCAATTTGAGAAAAAATGGCCTTCATAATTGCAAATCCGGGCGCGTAACATCTGATGAAATATTACGTCAGACCGACGTTATGTTGACGTTGATATAAATTATTGCATAACATATCTTTTATATTGTAATTACAAAATACATTAAAAACAAAATATTAAGAGATGCGTTGTCCAATTTTCAGTTTCAGATTACAATATTCAGCAAGATATTTCTATTAATCATTAATATCTTCAAAAGAATTATTGTTATTTTTAAGTGGACACACAAAATTATAGACTAACTTGCACAAAGAGTATATCTCCCTTCTTTTCGCTCCTGGTACCTCCGAATTTCTTTTCTTATTAATTATAGCTATATGCCCTTGTAGCAAGTTAATGAATTCTTTCTTTAATATCTATTGCAATTTTTATTAAAGAAAAACACGACTTAAAGTTACATTCAAATGGGGCAAAACGCCCCAAGGAAAAGGGGCAAAACGCCCCGGGGGCGTTTTGCCCTACCGCTAGTGGGGCGTTTTACCCCAGAAGGAACATGCCGTCGAAATCAAGATATATTCCTAATATATCAAATGCGCACACGAATTTTGTGTATATCATTAAAACCAAAATGTAATGCGTAACAGATATATTTGGGTGTAATTAGCCAATATTAACCCTGAGCAATATAACACGAAACAAAAGACTGTGCAGATTTATAATATTAGGGTCCAAAACTAACCTTTTCACTCTATATCTTGATATCCAATGACATAGGTTTATCTTTTTATATGATCAACTTTATCGTGTTATACTTTGAAATTATGGTCCTTAAAACATCACATATGCCGGAACTACCGAGAAATAGCCTGGGGGCGTTTTACCCCACGGGGCGTTTTGCCCCACCCTACCCTACTTTGAACGTATTGCAAATTTCTATTAAGCATGGACATCCGTTATCCCTTCATATGACAGCAAATAGTTTAGTTTGAATGTCATTTTTCTTTAGCATTATTGGTCAAAAAAAAAAAAAAAAAAACAAGACGAAAAAGTGTCTTGTTGAGGATTAAATAAGATGAAAATTATATATTTTTCATAATGTCTAGTAAACATTTGGGCATCGGAGCCCGTACGCCTGTAAAATTTCCTTAATCCAAAAAAGCATACACGGTTTTGCTTCAAAGGAGACATTGCGTTTATTGCATGGTTTTACTGCATGGTGCAGTGACCACAAAAGTCGCTAGACGGAGACGCGCTACAAAAACATAGTAGGCTTACCGTGATGCGCGGTGATCCTGAAATATTAAGATTGTTTTCCTTGACTTAACATCCTATGGTCTCCCTGGTTACGACCTTGACTTAACATCCTATGGTCTCCCTGGTTACGACCTTGACTTAACATCCTATGGTCTCCCTGGTTACGACCTTGACTTAACATCCTATGGTCTCCCTGGTTACGACCTTGACTTAACATCCTATGGTCTCCCTGGTTACGACCTTGACTTGATCCTATGGTCTCCCTGGTTACGACCTTGACTTAACATCCTATGGTCTCCCTGGTTACGACCTTGACTTGATCCTATGGTCTCCCTGGTTACGGACACCGTTCGGCCACCTTCCATACGATGAATGTGCAAGTTTTACTACATCAAAACGGCACTACATGTGCTATATCATACCTAATTCGATTTGTCTGTTTGAATAGAGTGTAACGCAACTCTTAACAATCTTTCAGTTATATTTCAGGGGCTGGTGCACCTAACAGTGAATTCTTGGTATTTATCTTTCCGAGCCTCATGCTGCAATCCAACATAGGTATTCAACCTATTGGTGGGAGACAAATTGTGGGGAAGGGTGAGTGCCGCCGTCGGAGAGCGAACCCGGGACCTCTAGCATGATAGTCCGACTCGCTACAAACTGTGCTATGACGGCGGCTATATACCTTATTCGAAGCCTCGGTATCACCAAGTGCTTTCGAGGCAAATTTAAACAATGGACTTTTAAAACTATCAAATATTGCATATTTTGTCCTAAATATGATTTTTTAGGTCGAAAATGTGGTGTAACATCAAATAAGGTTTAATTTCTGTTTTAGTTGCTAATAAATTGAAATAATATTTCAATGTGTATCGAAGACCCGTGTCAAAACAGTTCATTATTTTACTACAGGGTTATGTAATCGTTGAGAATTTCTTCACCCCAGCGGAGTTGCAGCCATGTCGGGACGCTATAGAAGAAATGGTAGAACAATTGGCTAACAAACTTTATGAGGCAGGAAAAGTTAAAAGTAAGCTTTTTCCTGGATTATAGATATTAATGTTCTTTGATACCCTTGTGTGTTGTATTTCATTTGATTAGAGACTGTAAAGTTTAAGTCAAAATTCTATCTCGAATCTTGAAAAAAATCTTAATAATATATTAAAGGACGCTGTTAAAAAAGTGTTTTTTTGACCAAACCTTATATTATTGGTAGTCGGATTTAATATGCTTAGAGGCTATGGTTAATTTTCATCATTTTGTTTATAAAAGTACCTACAATATGTGCTCGTAAACACTAATGCCCCCGAAACAGCCATTTTTTCCTAGTTTGTTCTTGATAAATGACCTTGACTGATAACCTTGAACTTGATATCAAATTATGTTCATCAATGAGTTGTGCCTAAATGCCAAATATGTACCTTGTATCTGTCTGAAAAAGTAACTTGCGAACTTTTACTTTAATACTGTATAAGATAAGATAGGATAAGATAAGATAAGGTTTGATTTTTCAGCTGCAAGCCCGGTCTAGTCATCTCGGAATTGTTCGCTTCTCGTGCAAAGAAACCTGTTGACTCACAGTGCGATAGAACCTATTTTGTATTTGAAATCTTACATAAATCACGTGTCCTTGAAAAATTTAGTTTCGCAAGAAGAGAATATACCATATGAGCCTGTTCTTGACATTTTCAACAGATGCACACATTCGCAAAAGTAAAGAAAATGATCAGACTGTGCATCTGCACAGGCTGATCAGAGTCTTTCTTTTCGCTCAGTAGATAACTACCGACTCATATTTCTCTTAATGATAAGGGAATATACTACATTTAATCTGCGTGTGGTCTCTTCAGCTCTACATTCAATGTAGACCTGAATGTCGATTGACGATTGAAGTGCCAGCTTCACACACATGCCCAAATGAGTTTCTCGGTAATGTATATAACGCACTTGCTCATATATTATAATTACTACGTTAAATAGGTTGCTTTAGTAGGACCATATGGGTTCAATTCATTTCGTTTCAGATTTGTATAAAGAATATGGACTGTTCCAACGTCTCACAAAGCTTGAAGAAGAATTTAAAGGTGCAAATATTTTACTGTTTAAACATCAGAAAATCCCAAAGGTACGCATCTAACACGTATCTATCACTTTACACCCAACTTGTTTCTTTGTAATTCAGAAGTTCTGATAAGGGTGGTAAAACCAGTATAAAATGTTCATATCAATGAAATCCTATGCTTTTGGTACTCATTTTAATCGTCTCAGCATGATGTATCTGGGAGTCTGGTTCTTCCACTAAAAGTTGTGATTTTCAAAATATTCTTCAAGTGTGCGTTTTTCTATATATTAATAGTCGCTACCGTAGCACATGCTAACACACACTTGTGTAAACATTACTTATATTTCTAATATGACCTACGTGGCGGGAGTGACATAACCCCGTTGAATATTTTTGATATTACACGGGTGTTATTACACTAGTGGAATAACTATGCAAATGAGCTCAGAGCAAATAGCAACGCTAGATCTATCTTGTAACCGAGAAAATGACGTCATAATGTATATATTGTGACGTCAGTTTTAAACGGCGTTTTAAGTTTCGCGGAAAAATTGAAATGATGAATATCAAGGACTTTGACGATTTTTCGCAAAATTCGCGTCATATTATAAATAGAATATCAAATTTGTGCTCATAAAATACCGAATTTGTTAAACTCGTCATCTTAAACAGATAAAAACTCGGCAAAGCCTCGTTTTTATCAGTTTATAGATGACTCGTTTAATATATTCGGTATTCAATGACCACTCATTCAATATCCTCTATGTATTATTAAAAAATATGAAGCCATCTTTTTCTTGAAAAACAGTTTATGAAGTGGACACTAAGGCTTTATCAAAATGGATAACATATACTTCTGTTCTGTTCTTGTTAATCCTATACAGGCATTTCGAGACTTGTGGTGTAACGAACGACTTCTGAATGTAATCGAGCAGTTAATTGGTCCAGACATTGCTGGACATCCGGTTTGGAACATGCGCACTAAAACACCAAACAGTAAAGCGTTAGATGTGCCATGGCATCAAGGTATTGTTTCTCTATGGTCAGTTATTTTTAACACTACTTAAACTTTGGTTTTCACTCATTTTTAAAAGGTTGCTGCAAACAACGTGTCTGGAACTGGCTTACATAGCAGCTGCTTTGATCATAATCTTTCAGCTAAGTGGAAAATTTTACCCACATTAGTTTGTACAATATGCGATCTCAATCAAGTATTCAGGATGCAAAAATGTTTGCAAATGTTAAAAGAAATGGTACCACTCGTTGCACAAAGCTATGCGTGCAAAGCTGGATATCATTTCTTAAACGTTTCTCAATTGTTATTTTTACTTTTTTTTTTGCTTTTATGTCTTATTCCAGAAGACCCTTTCGTTCATAAAGGGGCCGCTATTTATGCTAGAAAGAGTTAGAAGAGTTATGTTTAAAGAAATGATACACAATATTGGTATTGTCTTTGTCCTACGTGTTGTTTAATCTTTAAGAATCTTTAAAATGCTTTCATTTTACGATACAACTTTTGACCACCAATTCTTTCAGTACTTTGATTACAGATTGTGGCTACTTTAGTGAAGAGTCGTACGATCATTTGATACCCACAGCCTGGATACCATTCTTAGACGCTGTGCCAGAAAACGGATGCATGGAGGTTAATTATTCAGTCAATATTAGAAAGTAAAATTATCTATTCAATTGCAAGCCATGATGTAATTTTAAATACTACTAACTTCGTTTGAGAGCTTAGTTTGTCTGCAAACAATATTTTTCGTCGCAATAGATTTCAGTTTTTTTCATAGACTTGGTATAAAGCAGTTAGTGACCCGTCATGATGGGTGTCTATTTACTCCATGTAAGGGCTACGTTTATTTTCAAACATATAACAAGACAGAAGGGCGATCATAGAAACTTGAAATGTGATTTGTTTTATTTCCCTTAATTTACTTTGCATAAATTTTGGTGGTCAGCTCACCATCTTTGAGCATAAATTTAGCATGGAAGAGTAGACAGGCAGATTACGACGGGAGGATGTCGGTACTCAGTGATAATGAATCTATAAAACCTGTTTTGTAAATATGCATTCTATTTATACTTACAGATGGCTAGATACGGTCACAGGGCGGGAAAGGTAGCCAAACACACGTGTTGTCAAGGTGACACGTGGTTTATTGATCTCTCAGAAGATGAGATGAAACAATCACTCGGTAGGTCACATAATATTGTCAGTATTGACATGTAAGAAGTCGAGATGAAATATTCACTGGACAGTGGATAGAATGCTGTTTAAATATCGTGCAAAGCCGATCTCTTAGTAGGTGCTGCGATTGACCACCAAAGTAATGGGAATCTACTTTCGAGGGCCCCATTCGTGCAAAATCTTACCACTTTCCGACCCTCGTATATCTGGGCACTAACGCAATATTTGTGTAGGTTAAATTGTCAAAATCCTTAACTGCATGTCCCTTATCTTTATGATGATTATGGTTGTCTGCAAATTTCCGTACATACGCACAACAGGAAAAAAAATACTACCCATCCTACATTCAAAATGACACAATGAATAGAATTATAATCCGCTTTCCAGATGCACTTAAGTTGTCAGTGGATTTAAGCGCCCCTTAATGTCTTGTCCTCATGACCTGTCAGTCAACATTTATCACGATTCGGTATGTTGTAACAATTTATATGCATAGGATTAAATATCGACAAAGAAGAAATCAATGGCAGCAAACTATCATTTTGAAGGCTATTTTTCCTCGAAAACAGGGGATAAATATTCATCTAAATGAATACCTTTGGGTGTCTAAATGTTACCGTTTTCCGTCCATCCTGGATTTTTCTCCAATGTGACGGGCGAACATCCTGTGTAAGGGGGGGGGGGGAGTTCCGCGCGCGTGTATGTGTGTGTGTAAGTCAAACTTTACCTAAGATGATATTGTCCTTGGCTCTGTGCCTGATAAACAATGTCCTGTGAATGATTTGTTGGGTTGTTGCGCAAATTCTTTCTGGAAATGCTCGCAAATAGTTTTGTGGATGGGCAAAACCTGTAACAATCAGCGTTAAATAGCGATAGGAAAATAAATTTAAAAAAAATGAACGATTATAACTATTCACGGATTAAGGTTTAAAGTCAAATTGCTTGGTTAGTACTCATGCTATCTGAAACAACTGCCACTCAATGATCTAGCTCAGCATCTTAAATAAATTTGGTTTAATGTAGTGGATCCGTAATAGTTGCGCAACGTTTTCGAATGTCATGAACATTTACAGTGTACGCCGAGGTTTCCTAATGATTTCGGTTAACATTGTGAAAGATCATGAGTGCCGAAATGTCGGAGATCTATTACGGGTCCACTACTTTAATTAGAAGAATATGTAATAAACCTTTAATAAATTCATTTCTCATTTTCGATTATCCAGGTGTCGATATAGAGAAAGACTTAGTAACCACGCCCGTTCCTTATGGTGGATTTCTCTTGTTTAGTAATATAATTCCACATAGAAGGTATGGCAGTTCAGTTTCAATATTGATTGTTCATTTTGTGATTAAGTAATCAATTTTCGATCACCTCTAGATAATATCAACTATTTAAGCTATTTGTGTGTCGTGAAATAAAGCTTTACTTTCAGGATGCGTGTTCGATCCCCCCACGGCGGCACTCATTCTTTCCGACCATTTGTCTCTCAACAATGGATCGATGATCGTAGACCTTTGTGAGATAGTAGATGGAGACTAGGAAAAGATGTAATGGTTGTACTGGTGAGAGAAATACCAGGAATCCATTGTAAGGTGCTCCAGCCGCCGCGATATAACTGAAAAAATGTGACTAGGGTAGCAAGATACAATTTAATTCCGGAATATGAAAAAAAGATAAATATTAATGCATTTGATTGTGTCCTACTCGCAGAATTCCTTCTATTCTTACAAGAGATTATTTTTGTCAAAATTTTAAACATGTTTTCATATTAAATGTTTAAACTCATCCCATTGGAATAATTATGCGTTATATTGTTTCACAGTTTGGCTAACAAGTCGAATGATGTCCGCTGGAGTATCGATCTAAGATGGCAGTCACCTAAAGAAAACTGGGGATTCTACGATATAGCAGAGGGGATATTGCTTAGGTCTTCAACCGAGCAAAACATCAAACCAGATTGGGACAAGTTTTTGTCCGTGGACAGAAAAGAAGTTTGGCAAAAGAAGTATTTTAAACAGGTAGGTTTTTTTCGATAGTGTTAAGAGCTTTGAATGTGTTTTTCAAGATAGGTTTGTCTACCCATTATGCAAAATATTGAAATCGGCATGACTCGTGTTTTATCGGATGATGTCATTTTCCCATGTCTTCCGAAGCTCTCCTTTATTTTGCCAATTTCAAAAGTTCTAATTAGGAGCGAACTACCTTAAATCGATATTTCTATGTGACCCGTCAAGCAAAAAGGAGCATTTGTGAACCCGGTGTAATACATACTCAATAAAGATATTGGTTCCAGTAGAGGTCAACCGTAGGTCATATTTCATATTTTTTTCACATGAGGGTAGAATTATCATTCTATATTTAGAAAAAACAATTGTTCCCTTTGACGAGAACTTGTGCCATGCGGATAATTTGTGTAAATACATATTTCCTGGTGAGTACTAGCATTATGTAAAGAATTTTTAGATGTGCCTAATATCCTTTCCGAGATCTAAATTGCTCAGTACTCTTTGTCGATGTTCACCCTTATTGATAGAGAATACCATGAAAAGACTTGTCCCAAACAAGTGAAGGCTATATTACCCAGAAAAAGATACTCGGCACAGCCAAGAACAAGCAAATTGTACTAGATCCTCTGATTTTTTTCCCATAAAATCAACTTATAACTCAAGAAGCAAGCTATTAATAACGTTATGATACGCTTAATATTTGAGAATGTTTACTATGGTGCGTGTGCATCAACTCGGCAGTATGCTACAAAACTTGAATAACTAAAGCTTTCTTGAAGTAAAGAAAGTAGTAGTTACAATATTTCGGTCCCAAATCGACAAACTGTTCATAGACACGTTCCTTTTTTAGTACATAAGGTAAATCATTTTTTCACCCTAACAACATTATTTTTAATATTATCATAATGCAGGTAATAGAGACGGATCATTTTGACACCACAGTAACAGGCCCATGGATTGGTCGCTGGGAACTGACCAATGAAAACAAGCATACCAACGCCTTTACCAGCGCACAATAGAAACACATGATTGTGACGCTATAACAAGCCTCGTGTTTAAAATGACAAAAACGATGCAAAAATGTTTTCAAATTTTACCCTGCTTTGCACGTGCATTTGCGTGCAAAGCGGGGTATGATTGGCAAACAATTTTCACCAATTTGTAATCCTGAACGCAGAGCTGGTGTTAAGACAAGCGAACGCCCAGAGTTTAAAAATACGTGTTAAATGCAGGACCAATTCAGGCTGGGGCACGTGCATGTACATTGTATCCTGTGAAAATGGCTGCACTTGGCTAAATGCGTTTCATTTTTCTGCACATTTATACAGAATTTGAAGTTATTGTTCACGGATTATTTTGTATTTGTTGAATTAATCGATGTTTTGTTGTTGATGTATACTTAGTTCCAAAAGAAAGTGTGCACTTTTAAAAGTCGAATATCTCGAAACTTAACACAAAATTTTTCACGACAAACCTCAACACTATTGATCATCGATGATCTGAGAAATTAAGCACACGGAACTTATTGACTTTAGGCAAGTAAAGGATCTTTGATTTTGAGTGATTTGCTTTTGTATCCCACAGTTGATGAATAACTATTTTGGAATCGAATTCAGTTCAATTCCTAAGCCCTACCTTGTAATAAAATCACATGAATGGCAACTATACAGTACAAAACTACGTAGGTTGGCGTACAAATTCCGTTTGTGGGCGAAAGTTAGTCCCGTTCAAAGAAATTTGTCCATGAAATTAATTACCAATCATACACCAATAGAAATCGTATGTATCCACTTGAGCTTCCTCTGTTACGTATCAACTGATATTGTATAACGCTATTGCACAGTTGTTTCTGACGTTATTGATCAATCAACGTAGCGATTGCTAACATTGGCGCAGGTGTAGGGTCTGTCCGTAAATTCAAAACTCTCTTTGGAAATGGTAGGGAGACCCTAGTAAATCTAGGAAATACCATATAAGCAAATTTCTCTTTACCAGAATAGAAATTCTAGGAGGGCCAATCTCAACACCATATGTGCTGAACAAGTGACCACAGTATACGCAACATTTTTCGAAGTCGGGTTTTATGTCTAGTTTTTTAAGGGTCATGTTTAAAGCATGCAACAGATTTTACAAGCAAGAGTTCCTCCAACTTTACAAAAAATAAGGAAAACCAAATAGTAAAAGTCAACACTTTCTTTTGGAACTGAGTATATTTCAGTAATATCTATTCAGTATTAATTAAACGAAAGCCTGCATTGAAGAGTTCTGTCTTTATTTATACAAATCAAAACAAACAAGTTTAGAGACGGAACCTCAGTATGACGGAACGACAGACGGAGACCATTACTGTATCCCCCTCGCCGAAAACAGCGGGGGATAATAAATAACATTAAATTGTGGATATACAGACAGACAGACGGATGCAAGACACTGACAGATCATAATAGATCACCTTGAACACTTTGTGCTCAGGTGAGCTAAATAGGGCAATAGATATTCAAAATTTCCTGTATAAACATGTGCCTTAAACACTAACACCCGTGAATCGGCAATTTTCTAAGATTGACCTTGATAATTGACATAGATCCTGAAAGGTGCAGATTGATGAGGGGAACCTTTTTGCCAAATAAGAGCCTTGTAATGTTTAGCGTTGAAGTTATGAGAAAATGTTTGGTTTCCAGGTTGAGATTTCTAGGATAGATGGACACACCGACGAACATTTGTAAAACAAAATGCCCCTGATCTTTTGATGTGGGTGCACAACAAACAGAGGGTCAGTGCAATAATATTGTAAGTGCCTATAAATATATAGATACTTATAATAGTATTGCCCCGACCCTTGAAACATTCTGTTCAACCAATAAGAACTGTTCCCTCTAAAGAGACAATAAAGAAAATTTAGTCACGTGACCAAGATACAGTTAAGAACATTGTAATATTTGACACAGATTTCAATCAAAGTCATTCCAAATCACTCACTCAGCGCTCCATCCATTCAATCTAATCACTCACTCAAACCATTAAAAAAACCTCCAAAATCTCATAAAATTATAAGATCAACATTTACATTCAAAAACCAAAAGACAGAAAAAAATTGCAGTTTCACCTACATAATTGAAATTGAAAGCTTCTGATTGCTTCTTGAAGAAAAAATAAACTATTTATAGAACCTCTATGCATATTCTATTAAAGGGAGGTTATACAAATAGCTAATTTTGTTTACCATGACCAAAATTAGCTATATTGGTTTACCTCCCTTAAATTTCACTCAAAACTTGCTCCACACACTCATACAACTTTGTTCCAAAATCATATCAAAATCATTCATCTTGCCAATTTCACAATATTCTTAATTGTACATCAGACAAGCATAGACATTTTACTTCATGGTCAGGTAGGCCAACATAAATAAAAAGACAAATATGTCATCTTTCCATTTTTATCACAAGTAATTATTGTCAAAATCTCAGATAAATTTTGATGAAATAATGGTAATATAGGCTGCATGTTAATACACAAAGAGTACTTTCTCAATTATTCCATTGTTTAAATTCAATCAAAATTGAGGGTAAATTGTTAAGTGAGCAGATCATGATCTAAGCCAAATCTTTCAAAATTGTTAATTCATTGTTTTCATAATTCAATGGAAAAAAAAAATGTCCTGCATGAACTTTGGAGCTTTAAATACTTTGACATAATTTTAATTACAGTCATTTAACCAGAGCAAAATTTTCGTCCCTGTTGAAAATTGTGTGCAGGTTATTTCAAAAAAACATAATTATTGAAATTAAGAATACATTTCCACGAACACAGGTTCAATTTCTACAAAGAAAAGTTTTAGTTTGAGAGCTGAAAGCTTGGCATTCAAAATAAGAATAACATACTATAGGCTATGACATAGTTCATTGCTTGTATTAGAAATGAAGAAAAAAAGGGTAATGACAGAACATTAGAAAATTTCTAATATGAAATATCAATTACTCTCACTTTCTGCAGTACTGTTAAATCACCAGGGTTTGACACTAAGGAGAGTCCAGGAGTCTGAGACTCCTTGATTATCTATTGGGACTCCTATATATATAAGCAAGGAGTCCAAAGGACTCCCTAGTAAATACAAGAATAATTCAACAAAAAAAATTAGTCATTAGTACTCACAACAGTTTCTTTATCAATCCATATCAAAACTACATCTCTTCTCACTATTAAAAGAGTTGAAGATAAAATTTGCTTGCACATAGTAGTATTTTGAATGAAAACCATCTCCTTTGTGGGAGAAACTTGTGGAAAAGAAGAAATTGCTTGTAACTCTTTTCCGCATAGTTTTTCCATTAAGAAATTCGGACTCCTTACTTTGAACTTGGACTTCTTAATTTCATAGCTTGGGGGACTTAGTGGGAGTCCAATAGACTCCTTACTTATAGAACTTAGTGTCAAACCCTGATCACTACATGGTCTTCAATATATTATCCTTTCAAAACTTTAACCCTTCTCATGCTGTTCATGATATATTCCTGCTGTACACAAAGCTTTTGTAGACAAAATAGACCAAGATCAGCCTGCACAGACATGCAGTCTGATCTTAGCCTATACTGCCTGCTTTCTACTAATTATTGTGGGGAGAAACTTGACCCAAAACTTACAATTTGTTTGACAAAAAATTTTCATTCAGGAGAACAAGAGGACCATGATGGTCCTTGATCGCTCACCTCTTTGACCCATTTGGACATCACATTGATTAAATTGGCAATTAAATGGCAAATGTCAACAAGGAGATAATTTCTACATTAGATCAATACCATGAAATGTTTTCAGCCAAGAGCAAGACAGATATGCCTTTTCGCTCTTTGATTCTATGTAAAATTGGATGCACATGGTGGAGCCCAAATGTGACCCCAGGGTCTTGATATGTACAAATTTGGTAGAGGTCCACTAGATGATGCTACAAACTAAATATGAAAGCTGTCTGCCTTCTGGTTTCAGAGAAGAAGATTTTTGAATTTTTTCCTATTTTTACCCTTCGAGCTCAGAAGAGCTAAAAGGGATGCGCCTGTGCAAAGCCAAAATATGATCCAAGGTTCTTAATATGAACAAACTTGGTAGAATTCGACTAGGTGATGCTACATACCAAATATGAAAGCTGTCTGCCATATGGTTTCAGAGAAGAAGATCTTTTAAGATTTTCAATCTTTGATTCTATGTAAAAAGGGTTGCGCCTGCGTGGAGCCCAAATTTGATCCCAGGGTCTTGATATGAACAAACTTGGTAGAATTCGACTAGATGAGGCTACATACCAAATATAAAAGCTGTCTGCCTTGTGGTTTCATAGAAGAAGATTTTTGAAGATTTTCATATTTTCACCCTTTTTGTTAAGGGTAAAGGGAAAGTTAAGGGTGGATTTCATTTATTTGAACAACTTAACCAAGGAACATCCCTGCCACGTTTCATCAAGATCAGCCCACTGGTTTAGGAGGAGAAGATGTTAAAAGAAATTATGGATGACATGCAACGCACAACGGATGACGGACATTGTACGATCGGTGAAGATATGAAAACAAAATGTGAGTGTCAATTCAAACAAAATGTGAGTGTCAATTCAAAAACAGAGAAAGTACCCTTCTGATGCAACATGGAACAAACATGTGGATGAACAATGCCTTATAAAACGATATCAACAGTAAAAACATCAAACAAGAAATTAAAAACATCAAAATACAATAATTAAAATACCCAAAAATTACAAGAAACATCTAAACAAGAGGACCAAGATGGTCCTAGATCGCTCACCTGAGTCTCTTTGACCCCTGGGACATCACATTAATAAGATAGGCAGATGTTAAAAAGAAGATAATTGCCTAAGACCAATACCATGGAACGTTTTCAGCGAAGAGCAAGACAGAAATGCCTTTTTGCTCTTTGATTCTATGTAAAAAGGGATGCACCAGGACTGACCCCAAATGTGACCCCAGGGTCTTGATATGAACAAACTTGGAAGAGGTCCATTAGATGATGCTACATATTAAATACGAAAGCTGTCTGCCTTCTGGTTTCAGAGAAGAAGATTTTTGAAGGTTTTCCTAATTTCACCCTTCGTGCTCAGATGAGCTGAAAAGGGATGCGCCCTGGTGGAGCCCAAATATGACCCAAGGGTCTTGATATGAGCAAACTTGGTAGGGGCCCATTAGATGATGCTACATACCAAAAATGAAAGCAGTGTGCCCTCTGGTTTTGATCAAAGAAAATTTTAAAAGATTTTCACTCTTTGGTTCTATGTAAAAAGAGTTGCGCGCGGGTGGAGCCCAAATATAATCCTAGGGTCTTGATAGGAACAAACTTGGTAGAGGTCTACTAGATGATGCTACATACCAAATATGAAAGCTGTCTGCCTTCCGGTTTCATAGAAGAAGATTTTTGAAGATTTTCATTTGTTACCCTTCATGCTCATTAGAGATAAAGGGATGCACACGTGCAAAGCCCAAATATGACCCAAGGGTCTTGATATGAACAAACTTGGTAGAGGTTCACAAGGTGATGCTACATGCCAAATATGAAAGCTGTCTGCCATCTGGTTTCAGAGAAGAAGATTTTTAAAGATTTTCGCTCTTTGATTCTATGTAAAAAGGGTTGGGCCCGGGCAAAGCCCAAATATGACCCCAGGGTCTTGATATGAACAAACTTGGTAGAGGTCCACTAGATGATGCTACATACCAAATATGAAAGCTGTCTGCCTTCTGGTTTCAGAGAAGAAGATTTTTAAAGATTTTCATATTTTCACCCTTTTTCTTAAGGGTAAAGGGAAAATTAAGGGTGGATTTCAATTATTTGAACAACTTTGGTAGAGCTTGACCCAAGGAACATCCCTGCCAAGTTTCATCAAGATTGGTCCACTGGTTTAGGAGGAGAAGATGTTTAAAGAAATTGTGGACGACGCACGACGGACGACGCACGATGGACAACGCACGACTGACGACGGACGACGGACATTCTACGATCACAAAAGCTCACCTTGAGCACTTTGTGCTCAGGTGAGCTAAAAATACAAAACCTTGATCCCTTTCGATTTTAATGACAAGAGTGCTACATTACAGGGAGTAATGATTGGTTGTTGTAAACATTATTAATTAAGAATACACAATTTTATCGCAGCAGAGTTCCCCTTTTCATGTGCTATTTAGGAATTATAGATACTTCATAGGTATAGGTTGCACTTATATAAGCTCAAACATATCTTGCTGAAAGACATAACTATGCAAAGTTCACATTGGGACTTAAAATAGTTTTGCCCTTATCTAAACTTTCTCCCTCTGGATTCAAATCTACAACCTTTTGATATATCTCTGATAAGGAGTCCATGACCTAACCACAGAGCCACACAGGGCCCCATTAGGAGGGTTGAGAATATGCAATATTATTTCACTAATTCAAAACCTATGTTGTTATGCTGACAATCAGACGGACAGGGGTAAAAATATATCGTCGGTGTTCTGCTAAAATCTCATAACTACAGCTTGTTTAAAGCTGTATTTACAAGTTTTGGTAGAAAATCGACGATATGCCCCTGATCATAACAATGTTCAGGAGGGGGAGGGGGCATAATTCTCATTAGAAGCATCTATCTAGAGATATCCATCTTGATAGTATAGCTTGCTATTGTGATACCGGGTAGATGAAATACATGCAAAGTTTCAGGCAAATATTTTGAAAACATCTGAGATACAGCCTACACGAATGATTTCAAAATAATGCATTGCTCTGCCACTACCATAATTACTAGATGAGCCAGTGCCTGAAGTTTCCAACAATTCAACATGTGTGTGAATAGTAGATTTTGATCAGCTTGGACGGCCAAATAGAGCCTGACTTATTTGTTGGCTCAGCGTAAAACAGTTGTAACTGCCTATATATTTATAGGCAGTTACAACTGTTATGCACTAAGCCATCAAAAAAGAATAATCATGGATTGTTCAGTGAAGCTTTGAGTCAGCATCTGTCTACAAAGCACTCTGATCAGACTGTGCAAATGCACAGGACAATTCAAGTCTGAACTTTGAGCACATTGAGGGATTAGTGCAAGACTGTATTTTAGTGTCTATACAATGTATAGACACTTAGTGCAGTCTTGCACTTAATCCCTGACACGTGAAATAAGTGAAAATAACAAGCACGAATCAAATGTTAAGTTTCTAGATGGTCCAAAGAAGCTGATACAGGCGTTGACAACACCAAGGCTACAGGCAATAAAGTTGGTCTGTGTTCAGAATGCAATATGTTTGAAAACATTTGTAAACCATAGCCCACTTTGCACATGTCTTCATGTTCAAAGCTGGGTACTATTTCTTGAACTTTTGCAAACAATTTTACATTTGAACCCAGTGTTGATTTTCTCTGTAAATTGCCAATTATTAAACACAAATGAAATTGTTATTGCTATTGGGACTTTCTAGACGTCATTTTTCTTTGTCTGCTCCTGAAAAAGATAAAATATGATGTAACCAATAAACAATAGACAAAATGTTTCTTAATCTGTTGCAGATAACAAATCAAAATTGACAAAATCTCACATTTACAACAATGCCAAGGCTATTGCCAACACCAATCACACAAATTTGATGATAATTGCTTGACATTCAGCTAAAAAAAATCCAACTAAAACAATGCTCTCAATAAGGGCCAAAGTCAGGAATTTTTGTACATGTAATTCCATGTTGGATTTCAGGAATTTTTTTCACAAAGTAAGGAATTTTTAACCCCTCCCCCTTCTTAACCCCCCCCCCCCGCACACACACCTTCCTTTTTTTGTACACTTTTTAAATGCTTGTTTCCTTGTTAAATGTAAGTTAAATTTTTGTTCCCAAAGTCCATGATTCTGGTTGGTTCTCTAAGAATAAACGACTTCCAAGCCTTTAAACTTGTAGCTTTGACTTTTAGCTGTGGGGACGAGCTTTGGTTTCACAATCCCCTTTTATTACTTTCATTGAATAAATTATGGAAACTGTGGAGTTTCTATTTGGAATCGGTCCTAAGCTGTATCTTGCGCGGTGGGCCTAGGAAATGCGGCTTACTTAAATTTTAGTTTCGAAGTTTTGGTATCCGCCGATGTTACGGAAATTAATGTAGCTTTAATTTTCCTTGGCCTGTCGTTCTAAAGGTGGCGACCGTTCTAGGTAGTGTGCCAATAAAATTTCAAGTTCTAAGCCTATTTAAACTTACACAGAATTATACAAATAGCAGAAGTCAAGAAAAATTGGTCATTTCAAATCTCTCGTCAGACATGTTGCAGACAACTTAAATGATGTCATTGGGATTTCCCCCACATTCTCCAAAGATGCCGATTCTACACGTATTTAAACGAGGACAGTTGAATGACCTTTCGTAAATGTTTTCCAGTAGCGTCTTTTTCACTTTGGATAAATTACCCGTAGATCTATTCTAAGAGTTTTAGGAAGCGATATTTCGAAATTTAATCGGTCTGAGCTGCATGAACTACGTTTGATATAACGAATTTTCCCCTGATTTGAATCTTTTTGTTTCAATAATCCTATCAATGGACCCTCGCAATCTGTATCCGACTAAGAAAGATAATGACAGAAGCAGTAATGACGCGTTGTTAACCCGACAAGATTGCATAATCAGAGACTGGTTGTTATAGCGACAGTTTAATACCCCGCGCATTACACATGGTTTGTTTTGGTCAGCTATAATGTGTATGCTCGCGTTGATTAATGATTTTTTGCATGTGTAGACTTACGTTAAATCCTTTATTAAGTAGATTTGTAAAACGTCCGGGGTCAAATTACAGAACGTTTTCCTTGAATCTCGGACGTTTTTTTACGTCCGGGTTTGATTTTCCGGACGTAATTTTTGAAATTCTGGACGTATATTACGTCGACGTCCGCTTATTGAGAGCACTGACTGAAAATTGACAGTCAAGCCATACTCAATTATTCAATTATTTTAAAGCACTTTTACTAAAATCAGAAAAAGCATGACACTGTTATGTAAATTACATTACTACATGATGACATCTTTTATTCCCTGCTAATATTTCAGAAGCATGAGTTGCAGAGCTAAATCTTTCAGAGCAATCAATAAAGTATTTTGATCATCTTTATGTTTTGTCAATAGAAATAATGAGTCATAAATCCCCAAGATATCTTGAGAAAATTATTCAAAAATATTGGAGAACAAGTTTTTAGTTACCTGGATTCTGACCGTGAAGATGTATATTCAAACCATAACACATGTGGTATTAACGTAGAATCTCGAATCATCAAAAATTCACCAAGTGGACTGAAAGATTGACACAGAAATACTTGATTTATTAAGCAGACAACAATAAAAAAGTCAGGATAATGTGATATAAAGATATTTTTAGAACAAAATAATAGCTCATGATCAAGATTTGTTTGTCATTTTTAAGAGTCAACAATAAATGCCACAGCTTAAAATGCTTCATGATGTGCTCACCCTCATAGCATCATATTTTGGTAGATAATCAGGTGATTATAATGACCATATGTATACAAAGTCTATTTTCATGTCAAATTTCAAGCCTTGTATTTTAATAAGGCTTAAGTTTTTTTAGTTTTTTGAGACTTCGAGAAAACAGTGACTAACCTAGTAGCAAATAAATAAAGCCATTTACAAAGAATTCAATCATTACTGTTTTTATTATTTTCTTAATAATGCCAAATTGAAAGGAATCTTGTCTTGAACTAAGAAAGAATGTATAAACCCTTTTCATGCTGAACCCAGAATAATCCTGCTTTGGCATTTGGTGAAGACTAAGATAAGCTTGCACATATGTGCAGTCAGATCCTAGTTTTACAACCTGATTTTTTTTTAGACTAGAACAGTTTGAAATTATCTTTAGTCAATATTAAAACTGAATCAAAATTTGTTTATCCTGTGCTTTCAACACTTTAATTCTAATGCAATTTGATCAATGTTTTCATTTAGCACAACGAGCCCAACTTACCTTGAAGCTATATAAGGGAAAAAAGGTGTAAGAACAGTTTGAACTATCATAAACCAAACACAGCCTAGAACAGCCCCGACAACCCCACCCCACAACACTTGGCTGGATGTGTGATAACCTAAATAAATTCTGAAATGAAACATGATAATTCTGTGAAGCATAGCAGGATGGAAAACAAACAATATCCAAATTAACAAGAAATTGTCACAAAGCAGACTTATAACCCCCAAAAGCACTTTGTCCATAATGAACTGTCATCAATGCATGATGTGTTATTTTCTCATGTTTTCCTCAATAATTAAGAACAAGGTGGCAAATTGTCACAAGAAAAGCCAGTTTCTCTGCTGGATCATCAAGTGTGGTCATTTGTTTGTTTGAATGGTGTTTAACACTGCTTTCAACAATCTTTCAAATACAGGGGTGTGGAATTCCCATGCCCGACTTGTCCGACATGGGCTTTTCTACTTGCGGACGAGTACATTTTGCTAGGCCACTTGTCCGTGGACAAGTAAATACCAGAGCAAATCTTGATGCATTACTCAAAAGATCTAGGAGAAAAGGCATCCTTTTGTTTGTATCAAAGGGAAGAAAACATTATCTTTAACGAAGAAAATGCTGGATTACAGCATTTTCTTCATTTAAAACACTATTTTTCTCCATAAATATCTACCTACTTTTTGTGGACAAGTTTATTTTGATCCTGGACAAGTAAGAAATTGGCTTTAACTTGTCCAAGGACAAGTGGAAACACTCTGTATTTCCACACCCCTGAAATACATCCTGATGGTTGGAGCACCTAACAATGGTATATCTTGCACCAGTACTATCATTGAATCCTTTCCAAGCCTCCAGCTGCTATTCCACATAGGTCTATGATAATTGATCCTCCAAGTATGATAAGCAACAAGTGCAAATAACTACAATTTTAGCTAAGTAAAGGTCTGGTTCTTGTGCACTACACTCTATATTCACAAGAGGAACATAACTGCCAAGTTTCAAGTCAATTGAACATAAGGTGACATATTTATGATCTGGACAAAAGAAGTGCCCCCCCCCCCCCAACCAGTCAACCACCCTCCAGTATGCCACAGATAATCACATAAAACATTCTGTCTTTTGACGAGCATATAAAAAGTAAGCTGAATAGTCTGAGGTCAATGAAACTGTACAGCTGATTGTATTCTTTACATTGGTTATGAATATTATTTCTCCCACTTTTTCTATCAGGAACCACAACTTACCTACTATATGCTACTAAACATGAACACAATAAAAACCCTGACCCTGTCGCATACTTCCATATATCATCTACCCAATTATAATTACGATGTACCCTGAAATAAACAAGACAGTTGACCAAAAATTAGAGTATGACAAAGGGATACATGACACTTACTGATAGTAAATAAACAATCCAAGATATAAAAGGGTGACAAATCATTAAAGAAATGCTTTGAATTAGAAGTCTTTACAGAAGTTCAGACAAGAGAGGGTATTGGCAGTTTTAAATCTTTATTTCTCTTTAAAACCTTATGTTGTGTTAGGGTTTTAGTATGCCATCAACAAAATGAGGTCACAGTGACTCAATCAGTAGGCTCATAGGGGTCCTTGCTAAAGGTTTGACAATCCATATTTTTTGGACCTATCTACATGATTTTGTGTAAATATTAGGTTATTCCGTGTAATAAGCTACATAATGTATTGGGTAGATATATACCTTTGGAATCAGCTTTAGAAAAAAATTGAAGACTGTATAAAACAGTCTTCAATTTTTTTTGAAGTTGGTTCTCAAAGGGTCCTAAGGACTCACAGCAGATGGTCCAATCTACTTATATAGGAGTCCAGTCCCAGACTCACAAAACCTAAAACAAATATTCCTTTAAAAACCTGTTATGGCTACCCATTTGAATCGTTTTCCCTAGACAATTCCAATGACTACCCACAATATAGGATTTGTTCAAGTATTGTTGAAATGATACTTGAAATCCAAAATATTCCCTCTGTTTGTAGCTCAGTTTTATGTAAAAAAGAGAGCCATGAAATTATGTCCTGTTTAAATAGATTAAATTCTACTTTTGTTCATTTCATGTTTTTTTGCTTTAGAATTATTACAACATGTGATAGCATTTTTGATTATTTTCACCTTTTAAACTAATATGAATGTAATTTCATGTAAACCACAATATACAGGCATGTAAAAAGATATTAAATTGAACTTACCTAATAAATAAAAAGAAAAGCATGTATGATGAAAAAAAGAACATGAACTGTGAATGGCTGGATGGCATCCCATATTCTGAATACAATACTGAAAAATCTGAAATATAAAATATAAATGGATGGATGACATCCAATATTCTGAATACAATACTAGGGATGAAATTTTACACACTAGGTTGATATTCTGAATCAAGAAAAATCATTCTATCTTTCTTTGAAAGGATTTTGAAATGCAAAATCCAGTTGACCTCTACCTAAACCCATCTATCTTACAAATATTAATTTTACAGAATTTCCAGATGGTCCTTTTTTGCATGTGCAGGGTTTGACACTAACTACTTGATACTTACTTACAGAACCTTTTGGTCCTTTCTCTTACAGCAGGGAAAACACTAGCATGGGCCTAGTCACCCATAGCCCTAAGATTTTGGGCAGGGCCCCTATATCCTCTAGATTTTATGCCTATATCCCTAATGTCAAATATTGAAGTTATGAAGTTGATCCCCATTTCAAATATACAAAACCTAGACTAAGTAAACTACCAAACTGACTGAACTCATTAATCTAGGTCTTCCTCTTTCATGATTTCTGCAACCTAAAACGCTCATACAAATTTATTCAATTATAAGTGACCTACGTTTAGGTAGTGAAATAACCCCGTTGAATATTTTTTATATCACACTGGTGTTATAACACTAGTTGAATAAATATGCAAATGAGATTAGAAGGGATGGCAATGTTATATTTTCGTTGTGGAAATGACATCATAATGGATTTGCTGTCATCATTTCGCAAAAGTGTTATATGTTTCGCCGAATAACTTGAAACAAAAAATATCTTTATGTCCTAGTTTTATCACAAATGTTTGTGATCAAATTATAAATAGAATATAAAATTTGTGCCCATTTAAAACTTGTTATCCAAAACAGATGACCACTCATTTTATATGATCTAGATTCAAGTATGCAGAAGTTGTCACACTTACATGTTTGAGGTCTGTGTTCCCGTATACAATGTTTTAAAACCCAGTTAATGATTTCATTCAGCAGTAATCCTAGAAAATATGAAGCCTGAAATAAAGCAGAAAAAAAAACAGTAAAACTTATGTTAAGCGACCACTTAGGGAACTACCAAAACGCGGTCGTTTACGGGAATGGTCGCTTAATGCAAAATATCATTATAAATGTGACAGATCATTTTGATAGCATTTATAGATTGTCGGTCAAGTCTTCCTGAATCCTATGATGTTCGAACCCATTAGAATCGTCTTGTCAAGACGATTCTAATAGGCTCCAACAACATAAGATTCAATGATTACCAATTTTCGTTAAGAATGTCCTCTTTTGCAAGGATTTTGCTTATGGTGAAGGGACTTTTTATGGTGGTCGCTTAATAAAATTGGTCGCTTAATAGACGTGGTCGCTTAATAGACGTGGTCGCTCAAGCAATATCGACTGTATAAGGTATATCTTCAGGGAATTATTTCATTTCTAAAAGACTAATGTACTTTTTATGCTGTCTTACATTATTCAAATCAATACATAAATTTAGGAAAACTTATCCAAAAACTTGTTAAACTTTCACATTCTGTCTCATTTTTAGGATTATAAATACCTATAATTTAAATCCATAGGCACTTATGATAGTTTTATTTAGGCCCGTTTTTTTTGTGCAAGATTGATCAAACTTTCATTTTTGTGAAAATAGAGTTATTGTAGATCATGCAATGAAAGATTAAATGTAAATTGATCTAACACTGAGAGAAACAATTATCATCTATATATCGTTAGCATACCATAAAGCTCTGGGGTGTGGTGCAGTGACAAATTTATGTTTAAAGGTAGTTGACACATAATAGTTCTGCAACATTTTATAAGTCATGGTCTTTCACAAAAAATCACAATGTTAATTGAGGTTTCCTAATGAAATCATTTTGGAAACCTTGGACAACACTGTTTAAGTTCATGACTTCTGAAACCTTGAGCAATCTTAACCCTTGTCATGCTGAATTAATTTTGGCTAAAAATTTCATCAAAATCAAAGGGCAAACAGCACTGAAAGTACAAACTGTAGGTCAATTTTATTAGAAAACTAAATCTATTGACAATACTGGTTTGAAAGTGAGAAACAGGTGGTGTAGACTAACATCAGAATATTCCTGGTTCAACATGACAAGGGTTAAAGCAGGAAATAGTACTCTTCAACAGTTTTGCAAAAACTCCATGTTATCCATTTGAGTTGACTTAAACATATAAATTTACCTTACACTGATTGACCTTTTTTACAATATGTGGGCAAGTAAAAGGCCTTTTGAGCTTCATATTGTGCTCAGCAAATCTTTGTTAGTTTATATGCATTATTCTAGTTTTTTGACGAAAGCTTTGAACAGCTTATTCACGCAGTCAAGACCACTTGAATACAACTTGCCATAACACATCCCACTTTCTGACAGTCTAATAGAAGCTTTCTGACAACATTTATAGAGAGAGGGCTTTGCTACACAACTAGTGACAGTGTTTCCCAAAACCCCCAAATGGGGGTGATTTACCCATAAATTGAAGCTTGTACCCCCAATTTTTGCGACCAGCCTTCTTTGTGTTATATAGAAGGGGGTACATGCACGCTGTAAAATACCCGTTTTTACCTGTGGATTGAAAAAGCAGTGGGAACACTGAATGACTTGATTACATATTAAAGGGTACAGATAAGAGGGGGTATTTTCATTCTAAAATCTTTAATTCTAAATGAAACCCTATGTTGTGGGTACTCATATGAATTGTCTTGACGAGACAATTCAAATGAGTGTCCACAATATAGGATTTGTGCAAGTATTGTTGAAATAATTTAATTTGAAATTGAAAATACTCCATCTATCTGTAGTTCTACATATACCTACCGTATGAAGATCTCTTCTAAAAACAATGAGTGTGACTAACGCAACTAGAATACAAAATGGAACTAGACTGAACCAGGCAAGGACATATCCGATCAGATCACCTGAAAATACAGTTTTATACTAAATGTGTTAAGTCTCTGATGAAATAATCATTTCCAACTCAGTGCATTGGGTTTCCTTCAATAACCTTTTTCGGACTATTGAATGACCTTATTGATGTGCATTTGAGATTAATACACAGACAAAATAGAGGAACTACAGTTATTCAGAGCAACAGATAGAGGGAGGTATTTCGGATTTTAGATCAAAGTATTTTGATAATTATATTACAAACCCTATTTTGTTGGTATTCATTGAAATTGTTTGGCTGAGACAATTCAAATGAATACCAACAACATAGGGTTTCATAGAGAAATAAAGATTTGATCTGACTTTACATCCTCTTATCTGCAACTCTGATAGTTGAAGTATAGGTAAATGAGTTTCACTAGCTAAGTTTGTAGTAAACTTGACCTCAAACCAAGAGTTTTTTAGCAAAGGTATAGATGAGAAGGTGTAAAGCCAGTCTTAAATCTTTATTTCTCATTGAATCCTATGTTGTGTGTACTCATTGCATCATTTTGTCAAGACAATTGACCAAAGAGCACCCACAATTTAGTATTTGTGCAAGTTTTTTCCATATAATTAAATTTGATATCCAAAATACCCCCTCTATCTGTAGCTCTGCTTTAGATCAAATTAAAAAAGTGAAATTATGTAGGCAAACAAAAAGCTGGCGCGGAACATCAATAATAAAAACAAGATGTGTTTGTAAAATACGAATCCTCCCGAAACAGCAATTTTTTTTAACAATAACCCAAAACTTTGACCTAGACAGATGATCTTGTCACATCTATCTCTCTCTACATATTTACTGCCTAACTTCCCTTTCAGGCATGACTGGCAGGTGACTTTGGTATCTGAAGATGCTCACATTTGAGATGTTGATTGATTGAATGGGGTTTTACACCACTTTCAACATTATATCAGAAATATAGTAGCAATATGAGAGGAAAATCACTTTTGTTAAATAAAAAAAAATCTGTTTTGGTTGTTATCTATGAGGTCTAGTGAGGCATTTGCTGTTTATTTTATCAAAATCAAATGAGAAGGTATTGAAGTTTAAATTTTGTCGATTTTCTCCCCTTTTCTGTCACTTGATTTCATGTTTCAAGTTGAAGTACATAAATGTGCTAATAGATACTCAAATGTGCTCATATCCACACTAAAGCAGGCTATTGGAACTCCTAATTCCTCTTGTCAAAACAGGATAGAAGTTAAAAATGAAAGGTAGCTTCAACATTTTGCCGTGAAGTGAACAAGGGGGTGACTGGTCAACTCGGCCCATTTTCAGCTCGGCCCAACGGCAACTTGGCCCAACGTATAACTCGGCCCCAATTTCATTTTATGACAAAACCTTCTTATTTTCGGTGATTTATTCAGTATTTTTATTACAAATACAAAAGTATTCAATCTTCATTCAGCTATAAGGGTATTTACTTATGCATCAGAAAATTAAATAGTTGATTTGAAATTTTAGGATAATTCTTAGAATCATACATAATCAAACAATGAGTCGATAAAATATTTCTCAAAAGACAAACATATAGATTTGAAATAATAAAGATAAACCAAGGAAGGTAAAGAAGCATCATTTGTACAAAACTTGTACATATTTTATGAAAAATAATCTATGTTACTATAGTCTATATATTGGGGCCGAGTTGACCGGGCCGAGTTATTTGGTTGCCTCCCTTGATTCCATCCTTTGATATCGCTATATATAGCATTTCAGTGGAGCACCTAACAAAGGATTCCTGGTATTGCTCACACCAGTACTACCATTTCAACCTTTCCTTGCTATCCCACATAAGTCTACGATTATCAACCCACTAATGGGAGACAAATAGCCGGAAAGAATGAGTGCCGCTGTAAGGGATCAAACCTGGGACCTCTGGATTGACAGTCGAAGAGCTACCAACTGTGCTTTGATGGAGGCTACCATTGAGATTAGTCCAAATATTTAGACGTCTACACATGCACCATTCTTTATTTGATATTCGCTATTCTGACATTTCATGTTTTACCTTTGTTATTGCAGTGTAACGTCTAAAAGTATCCTTAACTGTTCCCGTTAGCAAAAATCATTTCGCGATTTAAACAACTGTGACAGTGAACAACACGACAGATCAATAACATATAACTTCTGAATCAATTCTTACTTGTCGCTCGCCTTAATTTCCACCGAATGTGTCAATTTTCAAGGAAAAAAGTTTTCGCTTTCACTTTCACAATGCATTTCCAATTGTTTTGTTCCAAAGCAGATTTGGGGAAATAAAAAATGGACGGCAACAAAATTTTTAAATGAAAAATAATGCGCGCAGAAACAGTTGATAAGCATTCGTGAATTAAACTAAAATTTTTATTTGAGACAATTTCATAGTAAAAGACATTTATATTTTTGATTCTATTAAGGAAAAAACAAGTTTGAACGGAAAAAATATATCGACGGCCACGGGTCAAATCAGCCCATTTTAAATTATGCCTATGATAAAAAGTTGCATCTAAACATTCTGCAACAATATACGGTATAATGTAATAAATATATAAGTTGGTGAGGAGTATGTGCAGTAAACGATATGTTCATTAAAATATATTTTTCATGTTAAATTCGCTTTGTTTTTTTTTTTTTTGTTTTTTTTTTATTTTTTAAAGTCCCCTTTACGAGAAAAATGTTGGTAGATCTAATGATTAGAACAGATTCAGACCTCAGATTGCATTGCTATTTTTAGACTGGTCGCATCCGAGTACAGAAACGATTGCAAATTTCTCGTGAGAAATTAGCGCAGGGATTCTCTCACACTTCAAATAAAAGTTTCTTCACTGCTGTGGAAGAAGATAGAAATACAAACTTTGAAACTTAACTAGTGTTGTTATATCCTGATCGCCGACAATGTTGATTCACAGACACATTTTTGTGACACTTGACACATACACACACAATATATGTAAAACTAGATTTTGGATTAGTTTGTTCGAAATGACAGTTTCCATACCCGATTTAGCGCGGCTACTTAGTCAGTTATGAACTCGGTTAACTTCTTTAAGTCGGAATTTACTCCGATAATATTGCAAACTTACTTGAACTTAAATCGTCAAGTAGTAGCAAGAGTAACATAGAATGTTCGAATTTGTGAATCGTTTTAATTATAAGCCAAAGTTCGTTAACTTTGAAAAAAAATGTAACCGTGTGAGTCTGAAGCCCTGTGATTTTCACGATATATTCAGTCTACTATTGTTTCACTGACATAAATTGCGGGAAAAAAGCTCGTCGTTATTCGGTTGAGTTCGGAAATAAGTTCTGATGACATGGACGCGACTGAAGAAACCTAGATTTATCTGTTTTATAATATATTATAGGCGTCCGCGCAGGACGAGGTCTTAAACCTATAAGTACCTGTTTTATTTCGAAGGTTCGTCCTTTAGAATTTTTTTTATAAGATTTTAAAGATAACTTAAGATATTTTGGTTGAATTTTCTTGACGGTGTTTATGCGACTAACTTACATCTGTTGGTAGAATAACGAGAATAGTGTAACTTTGTTTAAAATTTGATGACCATTAAGCAATTAAAGCCTATAATTTAAGTATTCGTCAAACTTAATTTGTAAAACTTGAAAATTAAAATAAAATGACAATATACATAAAAGAGAAATTATCAGAACAAGATCTTTAATCTCCAAGAAATAGTTTACCCCTTACATTTGTATGTCTCTATTTCAACCGTTTTCGAAATATCTCGCTAAGCCAAGTTAACATAACCCACGGACGCCGTACGAAATCGCAGCTTATGTTTTTTTTTAAATTTTGACACCTAACAATTTCATTATCTACAGCGTATATGTTCACAAAATTGTGTGGTGCCCAAACGGATTTTATAACCCTTTCATCCATGAATCATTGTGTGCACGTGCAGCGATTAGAAGTCAATCGCAAAGATCGCAAAGTAATCACGGTGACTGTATGATTTGTCATCTTATGTTAGATCTACTTTAGACCTTGCGGCTCCTGAACTTTTTCCCAACGGTGCCTATGCGGGGATCGTAGACTAATTATGTGGTAAAGATTTCTAAGCATAAAGTGGACAGTGACCGTGCGATGTCTGTGTGGCGATTTTGTGATGCCTTAACGACGTGGTTGCGGGCCTCCATGCGATCTTGTGATTTAAAAAAAATATAAAATTGTTTAGCTTTTTTTCCTGGCAAAACGTAATGTCTTCAGCATCTTTAAAAACGTCATATAACCACACGGAACTCCTTCGTTGCCGCAAGGGATCTCCATGATCTCTGGGTTTCGGCGAGTTCCAGCGATAGAATATGTGACGTCTAAAATTGAGACTGATCTAATGTTTACAAACGCTTGGAAAATTGTCACGGTGCATAATTATACTGTTCCTTTATATCCATGTGCCATCTTTATGGTGTATTCTGACATAATGGTCAAAATTATCAAAGGTGGCAAATACGGGAAAAAACACTATTTGTTTATAGATGCAATATGAAAACATAACCATACGCACCGAATACGCAGAAATTTTATTTAGTTGAGAGATGATGATAAACTAAAAGGTAATCTGGATAAGATAAATTATGTACATGTAAGAAAACACACAGTACTAAATTTAAATGTACTGAGAAATTACATTTGAATTGATTTCTTTTAATTTAACTAACAATACGGGACTAAATTTGTTCGCAAAAAGATACAAAACGTTTTCTATTGGGAAAAGAAATACTCCAGGACTAAAATATGTGCATATACCATTTTAAAATGCGATTTCGTAAATGATAAGAAACACCCCGAAACTTAATCAAGCATGGACTCTGTATAGTCAGGCTCTGTGATTCAAGTTCACAGAAGACGACTCCTCACGTAAAAATAAACCGGGACTGATTCTAAATGCATGAACAAGTTTTAAATACGTTTTTTATAGGACAAGAACCTACAGCGCCATAATTTAAGAGCACAGAACACTAGCGCAACGAAGCTATAGACTAGTTTCATTTTAAGAAAATTGTAATAAATCGTAGCACAAGAAGAGTATTCTACAAGTCTTTTTGGTCAGAAATTGTAACAGTCGGATAAATTCACAATCCAAGTATTCATTTTCTTACTGTTTTAAGGTATTTTCTATAAATATAGATGTATCACATTCAATATCAGGGGAAATTCTGAAGAAAGAAAAATGACGAAAACTAGCATAGACGTAACAATGAGAAAATATTAGAATAAAACCTTAACTCAAATCAATTTTGGTAATTTTCATAAAAAAAAAACGCTTTGGTAATTTGCGTAGAGATAATTGCTTAAAAAACTACACTAGGGCCGTTTTGACCGAATGCAAAATCAGAAATAGGCACTTCTTACAGTTTTCAGAAACAGCTAATGGCCCTTTTAAACCAAACTACGGACCGTTTTTTACGGAATAACGGCCAGTTTAACTAGATACTAAAAGGAATTGTAGATCAGTAAGTAAAATAGAATTAAAACAACAGAGAATCTTATAGAAACAGACAGGTATTAAAGTTGCATTTTTTGTGCCCTAGGCATATATAATGGAATAGAACAGACGATGGATTTAAAAAAAAAGGTTAATATTTTCTTTTCCACGCATTCAGCCCAAATTTAAATATTCTTTTTTCCTTTAATCGTGTTACTTTTACATAATTTTGTGTGATACATAATGACTGTGTAGACTTTATTTTTAATACACATTTCGGTTGAAATAATTCCAATCAGTGGTTCCACCATTTCCACGTGCTGTTTTTGTTTACTTAATTGGAATGTTCGGCATTGTTCGACAGAGGAAAACATTATTTAAAGGGTTACTGAGTTTCAATAGGGATTAATTAATGATCTGTTAAGTTCACTTCTCATAAATTGTTGCATGCGACGCATATATCATTGTTCTTTGTATAAATATATAGGTTGTTTGGCATTTCATTCTTAAAGCATGTGTATTTCGTGTCCAAACAGCGAACCGTTTCTTCATCGGGATTTGCACAAGGACACAAACAGTAAACTGATAAGACCCGACATACACGATAGAAGTCAAAATGTAAAATAACGTATGTCGGGTCTTATAAATAGGACTACCATTGAGATGTATCATCACACCAAATAAGAGCATTGTATCTTGAATAGCCTAGAAGTAATTGGCAATGTTGAGTTTTTTCAACATTTTGTTGATGGACAATGCCTTATGGTTAAACAATGTGACCCCATTCTATCGATACAGACCATAAAAATGTGTTATGTTTATCATGGCTTGTTTTGGAAGCCAGTATATATCAATAAGTCCAACACAGTGTTTAAGATATATCAGTTCGTGTCTATCCCGATAAAATTGGAATGTTTACGAGTTAAAAAGTGTCGGTTTCCGAGTTTGAGATATTTTAGAATGTCTGCATTATACCTCGAATGTACTGCACATGCGTTAAAGATATTGCAGTTAAATCTGGCTTAAAATTCGTTGATTTATCGCTACAGGTTGAACAGTCTTGATCGCTTACATCCATTTTGTTTCTCTGCCACGCGCATGTGTGAAATATTTATGTGAGGAGTATTGTGATTGGCTTATTTCTCCATTCCTTAAAAATCGATAATTTGATAAGTCAATATTTGGGAAACCCCATGGAATTTCCAAAATGGCGACGACCAAAGCAAAACATGCTTTAAATTTTAAGATAATTGCAGAATGCACGACTACAAAAGCAAGAGTATCGAAGATGGAGTTACCACACAACGTTGTTGACACACCAGTTTTTATGCCTGTCGGTACTCAGGGAACTCTGAAAGGTTTAGTCCCAGATCAATTGAAAGAATTGGACTGCAAGATTATGTTAGGAAATACATATCACCTCGGTCATAGACCTGTAGGTTTATCTTTTTTCTTTATTCTTCTTCTTCCGTTTCATGCAGGGCCCTTCTAAGCGCATTGTCGCATGTTTATACTATACATGAGTTGACGGGTGACGTCACGGGTCACGTGATGTTTACATCCGGGTAATCGCTGTAGGCAGAAAGATCTACCAGTTGCATACACAAATAGTAAAATATCCAATATTCAAGTTTTTGGATTGTACATTTCTAATGATTATTCCCTGTTGACAAAGGTGTCAAAATTTAGATAAATCATCCAACCTTTTGATTATGCAGTTGTCATCACATGACATTGTCTGTGAAAAGAATATTTCTCGTCGAAAGATAACCACCCAGAAATGCAAACGAATGCAATCAAATCGCAGTTGAGCAACTGATATATCGCGCATTCGACATGAATTAAGCTGTATTTACGTTTTTTGTTCACTCATACACGAAATATAGTATACGTATCTTACCTATACTGAGCTGATTTGAGTTTCAATGCCGATTTTTCTTTATCCCATTTCCGTTATATTCATCCTGTCACAGAAATTTCAAACATTTGGGAAAGGTTTTTATGGCCCTTTTCCATTATTTGCCTAAAAATTATTAATCCAATTATTACTTTAATCTGTAAATTTTGAGAACACCACCTACTGTTGAAAACCGATTTGCTTCCGTAAAAAATCCCCCGCACATTTAGAAAATTGGTTAATTTTAGATAATAAACGAATGTCGCCAAACACACGATCTGCCGACATAACAGCTTTTTTAGTTAGATTGTAATATCCTATCACAGAAATTTCATTATGCAACATAAAAATATGAGCCGTTATTAACACAAACATGTGTCATAAAGTTCGTTGTTTCTAACGCAATGATCCGTACTTCTCGGCCGCGGAATCTCTTTCATCTTACCGTAACCGGATGGGCTCATCGATATTGCCCATGTAATAAAACAGTAGCCGCTAATCACACACTCAAGTGTCATAAAGACAAACTTCTATAACACGTGCCAAATTTTAATTGATCTGACCGTGACGATGCACCCGCCACTGATTGATTGCTGTCATCTGGGCAAAACCTTTACCCATTCATTAGGCATAAAGTGTGAAGTTTCATTTGACCCAAATATTTCAATCCTTATCAGTCATAGATTAAATCAAGCTCTTGATAAAATATTTCATTTGAGATTCCATTTCAGCGGCGATAAATAAGGCCCACATGATTTGTCAATTCTGACCCGCGTTCATTTAGTAGATCGATCTTCCGTGTATTGAACAAGCTGTTAATACTAATAGTTCTTCCTCAAATTTGAAAAAAAAGGCCGGGACAATTTTTAATCAATTATAAATTAAGCCTACTGCATATCTGAAACGCAGCGTTTGCTTCAGCGGGAAATGAAAGCCGCCAAATCCAATAAGTACTCCGAACCATTTTTCTATTTTGCTTTATGTAATAAGAGGGTAAAAAATCGAATTTTAACGGGTAGGAAAGAAATTGAAGCATACGTAATTTCTTTATTTGTTAACGATGAAATATTGTGATCGTCCTTTGTAAATCTTCGTTTCTTACCCCGACCAGACGACAAAAAATAATCTTGAAATTGAAAGCGTTGGTGGCGAACGAAACATCGCAATACAGCCTGATTAAAATGGATTTGCGATGTTCTGTTGCTCAACGACGACTTTAACTACATTTCAAAAACAAAAATATAAAACGAGTGTGAGGAAAAATAAGTAGAAAGTTCTGAAATCCTGGCGAGTGAACGAATTAACGTTTTAAGGCACATTTTCTGCAAACGTTGTTTAACCCGAGTCATCTTAAACTCGGTAAAATTACTTTATCGGAAAGGGTTAATGAATTTTACTTATTCATCTTACGTTTTCCCCAATAACATTTAACACGTATGGCCATTTTGTCTGATTTTACCCTTGAAAACGGCGCGAATACGGATACAACAGATCTCGATCGGCTGTAGTTACGAAGTTTTATTCTACTTGACGCCGTGAACCGATTAATCTGAGTCAAACTTTTGTATTTAGTTCATGTCATACAAATTCATTACGTTATGGAAAGCGGTAAGGAAAGTTAATTTGTTCAAGTAGCGGATGCAAAAAGGGGTTCAAGGGATTCAAACGAATCCCCATCTTTCATTTTTACACAGAAAATCAAACAAAACTTTGTAATACTAGGAAAACGAATCCTCTCTCCTTTTATTGTACATTAGTACCCCATTTATAGAAATCCTTCATCCACCGCCGTTTTCATCCAACTTTCTTTAAAAATCTTAAAATATAACTATTTCTGGGTTTGTTTACAGAAACGGTGCAAATACAGCTTTGTCAGAACTTTTATGAGTGCTGTAGACTGAGTTACGAATGTTTGAAAACCTAAACACTTACTATGTTTCATACATATTTTTCAACTTTCTTCGTGAATGACGTGAAAATTGACAAAAAAGAAAACATCAAGTTTACAAAGGGAGAATATTTGCGCTAAACCACGGACACGTGTTTAAGAGTCCCTCGTCGGAGAAAAATTGCGCAATTCGAGCGTCTATATAAGACAGAACCTAGGCCATGTTTATTCAAAGATTCTAGGTTACAATCTTTCTAAACAAATACATTATTTGAAGAGACAAAAAAACTAATTCTAAATAGCTAAAAGATCTATCGTCGATGGCAACTTCAAAAAGTCGGACGAAATAGTCTAATCTCGGGAAGCTTATAAATGGCTATTACGTAAGAGATTCTTTAAATATCGATTGATCATTAACGGGAAACATTCGTACAAATAATATTCAATTTTCTTTTAATCTTAAATTTAAATGAACGGTTGATTTTGAAACAGTTTTAATCATCTGCTCGCATAGAGATCTGACTCTTTCTGCCTACCAGTAATGCGCATGCGCGGGAAATTCTCAATATAAACAATAACAATCAACTCTCCTATATACAAGAGGGAGGGTCCCAACTAACCTGGACAATAGAGTCTCCAATATTGAAAAATCATCCAGCAGCACTGGGAACATTGAGGACATTGTTAAACAGGAATTGAATGAAATAAGAGATATTGAGGATAGAAAAATGAATCTGGTTTGCTTTAACATACCTGAATGTGAAAATGAAGATGCTGTGGTAAGAAAAGATACTGATACAAAATTTCTGCATGAGCTGATTGAAGATGATTTAAAGCTTGGTGATAAGAACATTGAAATTGAAGATGTAATTAGACTTGGGAAGAGAAGTGATCAAAGTAATAGAGATCGACATGTACGTCCCCTAAGATTTAGAGTCAAGAAGTTTGACCACAAAAGGGAAATCTTACAAGCTAACACTTCTCTGAGGCGCCATGAACAAGAGTTTAAAAGGAAAATTTACATTTCGCCCGACCTCACGAAAAAGCAACGTGCTGATCAATATAAACTTAGAGAAGAATTAAGGTACAGGAAAAATGTACTACATGAAGAGAATGTTAAAATAAGTAAAGGCAGAATTGTGAATACTAACTCGCCTTCTACTAGTGGTGCTACTGGGAGGGAGTTTCGTAAGAGAACTTTCGTCAACAGTAATGCGGGAAAAGGGCCGGTGCCTGAAGCACCCCCCTTTCGTTCCGCCTAGCTCTAGAACAGTTCAAAATCAGAATGTAAATACGTTCAATGTTACAGTTGATTGCGTTACTGTTAAAACTCATTTAGAAGTTCCTGTTTCATGTTCAGATGTTCCTGATAATATATCCCTCAAGGGAGACAATTTTTCTAGAAAACAAGATAACATAAGTGATAATACACAACAAATAGAAAGTGACTTTGACTCAAATTCCATGTTTTCGCCTTCATCCATTGATGATGGAGATAGTGACTATCAAGACATTTCACATTTATCATTTGACTCTTGTGTTAAAGACGGCTTATCCATTCTCTACACGAATGCGGATAATTTACTACCTGAAATGGACGAGTTAAAAGTTAGGGTGCATTTATCTATGCCAGATATAATAATTGTGTCAGAAATCTATCCTAAAACGGGCAATTCTAGTGACATCTCCGACATTGAATTTCAAATACCAAATTATGTGTTTTACCACTCTCATGTTCAACATAACAGTAGGGGGGTCGCCATTTTTGTGAATGATAGTTTATCTTCTAATTTAAATCTGGACTTGACTCACCATGGTTTCCGAGAAAGTGTATGGGTTGACATTTTGATAGAGAATGCTGCTTCCCTCTTGATAGGTGGTATATATAGAAGTCCGCAGTCAAATACAGCTAATGATGAACTCCTTTTAGACTTATTGAATATCTGTAAACAGACTGAATCTTCAAACACTATTATTATTGGAGACTTTAATATGCCAGATATTAACTGGGAACTGTGGTCTACTAACAAAAGTGAAAATCATTTCTCAAGTAAATTCATTGAATGTCTTCGCGACAATTTTTTTGAGCAGTTTATACGCAGTCCAACGAGATGGGTCAACGATACGCCTGGAAATGTCCTAGATTTGTGTATTGTTGACAATATTGATTTAGTTAAAAACTTTGAAATCACTACAAGACTTGGTAACAGTGATCATTTATGTATTGAAATCGAGCTGTCTTTTCCTAAACCTTGTATCTACCAACAGGATAAAAAGTATAATTACTACAAAGGTGATTATGTAAATGCAAACAAACTACTTCAAAATATTGACTGGAACGTAATGTTAAACATGGATATACAGGATAGCTGGCAATATTTTTCAGATAACGTTGACTCAATTATATCAGAAACCGTGCCTGTTCATAATGTTCAAGTGAAAAAACCCAAACCACCTTGGATGGATAAATACTGCCTTAATCTTGTCAATATGAAATATAAAGCCTGGAAGAAATATACTTATTCGAGAAACCCAGCTCATTATTTAGAGTATTGTCAAATCAGGAATAAGGTTACCCGTAGTGTCAAATTTGCAAAAAAACGTTATGAAAGAAACATCTCCCTGGAGGTTAAAGAAAATCCAAAATCGTTTTGGAAATTTGTACGGAGTAAAACGCAATTTAAAACCGGCATAAGTGACCTGAAAGGCAAGGACGGACAACTTATTACAGAAGATAGTGAAAAAGCCAATGAACCTAATAATTTCTTCTGCTCAGTGTTTACAAAAGACGAAGATGAAGACTTTCCAGAGTTTACCCCAGATATAGACAGCTCAGTTTGTGATATAGTCATAACAGAAGCAAAAATTAAGTCGTTATTGAAAAATTTAAACATAAGTAAATCAACCGGACCTGACAATTTTCATCCCAGATTTTTAAGAGACACTGCTGATAGTCTGTCATATCCAATTACTTTACTTTTTAATAAGTGTTTGAACGAAGGCAAACTACCCAGTGTATGGAAACATGCCAATGTGACTTGCATATTTAAAAGTGGTGACAAGACTCAATCTTGTAATTATAGACCAATTAGTATTACTAGTATCTTATGCAGATTACTTGAAAGTATAGTTAAGAGCTCTATTATGAAGCACTGTGAGGACATGAACTTATTCTCGGATTCCCAGTATGGATTTAGAGAGCATAGGGGTTGCATAGTACAGCTTTTGACGGTATTTGACAGCTGGTCTAAATACATTGACTCAAACATCCCAGTGGACTCAATTTTCCTGGACTTTCGTAAAGCATTCGACTGTGTTCCGCATAAAAGACTAGTCATGAAATTGGAAAAACTTGGCATCTCTGGAAATATTTTGAAATGGATAAAGGATTTCCTTTCAAATAGGAAACAGCGTGTAGTCATAAATGGTCATTCCTCTGATTGGACGGATTTTACAAGTGGGGTACCCCAGGGCAGTGTCCTGGGGCCCCTTCTCTTTATTCTATACATCAATGACTTGCCACTCCAAGTTTCGTCTTATTGCTAACTCTTTGCCGATGATGCAAAGTTATATAAAGAACTACAGTGCCTAAATGACTTTGAAACAATTCAAAACGATCTGGATCAACTCTGTGATTGGACAGTGAAATGGTTGATGGTCTTTAATGTTGAAAAATGCAAAGTGATGCATATAGGTAAAGACAACCCGAAGTTTGAATATGAAATGTCTGACAAACAAGGGAATGTTAAAGTGCTACAATCTGTGGAAGTCGAGAAAGATCTAGGTATTCATATTCAACATGACCTCAAATTTGACAAACATTTAAGTACAGTTGTTAATCGGGCCAACAGACTTGTGGGACTTATTAAGCGCTCCTTTTCTTACTTGGATGAAAAATCGTTATTAGTTCTGTATAAGACATTAGTGAGACCAATCTTGGATTATGGTAATACTATATGGTTCCCCATTCTAAAGAAGGATATACGTTCTATTGAAAATGTGCAAAGGAGAATGACCAAAATTCTACCAGAGTTATCTACACTTTCCTACAAAGACAGAATATGTGCATTAAATTTAACAACTCTACAATACCGTAGACAGCGGATGGATATGATCCAAGTTTTTAAAATCCTTAACAAAATTGATAATATATCTGCCAGTGGACTCTTTGAATTTGCTGATTCTGTAACCCGTGGTCACAGTATGAAACTGGTCAAACCCCGTGTGAATTCATCATTTAGACAAAATTCGTTCTGTGTTAGAGTTATTGACAAATGGAATAAATTGCCAGATGATATAGTGTGTTCGTCATCAGTTCTCCAGTTTAAAACATCATATGATATCTACATGGGAGACCTGAAGTATGATACAGAAGAGATCTACTAATTTTTGACTAGCCGTACCAACTATACTACCATTGTCTGTAAAACTTTAAATTAGCACCGGAAGTATTATTAATTGTATGAATTAAAGAAGAGACGTAGAAGACGAGCTTAAGGAGCTCACAGTTTCTACTATACCAAGTACCAAGTACCAAAAGGTTAAAAACAGGTTAAAAATAGCATGATCAGGGTTAACAGATGATTGCAAGCCCAGCCTTGAAGGCACTCAAGGAGGGTGCTGATGCTATCTTGTCCGGAAGGCTGTTCCAGAGGACAATTGATGTGGGGAAGAATGATTCTTTCATTGTATTTCTGTTGCAGTGAGGTACTATGAACTTCCTTGAATGGCCTCGTGTAAGAACTCCTTGGGGACTGTATGAAGGGCTCATTTGGGATGGCAACCAGGTTGTTGACTATCTTGTACATCATAGTGACCTTTGCTTCTTGTCGCCTTGACCTCAGGCTAGACCAACCAAGTGTGTTGAGTATTGCAGTGACGCTGCTTCTCTGACTGTAATCCCCAGAAACAAATCTGGCAGCTCTGCGTTGCACTGCTTCAACTTTGTTAATGTTGACTTGCGTATGGGGATCCCATACTGTGGCAGCATATTCCACCTGAGGCCGGATAAATGTCTAGTAACAAGATTCTTTTGTAGTCTTTGGGCAGGTTATTGCTTAACCCTTTGCTGTTTAATCCCTGCTTTTTATGTGCCTATGATTTTATGATTGAGAAAAAATTGTGAAAAAAGAAGAAATTGCTTCTGACAAGCAATTTCCTCTTTTTCCACACTATTTTCTACCCTACTAAATGGGTTTTTTTCCGAATTAAATCCACTTTAAATTTTCATCTGCAGAATCTTTGAATTTAATTAAAACTATTTATCACACGCGGAACATTCATGTCTTGTTAGCAAAGGTTTATTGTGTGAGCATAGACTCTAAATATACAGGAAGAGTAATTCGATGGGCTGAGTTGACTAGTTATCATAATTCAGACATGTGATATCTCCCGATCTCGGCGTATTCTCCCAATATTTTACCCTTCCTCCCGCTCTCCCGATCTGGAGACCATTTCTCTCGACCTGAAGAAATTTGAGTCTGAGAAAAAATCGGGGAGCCTAAAATGCAAAGTCTCCGCTCTGAAGGCTCGAATGGTGAGGGAAAAATCCAATATAGGGTAAAGCGTTGTTAATCTGTCTGGAAGTGTCATTGTTTATCGTCGAAGGGTAAACCAACCATTGTCGACAAACGGGTGCTTCTGTACCTATCACCCTTCACAATGTATATAAAATGAATTATGATGATCAGCAATATTGGCCTTTCTTAGAAACAAGGTCTAATCCAGGTGAAACATGGTGATCGATATTATTTGAAAAATAAAAATGTAGTGGATGCGAGTTAAGCTGTGATTAGATTTTTATCATCTATTTTGAACATTTAAAACGGCTGTAAACACAGTAATTTTCCGCCGTATTTTAAAATCATATTTCAAAAAGACGCTAAAAATTTCCAATGTACGCGATAACTCGATAAGTGTCATGAAGGAAAAGGTCGAACATGATATGCAAAGCGACACGTCACGCAACCTTGGTAAAATAAGGCGGCATCACAGAAAAACCCTCATGACGTAATGCGTGATTGAGTAAAACAAGAAGCAGTCATGCTTTAATTTTGAAGCAGATATATATTCAGTAAATCTGCGTATGTTTTATGGTCAATTTGTTACAGGAATAAAAAGTGAAAACTGCCTCATTCGTTCTCGAATTGTCATTCAAATTTAATATTTGATATTGAATTTAAAGAAACATTGGACATTCATTTCTTAAATGCCACGGTGATTTCACTGGATCCTCGCTGGGGTCGTTTGAGAGTTTACACACAATTCATAAATTTGTGGCCGTCTTTGAATATGGAAGCGACTGGTCTGATCAAGTCATTTGTCAACACAAATGTTGCAGATTTGAGAATAGAAAATTGTGGACTGGCTTGATCACAGAGCTTCTCATAAAGCTATTCAACATGGGTTAATTTGCCGAGAGGTAGCTCTTTGCATTCCGATTTCTACGGTGTTCGTCTTTAACGTTCGCGAACTCGGATTATGCTGTCCGTAATTTCATCTTTTATCGTCATTTTGCTATCAAAAACGTTTATTTTTAGCGTAGTTCAATAGCAGTTAGTGCTAATTACAATTAATTGATCTGTCTCTTTGTCCAACCATGCATCCATCGGACATCCGTCAACAAGTATAAAAATCACCTAATCTAGTCATCGGAATTCATACACAAACTACACAGTGATGATTCTTAGGACAAGGCCTTTTAAAATATTTCACAGAATATTGTAAATCATGAAGAACTCTGGTTGCCATGGCAACCATGAAAAAATGTCTCCAATTACAAGGCCTAAAATTTCATACTTTACAAAAAGTTGTATTGCATAAATACAGTATTACCGGTACCTAATTCTTTACTATCGAACCACTTGAAGTTCTCTCCAATAAAAAAAATAAGTCTTGTGTTTTTGGCTTAAAGATTACTCAAAGAAATAAAGACAAACTTTGACAATCTCCACCTAATTTGCAAGGCTTACACCTTTTAAATTTGGTAAGATATTATTTTCTACTGATTATCTACTAAAAAGACCCTATATCCTGGGATCCTGAACTTTGCATAGAAATATAAAAATGAATTTGTAACATATATTTCTCTTAAATTATGAGACTGAATTCTGTAGCATTGCAATACTATCCTCTGTCAAAATACTTTGAATGATAAACTTCTGTTAGTAAAAAAAACAACCTCTTATGGAAGGTATTATAATCAATTTTCGGTGTATATGTGCATTGCAAAACCTGCAAAACCCCCCTTTTTTAGCCACAATGCCCATTACGCAAAATCTCCCTATTTGAGACCCAAACTCCCTACAAAAAGGTCTTAATCTCCCTATGAGAGCCCATGGAAATATCACATGTATGTATCATTGAGCTTCTATATCTATAGATACCACTAGGCCATCTAGGCTGTCAATTAAGAATGACCTTCCTAGATAAACCTAGTGTCACAAAAATCATTCCTTTTTGTGGAATCAGTGGTAAAATCAATGACCAGTGGGTTTATCAGCCGATTTAATAGTGAAATTTTCTGATAACTGCTACGCATTGATGAGTTTTATCTAATTCATGTTAATATCTGCTGACTAGTTGGTCACATCGTTTAGATTTGTGGAAGAAGATATTGTAGCAGCAACTTATTGGCAGCGATCGGCTAATGATCACCACTGAGCTAAACTCGGCATGATTTGGCGATTTTGTACATATTACATATGTCTTTTTCTGACCCTTTCACTTGTTGGGATGTTAATTGGTGGTTGAATAATAGGAATCACTGACGCATTTGAATTGTTGATTTTTAATTGACTTTAACATAAGAATTCGATTGATGTATATGCATGGACAATACATTGTTTATGTCCAGACCGTAAATATAAGACCTTAAAATGTGACTTTATACCTTTGAAGAATCATCTGTGTGAAATTATGGTGAAATCCTTACATAGGAGTACAAGCCATGTGCCAATAGATTGACTTGGAGTGTGACCTTGACATTTACCATACAGAAAAATGCATAAAATTGGCACATTTATCCTCTATGATAGCTCTATCCTCTTAGGGGAACAATTGTGTGGAATTATTCTGATATTCAGTCATAAATGTAGGAGTCATGCTTTGAACAAAAAATTGTCAGTGACCTTTAATGTGACCTTCACCTTCAAGGTACAAAAACAATTACTCGAAATCGCCATCTGTTCACTGAGGGAATAATTATGCGTATTTTTTTCTTAGATTGATCCTTAAATGTAAAAGTTATTGGACAACAGCCTGGGTTTGACACTAACTTCTGAGAAAAAGGAGTCAAGCGGACTCCAAGCTTGTCAAATGAAGGAGTCCAAGCTCAAATTAGGGAGTCCAAATTTTCATATTTTTTGGAGAAGATTGTGCAAAAGAAGAAATTGCTTTTTACAAGCAATTTCTCCTTTTCCACAATTTTGTAACAAGCATTTTCTTCTATTTCCACAAAAATTCCTCAAGAATTATAGATGATTTTCTTTCAAAATAACAAGTAGATACAACAAAAATATTTATGTTATTTGCAACAACTTTTGTATAAAAAAGATCTGAGACTTTTTCAAATAGAGTTTATGGGCAGAAACTTAGGACTTCTCTCTGATCATTTGTTTTAGGAAATTTTCTCAGACCAAGCAGTCTATTGGACTCCTAACTTGCAAATTAAAGGAATCCTGTCCATGAAATTAGGAGTCTTGGACTCCAAGACTCCCCTTAGTGTCGAACCCTGGACAAATTCAAACAGACAAACTGGCTGCACCAGGACACATTTATTTAACACACATACACTGAGCAGAAAACTTTTAGGAAGGGCCCTTGTGATCTTAATTTTTGAGTCCTTAGGACCTGGTTTTATTGATGTCAGACTAAAACCCTTCTGTTGAAAAGACCAATCGACCACCAATCTACCACTGTATTGACCAGATTGCTTTTGGCCTTTCAAAGTGTAAGAACTTGTTTCCTTTTATTACTATTTCTATATCACTTGTTCTAGTTGCCTTGATATTAAGTCTATTTTATAAAAGTTCAAGAATATATGGTACATTATGACATGCTAGTAGGGTATGGTTATATGAATTGACCAATCGACCACCAATCGACCAGTATTGACCGGTTAAAACCAGTATTGACCACTGGTCTGGTCAATACTCCAATCGACGGGTCGATTGCCAACCCTTAAGTGATGTAATGGAATTAATTAAATCTGCTTTCAGGGTCCAGATCTGCTTGACAAAGCTGGTGGGTTACACAAGTTTATGAACTGGGACCGATGTCTGTTGACTGTGAGTAGAAGTTTTCATCAAAGTACAGTCAATATTGCTCGAGCAACCACCTCTTTAAAGAGACAACTCTTATTATTTAGTGACCATCGAAAAAATTCCCTTCAACATAGGTAAAATCTCTGAAAAAATAGACATTCTGAAACGAGCAATGCTTATTATCACCATTATGTCTGCAGTATAAGATCACAGGGTCGTAAAATTCACCCAGGCACAGATGTTAGGAGGTAAAACCAGTCTAAAATCTTTAATTCCTCAATGAAATCCTATGTTGTGGGTACTCATTTGAATCGTCTCCATGAGACGATTCCATTGAGTACCAACAACATAGGGTTTGTTCTATGATTATTGAAATACTTTGATCTAAAAAATCCAAAATGCTCCTTCTAACTGTAGCTCTGAATTCAGTAATTACATTTGTACATTTTGTACAAGAAAGGGTATTAAAAGGTTGAGTAAAGCATAAGAAGTGTTTTATGATGAGGGATGCTTGTGGAAAGTGGTCCCTTTAGAGGGATGGCTGCTTTATAAAGACCTGTACAATGTACTATTTTCAGGACAGTGGAGGGTTTCAGATGGTGTCTCTGCTCAAGTTAGCCGAGATAACAGAAGAGGGTGTGAAGTTTGAGTCTCCTCATGATGGATCTGAAATGATGCTCACACCAGAAAGATCTATTGAAATACAGAACTCCATTGGTAAGATTGATGGTTAACTCTTTATCCTATTGAATCTAGATTTGTGACCCGTCACTCGAAAAGGGACCATCTGGGAACGTAGTAAAATAATTATTTGTGAAAGAGATTGGTTCAAGAACAGGCCAACCAGAGGCTGTATTTCAAAAGTTATCTAACCTGAAGGTAGATTCAGAAAATCAGTAAAGTGCAAAAAGTTTTGACCCTAGTCAGTCTGTGCAATCCACGCTAGATGGTCCTTTATTGTGTTACGAGTCACATTTTTGTATCAAACAAGTTGTGAAATTGGGAAATTTAATTTCAGCTAATCTGTCTCCAGTTTTCATCAAGAATAATTCCGATGAAAGAGGCAAGGTAGACTAAGATATGATGGAACATCTGTGCAGGCTGATCTTAGTATAATCTGTCAACAAAAGCTTTGGGAACGTGGGAAGGGTTAAGTTTTAATTAGGGGAAGGCTTGTATATAATTTCAAATGTCTCCTTTTAACTTAGATATTTTATTCAATATCCAGCTCCCAGTGGTCAAGTGATGTCACCTGTTTTCTGTGCTCTTATTACGTGTAGCTAATTTAAGACTGTAGGCATCTAATTATTAAGAACTAAAGATCAATTAATTTTAGAGGAATATATATTGTTATATTCAAGCCTTTATTCTAGGATCATTGGTTCAATAACACAGCAGCTTACTTCTATCAATATGTACCATATTTTGAATATCCTCGGTGAACTAGTGGTAAAGGTCCTCAACCTGTAACCTGCAGGTCTGTGGTTTGAGCCCCACCATGGCCAAGCTGTGTTTATGGGTAAAACACTTCAAACCCAGCCTTAGGTTCACCCAGCTGTAGAATTAGGTAGCAGTGGGTTTAAACCATTGTCTCTCTCATTGAGACAAGAAAACATCAGGATTGAGTGTTTTGAGAGCGACTCTATAATCTTTAGCTTTTGTTGTAATCAAACTAAAATAGATTAGTATATCTACCACATTTTGTTTGATGAATCCAGGTGCTGATATAATGATGCAACTAGATGATGTGGTACACAGTACAACCACAGGACCTCGTGTCGAAGAAGCAATGTACAGGTACACAAATTAGCGTAATTGTCCTAATAAACAGCCCTTAGAGAGATACACAGAGTAAAAGACTAGCAGGGGTCCAGTTGCCCATGGCCCCTAGATTTGGGGTTGGGCCCCTAAATATTGTGAGAAAATGCCTGTTTCCCTAACGGAAAATATTAAAGATGGACAGTCTTGGTCCCTAGGTTATAAATGTTAGTCTTATCCCTGATAGATAGTTTACATACATTTCTCAAAATCAAGAAAATTATACCCCACCCACTTAAACAGTCGATTTTCTCTTTCTCAAAACCCAATCCAATGACCCCTACTTTTGATTGTTTTTTGGAGTACAAAAATGTTTGGCTATGTCATGTGAAAAAAATCAGAAAACCTGTATTATTTTGATCTCAGGAGCGAACTCCCTTAAAATATTACTTGCCGGCATAGGTTCCACACCAGCTCGTGTCCGTTATTTTCAGCTATGCTTCTGTTGTGGACAGTTTGTTTGTAAAAACCACAGTACCTTGTCATTTTAAATTTGATACCATTATAACCAGGGCTTGTTTTTGGCCCTTAAACCAGAGTTTTGGTCTCATAAAATCCTCAAAAATTTGTAGGGGTCATTTTGACCCATAGAATTATTTTGTTCTAATATTTATTAGCAATATATCATTTAGATCAATTGTTTTCTTCATAGTGTCATAAGGGATCTTTTCAAATAAACGAACATAAAAAATACTGTGTCTCTAGACACTTTATTGCTTATGTTTATGTAAAAAAAAAATTGACTCTCTGAATTTTAGGGTCAAGGGGTCAGTGACTATTGTATTTAAAAAATCTAGCACCAGTCCTGATAACCAGTATACTAGTTATATGATAGACCTCTACTTTCAGGGAGCCGCTGTCATAGCCCATTTGGTAGCGCCTCAAACTGTAAATCTAGAGGTCCTGGATTTCGATTCAAGATGCAACACTCATCCTTTCCAACTACATGTATTTGTCCCCCACAATTTGTTGATATTTGTAGGCTTACCTTGGAAAGCAGCTGAAAAACTAGGAAAGGATGTAATGGTAGTACTGGTGTGAGAAATACCCGGAATCCATTGTAATGTGCTTAAGTCTGCGCAATATAACTGAAAGATTGTAGAAAATGGTGTAAAACCCCATTCAAACAAACAAACAATCTTCTTTTAGGAGTATCAGATGGTTGGACCGATGTCTCAAGGCCAATAAGAGACCAGAAGATCAGAATTTATTTCCAATTGTACAGGGAGGATTAGATGTTAAACTCAGGGAGAAATGTGCACAAGGTATTCACAGAAAATAATTTGAATATGCCAGCTGAAAATTTTAATTCAACACTCAAAAGCAATGTCTTAATTTGATACCATACAATCACACCTTATTAAATCCAGCAAATCATGAAAATGGAAAAAATGTGAAACAGATTAATAAAATCTTGAAATAAAGCAATGCAGAAAAGATGAAATTTCTAATGACAAGCAATTTCATAAATTTTCACAATGTAATATATCCCGAAAGACAATTATTTTCAGAATTTCAGCTTCATAACATTGTTTGCTGGAATATCTTTCTCTTCTAACCAGTTATAAAATTGTCAAACTTGTCTGTTGGTGTGTCTGTCTTTCTGTACAAAACTTGACCGTAATGGCAATATTGGCAGTGACTTCAAGCCTTTACAAGATAAAATACTCATACTTGGCATCATGTATCTGGAAAATCAGAATGCTACGAATCTGTACATACCAATCTTAAGGTAGTTTTACAATGTCAAGGTTAAATATTAAGGTCGACTTTTGCAAAACACAGCAAAAATTTAACATTACCAATTATTTGAAGCCCATTTTCAAAACAAAGCGCAAATTTGGCATGAGATTGATCTCATTGATAAGTATTCTACAAATATCAGGGAAAATGTCTAACATTTTGATCTTAGGGGCCCAGTTGTCCAAATTTCAATATTTAACATTATAGGTATGGGCATTTTCCCCAAAAATCTAGGGGCCCAGCTCAAAATCTAGTGGGCGCCTGGGCCCCTGCTAGTCTTTTTCCCTGAATATCAAGATCAAGGTCATGTGGCAAGATCAAATTCTCTGTCAAATTCAGAGCTTTGAAAAAAGCTATTCTGGGGATATTTCTGTTTTACAAACACATCTTGGTTATCCTTTTCAGAGATGGTAAAGAGGGATGTAGCTGGGTTTGCTATCGGTGGATTAAGTGGGGGAGAGGAGAAATCACATTTTTGGAGAATGGTGGATATTTGTACGGACCATCTCCCTAAAGATAAACCAAGATATCTCATGGGGGTGGGGTATGTTAATTTAGAAATTGTAGTATGAAGTGTAGTTTTCTATAAGAGGTTTAAATAGATGAGCAGAATATATAATGGACTGGTTAAGGTAGTGGACCCGTAATAGTACCGCAACATTTTGGAACTTGTGATATTTCACACTGTTAACTGAGGTTTCCTATTAAATCATTAGGAAACCTTGGTTAACACGGTTGAAGTTTATTACATCCTAAACGTTGGAGAACTATTACAGGTCCACTCCTTAATATTAGTAGAAAAAAAAGGAAGCTGTTGACTTGGTAATTCATTAGATAAAGTTTCTAGCAAATTTTCTGCATTTACTTATTATTATTCCTCACTAATTTATATTCTAACATAAATTGAAAGCATCAACAACAACAAATTTTCCCTTCTGATCTAATTATAACAATTTTTCTTGTTTAGTTCTCTTGACTTTAGGTATATATAGAATAAAATGTATTATCTTATAACTATACAAATATCCCTTTGATAACATCCCATATGATATTTTTTATGATATCACATGGATATTTTTTGAACAATGACATGATGCAGTTATTTTTAGAAACTTGCATTTTTGTGAGAAGCATCAACAAAAACAAGGCAAATAGAGGTTATAAGATAAATATAGTATGTACACAGTGTGATGTTTGAAAAAATATCCAGCTCGGTTGTGGGAATTGATAATTGTCTTGGCAGAGCCTTGACAATTATCGATTCCCCCAACCACATTAGATATTTAATTAGTCCCCTACCGGTGTTCACACCGGAGGGGACTATAGGTTTGCCCTCCGTCTGTCCGTCCGTCTGTCCGTCCGTCCGTCTGTCCGCTCAAATCTGGATCCCGCGATAACTTAATAACTAAGCAAGCGTTTTTGATGAAAGTTGGTATATAACTAGATGGCAATGTGTAGATTATGCACATTATTTTATTTTTGTTTTTCGACTTAAATTGAGGTTGCTATGGTTACAGAAATAGTGAAAATATGGCCAAAAATGGGATCTTGCGATAAGATAATAACTAAGCAAGCTAGTTTGATGAGACTTGGTATATTACTATATGGCAATGTGTAGATTATGCACATCATTTTATTTTTGTTTTTAGACTAAAATTGTTGTTGCTATGGTTACGGCAATAGTGAAAATATGGCAAAAAGTATTGGATCCTGCGATAAGTTAATAAGTAAGCAAGCTAATTTGATGAGACTTGGTATATGACTAGATGGCAATGTGTAGATTATGCACATCATTTTATCTTTGTTCTTTGACAAAAAGTGCGGTTGCTATGGTAACGGAAATAGTGAAAATATGGCAAAAAATGGATCCTGCAATAACTTAATAACTAAGCAAGCTAACTTGATGAAACCTGTTTTAAAATGTAAAAAAATTTATAAGCCATGTTAGTCAGGGTGGTGATGCAGCAGTATTAATCACCTCCAGTGAAAGTTCTCATTTCTTACCAACAAGACTGAAGAAAAACATCTTGGATCAGACAAGGTAACTGTTATTGATACTATTTCTTGCATCTGTCTATTGCTTCCATGAATTGTATAGTGGGCACAGCAGAGACAACAACTCATGTAAGTCTTGTTTAACCCTTTAACAAGACCTGGTTTTGACGTCCCTGATAGAATTGGCGTGGGAAAACATTGAGACAAACAAAGCCGGTAGGGGACTTATGCCCATGTCCAACATGGCTCTTGTTCATACAAAACACTAAGTACGTATTATATATTTATGTTCTTCAAATAGAAGTCTTTATATGATTTGTATTTCAGTTTTGCTGAAGATCTTGTTGTTTGTGTAGCTCTTGGCTGTGATATGTTTGACTGTGTTTTCCCTACTAGAACAGCAGTAAGTTAATTTTTAAAAGATATTCATTAATTGTCAAGGGTAGCTCCATAATAGATGCTAAAAACCAACAATCACAAGAGCCAAAGTTATATGAGGGAGAGTACCCAGGTTAGAGGTTACAACATTTTGCAGGCCCCCTGGTGAATTTAAAAAAAAAACCTAGTACATTTTCTGTTGACCCCCCCCCCCCCCTCCTGAGAATAAACTGGCACCGCATATGATCTTGTACTAGAAAAAAAATCCATTTATTACAATGCCTAATTAACAATTAAAAGTGTCTCTCATGTGAAGAATAAATGCTATAGTTAAGAAAAATGTAAACAAAAATCGAAGTCAGTTATTGTTTTGTTTTTTCTTCTAAGGATTTTCAGTACTTTGGTACTGGTCATGTTTCTAAGATGCAAATCAAATTTATATTTTATTTACAGAGATTTGGCAATGCCCTGGTACCTACTGGAAGTCTAGAACTAAAGAAAAAGATATTTGCCAATGATTATCGACCAATAGATGAAAACTGTAAATGTTCTACGTGTAGACAATATACCAGGGCCTATCTACACACTGTGGTACAAAGTGAGACTGTAGCTTGTCAGTTAGTCTCTGTTCATAATGTGGCTTATCAGGTAGGTTTCACTTCATATGATAAAGCTATTAGGAATATAATATGTGGCCTGTCATATGAAAAGGGACTGTCTGGGTAGTGTGTAAAGTGTCTACCCCAGTCAGACTATTTGCGCAGACTGACTAGGGATAAAAATTTTCACACTCCGCCTATTTTCTGAATCTAGAATGATCAATCTTCATTCCCATCAAATAATTTTTGAAATTCCAGCCTCTGGTTGACCTTTGCTTGAGCTTATCTCTTTTTCAAGTATTTATTTTACAGAGATTCCAGATAGTCCATTTGCATTTTACAGATCACATACATAAAATTGTCTCTATATTGTTTTGCAAAGTTAGACTAGCTTGTCAGTTAGATTCTGCTCATAGTATAAGATATTAGGTTAGGTAAGTCTGTTCATATGAAAAATCCTTGTAGGTAAAAATAATGAAAGCTTGCCATCACTCTCAAAAATTTATAGTTCGCAACTGAAGCATAGCTGAAAGTTAACTTATAAAGGCTGGAAAACTCTCCTGGAAATGTTATATTGAAATTATTGGTTAACAAGACTTAACACTAAGCTAAAGTAGATCTTCCCTGATGCAGGTGTCAGGCATTGTATTTTAACGTTTGAAGCTATGCAGGTAAAAAAAATAGTGGTCTCTTGTTACACAATAACCCTTAGAAGTCATCAAATCGATAATGATGATATGCCTAAATAAGACATTAATGTACTAATGCCCTTACCAAGTCAGTATATTCCAACAAAAATGGCTGGAGTGCCAATCTTGTATGAGCCCCCATCTCAAGGACAGAAAGTCTGCTACTAACAAAACAACCTTGTCCAAGGTCATACCCAAGCTGTTATTGTAATACTGAAATTGAGCCTGTGCATGGTATTTCCAATAATTTCGCCTATAGGCAAAGCAAAGACACTAGCCAGCCTATGCATATCGAGGGTTCAGTGCAAGACTGTAGTAAGTGTATATACAATGTATATACACTTACTACAGTCTTGCACCGAACCTTGATATGTAATTGGAAGATAGATAAGGTCTTACAGTTTAGTTAGAAAATAAGACAATCTTCTAGATACATTTTGTGGTTCCCTAGGCTGCTCAATGTTTCCTCTTCCTGTAATTGTGAAATTGTTGGAAATATCACACACTGGCCCAATAGTTGTTATTCAAGACCAACATACTGACCACTAAGCCAAAGAAGATCTTACCTGATACAGAGGTCAAGTGTTGTATTTAAACTATTTTTTGAAGCTGTGAATGTAAGTGGGACTGTAGCTAGTCAATTAGCATCTGTACACCATTATGCTGTTGATTGATAATAGGATTTTGTTGTGCTGTAGATAACAGAATTGTATCAAACTACTGTTTTTGGTATAAAGCAGTGGTGGGGGCATTGGTGTTTCACAAACACTTTGGGTTTCACACTAAAGCATATCAGAAATTAAATTAAGTCTTAAGCCAGTTATGAACATAACAATTTAATAGGACAAATATTAATACAATTCATACAAGGAAAGACTGCTTTTAACAACAAAAAGAACTGAAAGCATTGAACCACCCTGTAGGATAATATTTGTTTGGAAATATAGTTTATTAAGATTAGCTTGAATAAGAAATGAAGAGAGGTGAGTTAAGATAAGATCAGATTGTACATAATTCATAGGATTACATTTGTCTATCTCTCCCTCCAACCAAAAATTAGAATGTTCAAGCAATTAAGATATGACCTAACTTATTTTTGGACTTTTCTTTACAGTTAGAGCTGATGAGAAGTGTCAGACAGAGTATTATAGAAGGAAAGTTTCCAGATTTTATTCAGAAGTTTTTTAAGACATTACATCCTGATGGGAAATATCCCGAGTGGGCTGTAGAGGCATTAGCAAAAGTAAATGTAAAATTAGACTGTCATTTGGAACAAAATGGTGTTAACAATGATAGTGAAGCTATTAAAACGTGATTAAAGTGGTGTTATCTTTTTTATCTCTCCATGCCAAGTGATACTATAGCTACTGTCAGTGTCAGGTCCAGAGGGGGTTGGGGGTTCGAGCAAACCATCTCTGCATCCAAATTACTTCGTTGAAATGATCAAATTGAATCAAAATTTTGCAACACAAGACAAATGACCCACTTTTTGTAGCATTTGAATCACAAGAACGTGAAATTATACAAATAAAAGGTATGTGATAAACAAACTTTGAACAATTAGTCCCATAGTATCCCTATCTATAGATAGGGATACTATGGGATTAATTACTTGATTTCTAGGCCGACAAAGAACCCCCTTTATAGAAACCCTGGATCCGCCACTGATTGTCATGACACAAGTCCCCCATGCCTCGGTGTACAGTGTACATCTGTTGATTTTTTTCGTGCCTATGTTATAAAATGGACATATTGAGGTACTTCTTTCATGTTTATGTGTGTGGAGGGTGTCCCATTCCTCTCTGGAGCATTATTTCTATGTTTATTCATGAATTTCAAAATTACTTGGCACAGTTGTTTCCCTGGGTGAGTACTAGTGCCATGAAAAGTTTTTTGTCTTGATATGCCGAAGGTCAAGGTAATGGTATAGAATCAAATAGTTCACAGATAAATATCAAGTAATATGGGGGCATCATTGTCTGTTATGCATTTCCAGGCTTAAATTATATTTTCTTTGAAGAATATACAAACCAAATTAAAGAAGCATAATTTCTAGTAATTCTTTATCAGTTTTCTTTAAGATGTTTAGGAAAATGAAAAACATGACTCTAATTTGCTTGAACAACTTTTATGATAGTGTAAATTCTGCAAATCATTATAACCCCCCCTTCCACAGACACAACTATGATGATAATGGTATTCAAACCACTGGTCCCATAGCTTTGTACCTGTCTGTTTTTAGCTCACCTGAGCACAAAGTGCTCAAGGTGAGCTTTTGTGATCACCTTTTTTGGGCGTGGCAGTCGTCAACAATTCTTTAAACATCCTCTTCGCAGTAACCAACGGGCAGATTTCAACCAAACTTGGCAGGAATGTTCCTTGGGTGACTCTTCTCAAAACTTGTTCTTGAATTTTTGATTGATCCCCAAATATGGGCGTGGCAGGACGTGGCAGTTTTTGACCCTGAAATCTTTAAACATCTCCTCAGTAACCACTGGGCCCATTTCAACCAAATTTGGCAGAATTGTTCCTTGGGTGAGCCTTCTCAAATTTGTTTGTGAAATTTTGATTGACCCCCAAATATGGGCGTGACTGGGTGGGGCAGATTTTTTACCCTGAAATCTTTAAACATATTCTCCTCAATAACCATTGGTAGGAATTCAACCAAACTTGGCAGAAATATTCCTAAGATGACCCTTCTCAAAACTTGTTCGTGAATTTTTGATTGACCCCCAATTTAGGGCGTGGCAGTTTATTACCTTGAAATCTGAAAACATCTTCAACTCAGTAACCATTGGGCCGATTTCAACCAAACTGAGCAGGAATGTTCCGAGAGTGACCCTTCTCAAAAGTTGTTTGTGAATCTTTGATTGACCCCAAAATATGGGTGAGGCAGGGTGGGCAGTTTTTTACCCTGAAATCTTTAAAGATCTTCTTTTCAGTAACCATTGTGCAAATTTCAACCAAACATGGCAGAAATGTTCCTTTGGTAACCCTTCTCAAAACTTGTTCGTAAAATTTTGATTGACCCCCCAAAATGGGCGTGGCACAACAGGCCAGTTTTTGACCCTGAAATCTTTTAACATCTTCTCATTGGTAACCATTGGGCTGATTTAAACCAAATTGGTTGATCCTTCTCAAAACTTGTTTGTGAAATTTTGATTGACCCCAAAAATTGGGTGTTGCAGGGTAGTGAAGTTTTTGACCCTGAAATCTTTTAACATCTTCTCCTCAGTAACCATTGGGTGGATTTCAACCAAACTTGGCAGAAATATTCCTTGGGTGACCCTTCTCAAAACTTGTTCAATAAATTTTGATTGACCCCAAAATATGGGTGGGGCAGGGCAGGGCATTTTTTGACCTTGAAATCTTAAAACATCTTCTCCTCAGTATCCTCTGGGCCGATTTCAACCAAACTTAGCAGGAATGTTCCTTGAGTGACCCTTCTCAAAAGTTGTTTGTGAAATTTTGATTGACCCCCAAAAATGGGCGTGGCAGGACAGGGCAGTTTTTGACCATGAAGTCTTTAAACATCTTCTCCTCAGTAACCATAGGGCCAATTTCAACCAATCTTGGGTGGACCTCTTCAAAACTTGTTTGTGAACTTTTTGATTGACCCCCAAAAATGGGTGTGGCAGTGCAGGGCAGTTTTTGACCCTGAAATCTTAAAAATTTCTTCTCCTCAGTAACCATTAGGCAAATTTCTAACAAACTTGGCAGAAATATTCCATGGATGCCCCATCTCAAAACTTGTTCGTAAAATTTTGATTGACTCCCAAATATGGGTGTGGCATGGCGTGGCTTATTTTGAGCCTGAAATCTTTGACTGACATCTCCTCCTGAACCACTTGGCTGATTTCAATAAAACTTAACAAGATGTTTCTTGGGTGACCCTCTTCAAAAATTGTTAGTGAAATTCTGATTGGCCCATAAATGTGGCCTCGGCAAGGGGGAGGGGGCTTATTTTGAGCCGGAAATCTTTAAACATCTTCTTCTCAGAAACTATTGGGTTGGAGGGGTCTGTTTTCTCTTTCTAATTCTTGGAATAACACCTCCTCTTCAACAACTAGGCAAATGTGAATGAAACTTAACAAGAAATTTTCCTGGGTGAGATCCACTGGACCAATAAAATTCAGGTGAGTGGTTTAGGGCCATTCTGGCCCTCTTGTTTTGTGTGTGTGTGTGTGCCTGTGTGTGCACCTGATTGTGCACATAGATATGCGTATGTGTGTGTGGGTGAGTGTGTGCACATGTCCGCATGTATGTGAGTGTGTTTGCGTGTGTATGTATGTGTGTGTGTGTCCTTGGTAATTTGCAATTTTGGAGCCCATACTGTATTGTTTACTGATTTATTTTCCTTTCAACATAAAGAAACCACTTAATTATTGAAGCACTTCTTCACACTATTGTATGTACTTAACTTATGTGTGACCCTTCATTCAAAATATTTGCACAATATTTTGTGCAATTGACCTTCAGGTAGTGGACCCGTAATAGTTTCCGCACTGTTTTGGTAGTAATGAGCTTTAAGAGTGTAAACCAAGTTTTCTTAATTATTTTCATTAGGAAGCCTCAGTCAACATTATGAAGTTGATGAGTTTCAAATTTTGCGGAACTAATAAAGTTCCACTACTTTGGTCTATACGCTGGACGAATAAAAATCCTTCATTGCCCTCCGATCATCCGTGGAGATCTTTTTGGAGTGTTATAATTTGAAAACTAAACTTAGTTAAAACATCTCGCTTTGTTTTAAAATTGTACTTTGCCCAGTTTTAACCTTCCATTGACTTTGTTTTTTCTCAATAATTTTATACACCGCCGGAGGCGGCCGTATATTGGCGTCATCTTGTCCGTCCATCCGTCCGTTCGTATGTACATCCACTTTTCTTGTGAACGCAACTTCTCTCTCAATTATGGACCGATTTGGATGAAACTATCACAGGATGTTTCTAGTCACCTGACCTAGCGCATATTGTCACAGTTTGATGAATTTTAGCACTGTCATGGAAAAAGGGCCATTCTCGTAAAAATTCCTTTGAACGCAACTTCCCTCCATTTATGGAATGATTTAGATGAAACTTTCACAAAATGTTCCTAGTCACCTGACCTTGCCTACATAGCCGTTGTTTGGTGAATTACAGTTGTCTCATGGAAAAGGGACCTCCTTGTAAAAATTCTTGTAAAAACAAATCCTCCCTAATTTATGGTCTTATTTTAAAGAAATTTCTACGAAATGTTCATTGTTTCCTGAATTTGTTCATGCTGTTACAGCTCAGTGAATTTCAGCCTCGTCATGGAAAAGGGGGCTTTCATGTTAGAGTTCTTTTTATTATTAATATTAGTTGCAGTTTAAAGAGGCGTTGAACCCGATTCAATAAATTAATCATAACAAACAGTTTGAACTTGACAATCTAAAAAGGTAGTTTGCAAATGTTTTGAATTTGGTTCTGTAAAAATAAGTAGTGTCTACAATTAGTTTTGTGAAACAGCAGCAAAGTGGCGGCGTATATTGTGACTATGGCACTCTTGTTTATTTCAGTAATAATTGTGACGTCATATAAACCCATGTGCGATATGGCGCATTTTTAAGGCTGCGCTCTTAATGTTCGCGAGGTCTATTACGTAGAATCGCTGAGGGTCCCGATTGAATCTCCACCAGCATGTCAGAGAGGGGGCTACGTAATATAGAAGGGTTATCCCTGTCACATCTTCCTCTGTAAACGTGGTTAGCATCCCAAATGACGCCTTTTGCAAATTCTTGCATACACTTGAATTTCAGCTAGCTACGCCCTGAAACTATACGAAGTTTCATGATCGGGATATATCGACTACGTTTTTATAGTAACGCAAACTCGTTAATTGCGCGATATCAATTGTACTTAAAATCCATTAGCCTCGATCACGAATTCTGTAAAATATTGCGAAGTACTTTCACAGGAATTATTACCTGGAGATCGCTTTAAAGTGGAAACGATTTCAATAGCCTTTCAATGAAAAGTAAACTAGCGTCAAGGGAATTCCCGCCTTAATTATTGTTTTAAGTGAATACAAGTCGACCACACGTGATAAAGGTAAAGCGACCATGGAGCAAATGTATAAGATTGACCATTTGTTCCCTACAGACGAAGCCCTTGCAGGCCAAAGGAGACTTAAGATAATGTACCCGTAATAGTTCCTCAAAATTTTGGACCTCATGACCTTTCACAATGTTAATCAAGGTTTACTTATGAAACCATTAGGAAACCCTAGTTAAAACTGTTTCAGTTCATGACTTCCGAAATAATTTGGAACTATAACGGGTCTGCTACCTAAGGTTATCCCTTGCCTGCCTGTCAGTGAGCAAGACCAGTCCCGCGTTCAGGATCTCAAAACGATAAAAACAGTTTTCCAATTATACCCCGCTAAAGATAATACTCTTATTGCTCTATGTGATTGTCTAGGCTGCTCAATGTTTCTAATCCAAGCACATGTCAAATTGTTGGAAATGCCACGCACAGACTCAGATTCCTTCTGTAATTGCTTTTCACTTTGAACTAGTCTAAACCTCATCTGATGTTCAAAGCCTTGATTTGATATCGGAAGCAATTACGTTTGATTACCAGGAAACAAAATAAAAGCTATTAACGTGTTTAATTTGTTCTAACCAGGTAATAGTTCGTCTATTAACTAGGAATATCAGTGGACCTGTGAGTCGGTTTGTGCTTAACTCGAATTTGATATTCTGGTGTGTGAGGATTTTCTACTGAATTTTCTTGATACTGATAGTCAGAACCAATCTTGGTCGAGAAAAAGTTTAAAAACCTTATCAGGCCGCAGGTCGAAAAGAATGGTTTCTTTCTTTCTTTCTTTCTTTCTTTCTTTCTTTCTTTCTTTCTTTCTTTCTTTCTTTCTTTCTTTCTTTCTTTCTTTCTTTCTTTCTTTCTTTCATTCATTCTTTCTTTCTTTCTTTCTTCCTTCCTTTCGTTCTTTCTTTCTTTCTTTCTTTCTTTCTTTATATTTCCCTTTGTCTCGTTCTTTCTTTCTATCTGTCTTTCTTTCTATCTGTCTGTTTGTTTTTTTTCTTCATCCATTGGACCTTTATTTGGCAATAATAATGTTTTACAAAGTGGGCGTGCGCAATGAACTTGTGCAGGTACGTTTTCATAGCCCATCAGAGCATAAAAGCAGATGACAGACAATTAGGATTATGTAGTCGTACGTCGCCCGTCAACATAATGGGTGCACCATAAGAGTCAAATTTTTAGCTCAACTATTCGAAGAATAAGGGGGCCATTCCGGTCATCCCGGCGTCGGAGTCGGTGTTGGCCTCGGCGTCGGCGTAATGCTTTGGTTAGGCTTTTCGTGCAAATGTTTAAAATATCTGTTTATACCCAAGCTATTGCTTTAAACTTTGAAAATGCTTCTGTGATAATAATATCAGCCTCTAGACAAAAGATTCGTTAATCTGATATTGAATTTAATGGAACTTTAACCTTTTTCGGACTAAGAAATTCTTGGTTAAATTTTTACGTGCAAATGTTGTATTTCAGTTATATCTCTATTTCTAGTCAAGCTGTTGCTTGGAAACTTTGCACATGCTTCTTTTACCATGATGTCAGCTTCTAGACTAAGATTCACTACTCTGATATTGAATTTAATGGAATTTTAACCTTTTTCGAACTTAGAAATTTTTGGTTAAGATTTTATGTTCAAATGTTGTATTTCAGTAATATCGCTAATTCTACTTAAGCTTTTGCTTGGGAACTTTGTACATGCTTCTGTGACCATAATATCAGCCTCTTGACAAAGGTTCAATACTTGGTCAAGGTTTTAAATGCAACTGATGTACATCTGTAAAATTTCTGTTTCTACCAAAGCTATTGCTTGAAAATTTACACGTGCTTCTGTGACCATGATATTAGCCTCTAGACAAAGATTCATTAGTCTGATATTGAATTTAGTGGAATGTAACCCTTTTTGGCCTTAGAAAATCTAGGGTTAAGTTTTTACGTGAAACTGATGTATATTTATAGTACCCCTGTTTATACTTTTTCCATCTTCCAATGTCGATATAAGTTGCTGTTACTATCCAACACTAGCAATAGTAGAGCTTCGGTGTACTTCGATAGCTCTTGTTTTGTTTTAATGTCATGAAACGTGGTCAAAATGATTTTCACTTTTCGGTCTCGTTTAGGTTCCGATTCGGTTCAAACTGGGCCAAAAATATGTCACAGATTCAGTTTTTTACAAAACCTTGTGTGCACCCTTAAGAAAACACGAATGAATTATCTAAAATCTTGGCTAGACATCCCTCGAATCAGTCCAAATTCGGTCTTGTAGGGTGAAAGGCAAGAGCACAAGGTCAAGTATTGTGAGTGGTCTAGAGACTACATATTAACACGCTCGTATAGTGCAATTCGGATTATCTAGTAAAACTTTGACATTTCATGCAGACGTAACGTGTACATGAACGATTGTAACAAATACGTTATCAAATTAGAAAAAAACTTATTTACGTGTGTGTCCAGCCCAGTTAGCAAGGTCGGTGTTGCGTTTGGCTGTCAATACTTCGGTCATGAGTTCAAACTCAAATCGGTCATTTTTTATCCGCCATTTGGCAAAAAGTCATTGTGACACGGGCCATTTGTCTCCCACAAATGCGTAGGCGTATCTAGGACATTGAAATTTATACGCAATCAGAAGGCGACAACCTAATAATATATAGGATAAAGGCGATATGTGGACTGTGACAAAAGATGAATGCACTCCGTTCGCTATCCTTTTCTATGATTGAGCGTTGGTGAATGATCAAAACACCGTAACTACAGTTTGAATAAGCTGTAGTTTCGATGTTAAGATCATTCGTCAACGAAATATTTTCAAAAGATGATTAATTCGTTTACGCACTTGCAATAATTGTGTAATGGGAGTTACGCCCTTGTAATGGACGTAACGTCGTAGGTACAGCCACAGTTAATTCAATGGAAAAAACGAGTTCCAGTGATCAGAATTCATTGCTTCTTTCTCTAGTGTATGATAACACCAGTTTGAGACTAAATTACGACCTAAACAAGAGTTCTTCTCTTCTCTATCATGTAATCATATGAAAAAAAATAGTAACAAAAACTAAGAATTATAAAAATAACTTTTGTTACTTAATCAATGAAAGATTAGCCGATATTACGCTGACACAACCATCATTCATTTTTCTTATTCTAGGACATTTGATGTCTCAATCTAAAGCGATACCGTGCTACCTAAGCTATGACGAGCACTCGTGGGACATCCGTGAACTCTACTTATGGGACAACCTTGAACAACACTACTCCTATACCGAAAACTACGGTAGTTACTTCTTCAAGGCAAAGCGGGAATGCCACGACACCAATACCACGAATAACCACCGATGATTCTCACGAGGTAGAACAGATCGCACAAACCACCTCTAAAGTATCGTTAAGCACTACGACCCTTTCACCAACAACAGACCCAACTACTCCTGTATTGACATCAACTACACGAGAGCCTCCTCCATCGCCTGTTTTTAATGTTACATTAGGTAGGTTTTGTTTAATCAGAGACCTATTGTAAAAAGATAACCATTGGATAAACTTCAATCGAATGTTATTTTCCGTCAATCAGTATTGTTGTAATTGGTACAATTGCACCAACAAGCCCGATTGGCTGAAAATAACCCCCGGTCTATATCTAACATTTGATTTTCTTTAATGCTTTTCGGTGGTTTATCGAGAAATAACGGTAGATTATCACTTGATAATATCACCGCAAAAGCAGCGAAATTATCAAAAAAACTTATACCCTGCTTTTGTGCATCTCATCCTATCTGACGTCATCTATGCGGGGCGAAATAAGTGACGTCGCAATGCACGATGCATAGCAATTACGTGCAAAATGACGCGCTTAACGAAAATATGTCATAGAAATTTCACATTTTGTCTAATTGTTGCATTAAAGAAATAGAATAATCGTTCGTTTGTTCGAGTAAGAACGTTTAACATTTTATTTCGTGAACAACATAAGCTATATTTTCACTCGTGGCTCCGACACTCGTGAACATATAGCTTTTGTTGTTCACGAAATGAAATATAAATCGATCTTACACTGAAACAAATGATTATCCTCTATATCTTTCATTCAACTTGGGACAGAACTCTACTGTAGCAGGTAGGATGACAATCTTAATCTGACCTCCTCACTCAAACCCTTTCATCAGTCGTGGTCATTCATTTGAACCATCTTAATAAGAGGATTCTAATGAACAGCCACAACATAAGGTTTGGCCCTATTCGAAACCTATACCTTTACCATGGAAATCCTATAATGATTCTACATTATGTTCCGCTCGAAATATGTTAACCAATCTTAAGTGACTTTTTTCGCCCCGACGGCGGAGTGTCAATTATGCTTGACTTGAAGACCGGCGGTCACGAGTTCGAGTTACAGTATTATCGTATTTCTTCATGTTTAAGATACAAAGCTGACAGCTAAGCCTGCCCAGCTAAAGATATCGCGCTGTAAAATAAATCAAATAACATATATCCCAATCACAACTCCAATCCCCTTGCTAGTTAAAGACCTCCATTAACGCTACTTATTTCTCTATACTTATCACGTGGCCTAGGCTTGGTCAGTCTGTTATGTCACGGACCCTGTATATCGAGAGTCCCTGGATAAGTTAAAGACATCGGTTGTAATTTGCGAGGGTAACTGCCTAACTACGCTATTACCCACGTCATCATACGCCAAGGTTTTCAGCTCGACCCTTCGTAGTTTTGAATACCTGTTCAAAAAATTTGACTAGTTCTTTTGGTAGGCCTACCCTTTATCCGTCATGGCGAGAGCCGTGCACGTTTGGAATTCGCTTAAAAGTGTTAGAGACCCATGGTACGACAAGATGAGTGACAGAATCAATTTTCTGTATAAATTTTCCTCAGTCCCTGGTTGTATAAAATATAACCACTAGTTATTTTCAAGCAATCAGGTTTTTTGTTTTAATCGTAACAGTTGAAACAATTATCCTGATTGGTTGAAATTTAACCAATGGTTATCTTTAATACAACCGGGCCTTGGTGGTGAGAGTTCGAAGAAAATAACTATCTTCGAGAAAATATGGTACATGAATGTGAGGATTGCTACTCGAGGGTACCCTCCTAGTGGTTTAGAAAGTGAAGAGCATTGTGTCCCACTTTTGGATAAAGAATGTCATTTTAAGTGCCTTTCATATCTGAGCAGTCACATGAAAAGGGGGCAAATTTTAGATTTCTCAACATAAAATGACGCAACCCAAAATACAAAATGACATCAAATAATAGAAATTCCTAAATGCTTTCCGATCGATCTAGAAGATTTTTTTAGTGTGTGTATGTGTGTGTGTGTGTGTGTGTGGGGGGGGGGGGGAATATTGCCGCTAGAATTTTCAAATGAAGAAAATGATCAACTCACCATTCCGATTGATCTAACCCTTAATTTGTTCATATCATGTTTCACTAATTTGGATGGTCCACTTTCACATGAAGCGTCAATAGTGTTATTGAGTAAGTAGTTCAATGACATCAAATCTAATATCTTCCTGTAATAACTGCGATGCGAGTCGAGTTGACTTGCTAAATTTCAACATTATTACAATAATATCATAGCTTATGTAGTATCTAACCGTGTATACATTCTGGGGTTCCAAGAGCATTTCTATCCCACCTTAGCACTCAGCTCCCCAATTGCCCAAATCAGCGGGGACACTAAATGGCGAAATTACGACAAATTGAAGTGCATAAACCCTTTGAAGAAATTTCGTTGAAAAGAGAATAATTCAAGTTTGATTTCACCTGTTTTAGTTCAGTTTCGATAACATTTTAATATTGAAACATCGTTGACGAGCGTCAAAAAAAAAAGAAGAGGTTTAGGTCGTTCAATATCGAAATTTCAACTCTCATAAGATATGGGATGATTTGAGATTTGCATACATTAATAAAAAAATTAATAATGATAGTATTAATGATAAAAAGGAAATTCTTAAAAACTAAAATTAAGTACACACCCCCTCTTATCAAGAGCTCTCGAGTAAAGGATATAGACAATAGCGTTGTGTCAAATTCTAAAAATAGCCATGTAACTTACGTGAAACATACATCAAACATGAGGCGGATGCACGAACGGAAAGAACGTTATCCTAATTTAAGTAAGATCTTTTTTGTAAAAAAATTATATTCATTTTAACTGTCAAAAGATCATTGATACGAATTTGAAGTTAAATTTTGTAAAAAGTAAAAACACTAAGAGAGTTACAGAAAAATAAAAACTATATGTGACTTCAGTTGACATATTTTACGGCTATGACGTAAGCAATGTTGTAGTTGGTTGGGTTTTTATGAGATGGATTAATCATTTTCGTTTAAGAACTTCTCTTTTAATGCTACATCTTTATATGCAGTATCTCAATTTCTGAAAACCACCCAACGTTGTAGATTTTTTTTTTCGTTAGCTTTTTGTTACTTTTTTCATTTCCCCGACTAATTTCTTTAAAAGTGATTTCAGAACTTTTTACCAGAGATTGGAATTATCAAGTTTTCCGTATTAAGTTTTCTTTTTTCAAATTTCCTTAAATTAGAAAAGTTGCACAAGCGTAAGTAACCTATTATTCGTATTGAAAAAAAAAATCACATGTATTTAGAGTAAATATTAAGATAGTGGAACCGTAATAATTCCGCAACATTTCAGAACTCATGATTTCACAATGTTGACCGCGGTTTCCTAATGAAAATCATTAGGAAACCTCGGTTAACATTGTTGAAGTTCATTACTTCCAAAACATTGCGGATCTATTACGGGTCCACTTCTTTTAGATCAACCTAACACAGTGTTATCAGAGTCCTCTGTGTGTGCTCCAAATAGATACAAGTATTTAGCAAAAAATATGTAGTCAATAAGCCAATAATTAAACACTGTATGACCATCCATACTGCTTAACGTCTGTCTTCCAGGCATCGGCTTTTATCCCAAAAACGTCTCATCAGGGTCCGAGGTTATAAAACTCTCAAATTTCAGTTTGAGATTAAAGCCGTAATTCTGTTTTATTACTCATTTAAACGAATAAACATAAAAGATGATATTAATAAGTTGTTATAAATAACAACTTATTATTATTATCTTTTATTTTCATACATTTATTTTATTTTGAAATTTGAGAAAATTGAGTCTGAGCCTGAGAAAAGTTTTATAACCTCGGGCGTTGATATAAACTTTGTTTCATGAGTTGTGTTAGCACAGGGCACTCACCCTAGTTATCGAATTTGGGGTTGCGTTTCGTATTGGGAATATTCTTTATTTCCATTTAGAAACGAAATTCTTTTAACAATTTTTCTATCAAATATTACACTGCTTGGAACGATCAATGAGATCGTCTATGAATTTACCTTATGAATTCACGGGGTTGTTGTGAAGTAATTTCTTTTACGGCAAAGAATTGAAAGTGATTTTAAGTAGGTATAAAACACAACATGTCGCCCATTTGCATACAAATGTCTGTATATTTGACGCGTCTTGTCAACTTAATTTATTAAGTGATAGTCGAAATGTCAATGATAACAGTTTGACATTTCAAGGGAAATAACTATTTACTTGATAATACGCCCAATTATTTTGAATTATGTCTCTTTGATATAACCACGGGCGCAACTAGAACGGCCAATCCTAGCCAATTAAGAAACTATTCAATTTCAAACCTAATAATGTAACTACCAGCACTCCGTTCATGATAAAAAAGTGTTTGCAAACGTTTGAAGATTGAACGTTGGGCCAATTGCAAACTTTCCTACTCCTAAAATATTTACAAGGACCAAGTCTTACTAATTCGTTAGTTGGTACGTTGTTAAGGTTTAGAGAAGGAGAAATAGCTTTCATGGGAGATATCGAGAGCATGTTTTATCAAGTCCGTGTTCCATTGTCAGATGCAAGCTTTAGTTTTACTTCTTAGTTTTATATCTATGGTTGTAGCACTACCTCGATGGTACTTCAGACTGTACTTTGTTAAAATACGGGGCAATTTTATGCAACCGTTATGCAGTTGCTTGTTCTGTACAAAATGACCCTTTTCCACAATGTTTTGGCTATACCGCTATAGCTATGGCGGTCTTATGTTGCCTAACTGTTTGTGCTCACGAATAGCTTCATTCTGATATATAATATACCTGGACATACTGCTTTTTCTTGGCTAATGAAGTGCCCTAAATATTGGGTCTCAAACACTTTACATGAACCTTAACTGTCTATAACAGAAACACAATACATTTAAAATATGCTTGATCGTGAACAGAGATTATATAAGCTTAAGCCTGTAGGTTCCTATAGATCGCAGAGTTAGGACTCTGATTTGTTTATGCGGATACACATGCTGATCCGAATGTTAACTTTACGAACAAATGATTTAATTTAAGTTGTGTCCATCAATATGTTTGAGTTCTGATTGGTTGATAAGATGGTTTAATTCCCAAATGAAAACAATTTTGAGACGCACCCGTTTTTGTATGTTTCCGCAAAAAGTAACCCCGTAGGAAATCTGTTTCTTAACTGTCAAATCTTTACATGTTTGCTTCAAGGTATTTAAGTACAAGATATGAAGAGAATATTTGTTGATTTCATAGAGGTATGAAACTATAAACCTTACCATACTCAGGTTTTTAGTTTCACACCTCAATGAAATCAACAAACACTCTCTTCATCTCTTAATTACAATTATTAAAGGTATCATGTACTTGACCATATTTAATGAATGGGAGTGAGTCTTTCCCTTCAAATTGATACTGATCTGTAGTTATTGTCCTGTTTTTTTTTTGTTTTTTTTTTAGATTTAATGCTGCCGCGTTTCAAACACATGTATCCAGACTGTTATATTCGCTTTTCGTTTCAGGATGCCCGAAAGGTGACCGGAAGGACTGTGACGACATTTCCGGTTCTCAATGTTATAACTCGGGAACCAGACAGGACTGCTGTGAAACTTGTGAAGATTTGAGAGAAAATATTCCAGGTAAGTAACTTTAATCATCGATTATGAAGCGTTCGTAACCTCCCCTAGATCAATTTCATAACATAACATAACATAATCGTTACTTCTCCAAGGTACATACGAGGGTCGTTTGATAAATTCGCGGAATTACTCTATAAATCAAAAACGAGATGAAATATCAAAATCATTTTGTTTCGTGGTTAAGTTTTAATATTCCTTGAATACCAGTCAAAAATCGAAATGATATGTTAACAAATATTTTTTTACATTAAAACATTGAATAAGGCCATGTCTGGCCAGTTGCCTTTCTGTAGAGCGTCACGTAACGTCACGCAAAGATAGATGACGTTAGGTCGCTCAGCGGGAATCAAAATCGAGCGGCATATTGACCTTTTCTACGTAGTCTCCGCCTGTAGCTAAGCATTTCCTGTGTCTACTAATCTACTGGTTGAATGTTTCCTTAAACCAGTCACTGTTGAAGTACATTGTGATACTCAGAGCTTTTTTCTTTAGTTCTTCTGTAGAATCGAAACGATGACCTCTTAACCGAGACTTGAATTCCGGAAACAATCGAAAAATACATGGTGCCAGAACAGGGCTGTAAGGCGGATGGGGGAAGTAGTTCAAATTCTAGCAAGTCTATGTCTTATTGCGCATCACGAGCTCAATGTTTTTGAGGGTGATAACTTTAGTCCAACACTGAACTTCACGACAGAACGAAACGTAGGCTCATCAGATTACGCCAGTTTTCTTTGACATTTTTTTGCGACATGATTTTGAAAACGTTGTGCACAAGGTAACTTTCAATACAAAAACGGCAAATCTTCAGGAAATGACGTCACAACCAAGCGTTGAGTGAATTCCCGCCGTTTTGACGTACATAGTTATAGCGCTTTTGTACAATTATCATAAGTTCAAATGGTTGAAAACTGACCAAAGGCAACCTCGCGTACCTTAATTGCTATGGAAACAGAAAGAAGAGCTTAAATTGTAAGGCACATTTTCAGTAACATGAAACACCAAAAGATATTATATGTCATTTTATGTCTGTACAAAATATCGTGATCTTTTGTCGAAAAATGAAAAAAATATAAGAAAGAAATTCCGCGAATTTATCCAACAACCCTCGTACATCGTTCAACAATGGGAAGTGATATTATTACCAGTAATGGTGAAAAGGGGTTTTGATTTTTTTCACAATTTTTCTCTAATACAGACGTAACACTTTTTGACCCAACATTTGCTGATACAGATTAAACATATCATACGATAATCATTTTACAAACCATTTGCAAAATCTATAAAAATGAGGAAAAAAAAAAACAACCATCGAACTACAAGCATCTGCATTGATTATTTCACCATAAAACAAACAAACAAACAACAAAAAAAAATAAATAAAAAAATGATAATTATTGAATTTAGAGGAACAGAATTAACATTTAAAAACATAAAAAGGAGAATTTATTGAAAAAATGTAAAAAAATATTAGATTTTGTTTTTGACATATAAACAACAACAACAACAATTTGGAAAATCACAAACATGACCAAATAGTTAAGGTTTCAAACAATGTTAGAAAAAAAGAAAGCACATCATATGTTAACCAGTGTTAAGAAGCAAAAACGTGTTAAAATAAAATGACCATTTTTTGTTTTGATAGTTTGTTTTGCCCTGCTTGGTCTACGAAAAATTTACAGTCTTACCAACGTGAATACTTATCTTACTTCTTAGATTGTATATAGAGGACTAAATATTAAAAATACACTTAACATATAGCTGTAGTTATGACAGATTGGTACAGAAAATAGAAATATTCAATTTTAGGAAAGACGAGGTGAAATCGAAGTGCATTCATGTTCATTGATTTGTATAAAGTTTAATAAAATAGAAATGACAACACCCAAAATTTAATTTCGTAGCGTTTGTCATATCTGAGATATTTATAGATTAAAATAGATATATCTCACTTCAAAATATCGTAAATTCAGTCGAAAGAAGTTGCAGTTAGAGTTGTTTGAAAGTCAACCGAACCAATAAAAGTTTAAGTCTAGCCGATTACCTATTTACCTATAGGTTCACTAAATAATTAGGTATATATTTTGAAAAAGAGTTTGAAGGATATTTACATATCTATTAAAGAGTAAAGAAAGCCCACAAATGTCGGATTAAAAAGTTATGAAAGAAGTTGGATTTTACTCATGAGTAAGTAAAAATGTATTATTCAAACCTTTGAGTTGAATTGAAACGATCAGGATAAAAGTTCGTATATAATACATTGTATTTAAAGTTTACTGTAAACCTTCTATTAAAAGCGATAAGACGTGCCGTGGTTCTCAAAGGTGGGCAGAATCGTGACTGAAAACGAATAGAGGTATATAACTTCGAACCCCGATGGGGCTTATATGTTTCTGTTAATTCATCATCGCAACCCTTGCAGTCGCCCATATGAGCGACTTCTCCAAGAGACGGGTTATTTGTATGGGGATTGCAAAGGATATGGGACGATACTGCTGATGAGATTCACATGCATTTTTCTTACTAATTTGTCTGTTATTTATTTACCTACAAGAACTTTATTTGCAAACCGGTTTAAGTTCACACGGAAATAGTTAAAATGTTGCAATCCAGTACGATAACCATTGAAAAGATCTTTCCTGATGCCAGACATTGTATTTCAGGTAGTAGACCCGTCATGTTTGCGCAACATTTTGGAACTCACGATCTTTAACTATGTTATCCGAGGTTTCCTAATGAAATCATTAGGAAACATCGGTTAACACGGTTAAAATCGATTACTTCTGAAACGTTGCGAAACTATATTATAGGTCCACTACCTTAAACCTTGGTAGTTATGCAGGAGTGGCAGAACGGTCTTCCTTATCAATAAGTATGGGACTTTTATAAGGACATACAGGACTCAAACGTTGAACTTAAATAAAAATGCAAAATATTGAAGAAAAAATGTAGCTAAAAACAAAACTCTTAAAATTGAAAAAAACAAAAACAAAAAAACTTTCATTTATTCTCGCGAGTGGTAAACGAAGATTGCATTAAATTCATAAACGATTATTTTTGTATGAAAAAATACTTCAAATGTGGCGTTCACTAAATAAAATTAGCAATATACTTTCATAAATGTGTTTTTTATATTATGTTTTCTTTTCTTTTTTGTCGTTTTAAATATCTCACATACATTAAAAAATGAAAACTATGAAGAAACCTAAGCTGAGGAGAAAACGACATTCAAATATTTTCATAGAAATAAGGGACTCAATTGGGGTAGTTATGTACTCTCTCATGTGGAAAATCAACGAATTCGATCCCCTAACTAGTGTATATTTTCATTATCATTGATGTGCATGTTTTTTTGACTACATACAATAGGAAATGGTGAATAATCAGAGTGTAGCAGGTTAGAGTTTCTATTCAAACTCATCTTTTTTATATTTAAGGTAGTGGACCCGAATTACTTCAGCAAGTTTGCGGAACGCATGATTTTTGACAATGTTAACCGAGGTTTTCTAATGAATTTATGAAGTTCATTACTTCCGAAACGTTGTGGAACGAATATATTTGTTTTTTATAAAAACTAATGCCACGAACGTTTAGTATGAATACTCGGTCAGATTCAGACAAGAATAAGATTGCGCCAATAGCCCTGCGTTCGGGATGCAAAAACGTTTCCAAACGTTTGAAAATGATATCGCTCATTGCATTTGTGAATACCACGAAATAAAGTAGAGCCTGATGTATGAAACCAATTTCAACCAATCAGAAAGAGAAATGGTCGTGAAAAAAGTTATTCTGGTAGACCGGGCGCTGTCGTAGACTCCCTCCACATATTTAAGTTTTATGATCGAAGTTGATATATCTTAAGTCCTGCGTATAGAATATAAAAACAAAAAAGACGTGAGCAAGTGATTCCGTTTTGAATTCGCTTTTCATAAATGAGTACTTTTAGGAGGAAGGGGCATTTTTCACGATTCGCGTATGGGTTGTTGTCCTGTACGCCGATCAGCCCTGCACCAAGGATAACCTTGCGCTCGCAAGCACCTCCCGGCGATCGAAAAATGCGTTTTTGACACGCTTCACTCGATGTAAGTCACCATATCCTGTACGATCGAGAGCTCATCATAGTCCTGCCCTGCGGCCTGGATGACAAAACGATGCAAACAGATTGCAAGTTATACCCCACTTTGCACGTAAGTTCACGTGCAAAGTGGGCTATAATTTGAAAACAATTTGCACCGTTTTGTCATTCTGAACGCAGGGCTGACTTCGTTTTTAATGGTACATGCATTGAAAAATGAAAAACTTCAGCCTCGTCGTATAAAGGGGATATCGATGGCTCAGTGTGAAACAGTTGTAACTGCCTACAGATAAATAGGCAGTTACAGTTACAGCTGTTTCGCGCTGAGCCATCGATATGCATCTACGTATTTTATGAACACGAACGAGTGAATACCGTCTTTGTTGCTTTATTTAAGAATCTTTAGATCTTTGAAATAGACGAGTGGTTTTTATTACATAAAGATTGCAATATTTGGATATGATATTTGTAGAAAGCAAACTTAACTCAAATCGTGCGTCTCACTATCACGATTTAATATTTAAATAAAGAGACGTGGTATATTTTTAGAAGTAAATTCAAATGAGTCAAGTGTCATGTCATGTATTTAAACAGTTGAACGAAAAAAAGTTGAAGGTAAAACTTATATATCGGTAATCCTAAATACTTAAATACGGTTCCCTGTCTAAATACATCTGACCCATTTTGCGAAAAGGGACCCTTTGAAAATATTTCAATATCTATTAATAGTATAACAGTACAGTTGCACGGGACCTTGTTGATTTTCTAAGTAATCAGAAGCAGAAATAGTTTGTTGCGGGACTCGAACCTTGATCTCGCGGCATGGTTCCTAGTTATCTACATGCAACAGAGAAACTAACCGGATTAACCACGGGTCCATTTGTTTCCATTATCCACTTCGCATGCAAGTGCACGTGCAAAGCGGCGTATAATTTCCAGGCTGTAACATTTTGTCATCTTGAACGTAGTGCAGATTGGGGTGTATCGTATGACCGGAAGTCTACAAAAAGTTATGAGGCTTACATTAAAGACGTACACCCGTAATTGATATTGATGCATTCCTATTTATAAGGGTGCACGTCCATATTGGACATTCAATTGATCGGTTAATCTGAATTAAGGTAGTGAAACCGTAATAGTTCCGCAGCATTTCGGCACTCATGAACTTTCACAATGTTCACCGAGGTTTCCTAATGAAAATCATTAGGAAACCTAGGTTAACACTGTTAAAGTTCAGTACTTCCGAAACGTTGCAGAACTATTACGGGTCACTACCTTAAATGCATATTTGGAGCTGCACCTTATTTTGTTAATTTGCTCGTATAAAGTTCGAAGTGAAGCCGTAATTTTACACACGCGTCCTCATTTTTTGAACCTACTTCTTTAAATTTCAGTGGAGTCCTTCTTCTTAATTTATACGTGCACGACAAACACTTTTGACCCATTTAGTGCGCCATACCAGATACGGCTTATAATATCGTGAAACTGACATTCATCTCGATCAATATCATTCCATATCACAGCGCTCCAGTCATTTGTTACAAACATTCACACCATTCAAAAATTCCGAAACCGTTCAAAACGAACAAAATTTTAATGAAATCGATCAATCTATTCTTCGATTTTATTAGCTGGCGTTGTTTGTAAAACGTCGAATTAGCCCATGAAGACAAACAAACAGAAATTACCTCCCTTTAATTTCATTCAAATCTCGCCCGCCCCACATATGAAAAATCATTCCAAAACCATTTCAAAATCATTCACCTTATCAATTTCTAAATGTTATCAACTGTTCTTGACCAGTTAATGTAGATATCAAGTCCCTCGTCAGAAAGATGTCTTAACCCTTTCCTGTTTTACAAACTTTTAGACCTGTCCAAATTCAAAGGTTTTGCAGACGAAAATTTAAAAATGGATTTAAGTTGAAATATAACTATTCAGTAGGGTAGAAAATAGTGTGGAAAAAGAAGAAATTGCTTGTCAGAAGCAATTTCTTCCTTTTTTCACAATGTTTTCTTAATCATAAAATCACAGGCACGTAAAAAGCAGGGATTAAACAGCAAATGGTTAAGAATTATAAGCATAAGCATTACTATTCATTTACTATTCATAGATCACATACTTCGGTTTGCATACAAAACCTCGTACTTACAGGTCTTGATGGTTATAGAAAGGAATATGACGATGTTCTAATTTGTCACCAATGAGAAATATGTTATTTTACGGTCCGTGATTTTAAAAGGGATTATCAAAGGTCGAGCGGTGTTTAAGTATTAAACTCCTGGGAAATGAAATCTTAACTTAAAAAGATATGAAATTAAATGTATAAAATCTTTTAAGTTGGAGACCGCTTGAAGACACCCAAACATATTTTTATGAAATGAGAGTTAGACTTAATATATCTATCACCACAAGTGAAGGTACATGCATAAAAAGAAGAAGAAGAAGAAGTAAAAAAAGAGAACATTTAAAGTGAAGAGTTTATAACTATAGCCAGTCGGCAGATTTATGTTTGATATCGTTGAGCTTGAGAGTTAAACAATATGATATTACACTTTTGTCGTAAATTATAATCATGTAAAATAAGTTCATTTCTACCATATTAAAACAAAACAAAACAAACAAACTAGCAAAAACTATACAAAAAAGCTATAACAAATAAACAAAAAAAGAACAAATAGAGAAGTTTGTAAACAAGCTTTACCTAAATATCAAATCTTTTAATATATGTTTGGTAATGGTCTACAATTTTATTGCCAACCGTTTAAACGAATATTTGTGAAGAAGTACGTTCAAACAGAAGGCAAAGAGATCATGTTTTCTTTTAAGAAAATTGACTGTGTAGAATGTCCAATCTAGAATAATTAAACCTACAAAGATCTAAAGTTTCGATCAGAGGCAAGTTGAACATTTCGAGCAGCCTGACTTTGGTCGAAACCTTTAAAGTGTGCTGAAAAAAGTTTGCTACTGTACATGTTAACCGTAATAAGTCAACCGTAACAAAAGATCAAAAAGACCCAGTTTACTATTTTACACCCTGTTTAGATACACAACATAGATAAACGTTCCGGTGTTATTACCTTTTGTGATTTTTATCTGACATATATTATGGTTCATAGGATATTACATAAGTGAATTGTGACGTAAAGTTATTATTCTGTAGAGCACTGATAGATAATGTTCAGCAAAGCAAATGTGAGGATATTTATGCTAAAGTAGTGATCTCGAGAATAACCGGCTGTGTAATCGTATATCGCGAAAAAAAAGCACGATATTGGGTCAATTGATCTTTGACAAATTAGAAATTCAAACATGTCTGACAGCCAGCCGCCCCAGCCACCAAATCAACAATCGACACAATATCCCAACCCTCCACCGACGGGTGGTCCGTCCGACGCATCAAATTCGAACCCGCCACCTTCAGGTCCAGCTCAGACCTCAGCACCCTGGGTCACAGATACCACGACAATTTACATGTTTTCGTCTGCATTTACGTCAGATATAATGATGACGTCAACGATCAGTGATGTTGTGTCTACAACAGTTTATTATGACTCCTCTTTTGAGTCGACCTCCGATTATTCGAGCTCTTATTGGTCAGACTATACCTCGACAACTCAGGACTTCGAATCCTCGTGGTACTCTACTACGCGTTTGCAACAAGGTAAAGAGATGAAGGACCTAAATTTCGCTCGGCTTTTCCGTAAGCTGGAAAGTCTATACCGTAGAATCGCCGAAGTTTATCGCGCAGTTGGTATCGAGTCGGGCTGTCAATCTAGAGGTCCCGGGTTCGATCCTCGACGGTGACACTCATTCTCTCCGACTTTTTGTCTCCCTCCAATGGGTCTATAATCGTAGACCTATGTGGGATAGTAGCTGGAGGCTGGGAAAGAATGTAATGGTAGTACTGGTGCGTAAAACCCCATCAGAAAAAAAAAACTGCCTTAATTTTCAAATTTCGAATTCTTACCTTCAGAGACTGCTCAAAATATAAGACGTCTGCTTGTCTTTATGACCCAGATAAGCTGACAAGACTATGTTTGAATCTCTAAACAAAGAATCTTATTGTCGTTATCTCAATTATTAATATCATTGGTTTTTTACATCAATTTTGAAAACTAAAAAATCCCACTACCAACAAAATATTTCTGTAAAGTAAAAAAAAAAAATGCTCCAGTGCGACCTTTCTTTTGTGGTTTAGTATAAATTTAATACTGGATTTAGCAAGGTATTTGGTTGTAAAATTATTGAAGGGAATATTTCAGAGGTGTGTGGTATTCATCAATGATATAGGGTTCATATACGTTTTTGAGGGCGTTAACAATTGCAAAGACCCGAAAATTAGTTTAAACTAACTCCAAACATACTAACGTGACATAAAAATTGATTTCTGCATTGCGCCGCCTCTTTTGTTTATATAAACATTGCTTTGTAAATTTATGGCGTCATAAAAAATTTAACGCGGGAATAGGATCAACGTCGTTATTTATTCTCTACATTAATATTAGACATAGAAACTGATAAAGTTGATAGGCCCAGCTCGAGGATATTTAAGTAAAAAAGGTTAGTCGTTAACGACACGTGAATTTACTGATTAACCCACGTTTTCTCCCGTTAACGACCGGGGTTTGTCCTCGAACGTATGCTTATACCGTTCCGACGCAGTTGGTAGCGCGTCGGACTGTCAATCCAGAGGTCACGGGTTCGATGCCCGACGGCGGCACTCATTCTTTCCGACTATTTGTCTCTCACCAATAATAAGGTTGATAATCGTAGACCTATGTGAGATAGCAGCTGGAGGCTAGGAAAGAGCGTTGTGGTTGTACTAGTGGAGAAATACCAGGAAACCATTGTTAGGTGCCCCAGCCGCCGCGATATAACTGAAAAAATGTTGAAAGCGGCGTAAAACCCCAATCAATCAATCAATCAATACCGTCCCGAAAAGTACAATATATGGAATAATATTGATATCAATCAATTAAGTCCATACGCGCTCATTATTTTTGCCAAATTCGAAGTTTGAGAGTAAATATTGTTTAATGAAGCGTTCTAGCCACTGTTGTCTTAATCCACTCATTGGATATTGACCGAATTTAAAACAATAAGATGAACTAGAGAATTAAAATTCTGACAGAATTGACAGATGTTTATAACAATGGTCGATACTTTTCGTACTTGCAAGTTTGACCCGTCTGGGATTACACATCTCTATCTATTACAGATTGTCAGTTTGGGGATAAGATACAGAACTGCAATTCTGACCAACCATGGCGATGTTACAACAACAACCATAGATCGGACTGCTGTCTGACGTGCCAAAACGCATATGTAGACGTCCAAGGTACGTAAGTTCGGTTACATCCTACACCTGACGTGTTTACAATATTTTGTTGCTCATAGATCATATACTAACCTGACCAATTCTCGTCATGTTACAATAAGCAAAAGTGGACACACTATATCAATAGTTGTGTTTGTTTGTTTGAATTTGGTTTACCGCCGCTTTAAATTTCAGTTATATCGCGGCGACTGGATTACCTTTTAATGGATTCCTGATATTTCTCTCACCAGTACTACTATTGCATTCTCTCCTAGCCTCCAGCTGCTATCCCACAAAGCTCTACGATTATTAACCCATTGGTGTAAGACAACAGTCGAAAACGGGAAAGAGTATACCAGTCGGGAATAAAACCTAGGGCTGTTTTACTGATAGTCCGACGCGCAACCACATTGTCATGACGGCGGCACTATAACAATGGAGTAATTTTGTTGCCATGCCCATGTCAAAAAAAATACCCTAAAATTTTCACATTGCACCAAAATTTTGCATTCAATGAAGAGAACATTGTTTTCTGTCGAGTAAGATCGAGTAAAAGTTCTTTGTTTGAAACAAAAATGGTGTGCCCTAGGTGAACAGTTACTGATTTTTGCAAGTGCTAACGATTGGTCCTCATTGCGGGGTTCATTTCATTACAAAAAAGTAAGATTTATAAATACGGGAATAACTCAATTGTTTTCTTACTGTAAGCCGTAAAAATCAGATTATGAAACAATTACCTGTGTTTTATTGTCCTCGGCTTGCAAACGTTACTCCTACTCACAAAAACATGCTTGCTTTTAGGTTACGAATATGGTGATAAGATAAGTAATTGTCAGGCGTCTGAATGCAATTTACAAGGACGCAAAAATGATTGCTGTGACACGTGTTCGACAGGTACAACAACCGTGACGCCACCAGGGACGTCATCACGGGGGTCAGATTCACCAGGTGAGAGATCTTTTGATTTCAAAAGTTAAATTTCTCCCGAAAATCATTTTGCTAATAAGTGTCGTTACGAACTGCGACAAATTGAGAAGTAAAATGTTGCTTACTAAACAGCATTCTGCAAAATAAAATATATCGATGGCTCATCACGAATCAGTTGTAACTGCCTATAATTTATAGTCAGTTACAATGGTTTATCGCTTAGCCATCGAGATGTAATTATAAAATTAGACCTATGGATTCGTACACTAAATTCAAGTAACAATCATGAAGATAAGAGTGAAAGAAAAAAAAGAGATATACATTATATTTAAATTGATGTGTAGATCTATCGTACGTATGTTCTTAAAAGATCAAATGAATATATTTACAAAATTAAGCAAATACCCGTTTGATTAGCACTTCTGGGTCCGAGATTAAAAACTTTTCTCGGGCTCAACAGAGAATTTTCTCATATTTTAAATTTGAATAAAGCCATGAAAATGAAAGATGATATTAATAAGCTGTTATTCATAACAACTTATAAATATTATCTTTTATGTTAATACATTAAAGCGAGTATTAAAATAGAATTACGGCTTTAATCTCAAATAAAATTTTGAGAAAATTTTGAATTGAGAATAAAAAAAGTTTTATAACCTCGGGCCCAGGTGTAAATGTATGTATACACTAATATTTTTTCTGTTTTCCGACAGCAAAACTATTTTTGTCATTACTGAAAATAGTTGCTATCAGGGAATGATCCGATCCTATTTCGAATATTTCCTTAAATACCAATAGTCCATTTTCGCTTAAAGGGTAATTTATAACAATTCGAACTATTTTCATAATAAATATTCTTTTGAAACATTTAAAGATTTTTTTTATTTAAATCTTTATCTGTTTTGATCCACCAGGTTACATTGTTCCTGTTATCGCAGCAATCGGCGGTGTATTGCTAATATTATTGGTAGTATTTGTATTCTTATGGTGGCGCAGACGGAAACAAGGACCGGAGAATTTATCCCCCATTGACGAAAAAGTAAGACATGGACCATTTTTGTATACCTTTCTTTACAAAGATATTCTATTTCCTTGGTCATGTGCATTGTTATGCGCTTTTTTATTTGGCTTCCTAACAACTGGAGTCTATTCAACCGACTTTTATTCTTTGTTTTTTAATCTCGAAAAGGTAAAGAGAGGAAAGACCCAAATGTAACATGACATCGACAAAGTGCACAAATAAAAAAAGAAAAACGAATCTGGCCTGTTTCTTCTTCACGTGTGTGGATTGTCTTACCCTTGAATGTCCCAAGTGTTATATTGGTATCACTCTCGCAATCGGAAAACCCTCGGCGGTTCTGCGGAATTTACATCACGAATGATAATGGCGGGGCCATGAAAGCACGTCATATCGCACGTGGGTCTATATGACGTCATAAACATAACTGAAGATGACATTGCAAAAAACGAAATCACCGAAAGGTTAAAATTTGGCATATCTTAATTTGAAAACAAAACGCAGTGGTTAAATGCGTTTTGTTTTCAACTTAAAATATGATAAAAATATCTCAACAGACGATCGGAAAGCATTATTAAAGGAACTTGTTATTTTTTAAGCGTATTGACAAAAGTACCACAAGAAGCCGAATAAATCTAAAAAATGACCCAAAATTACAAGACTTACGTCCGAGGTACTTTCCAATTTACGGAGAAGTCCGGGCGATATCCGAATTTTACTCTCACAGCAGTTTTGTTTACTATGGTTTAAACAAATAACCAAAAATGTAAAGTAAAACAATTACAAAACAACAATATATAGATATATAAGAATAAAAGCAACACACTAAATTTTATCAAATGAACTTTACTAGGCAATTTGTTTTTCATACCGAGGAAAGTACGGATTATTGCCGTTCTGTGTTTGCGATACACGTACAGTTATTTAGGTAAAAATCCATTGAAATAAACCGATACAAAATTCTTTCGGTTATAATACATTGCTATTTTAATCCATATTTCAGATGTACAATGATTATAAACTCACCAAGAGGGCCCCCATGGCCCTACCGCGTGACCTGGACCAACCAAACAAATTATCGCTAAAAAGATCGGACAGTGAGGAATATGCTTACATTAACCCAGAAGACGTAAAGTATGTATTTTTAACATAGCCCCAACACCAAGTTGTATAAATATAACATAAAGGTTGACTTTATTAGAATTCCTTATGAGCCAATCATTTTTTGTTTCATTAATTTAATTGAAACGACTAAACTTATTTGATTAAAATAACCTCCAGATGAAATATAACCAGTGATTTAACTCAATACTTTTATGCGCAGAGGGCGATGAGAAATTTTGACCTTTGTCTATATGTCTTTCCTCTCTATGCCTACAAAAACTTATCCAGTCATAACTCTTGATTTTCAGGAATAACTTAGATTAAAAAGAAACTTGAACTCTTGTACTCGGTATGAATGTACTTCAAGCCAATGCGTAATCGTCACCATTACATTGCTTGTTATAAATTTCGTTCGATTTATAAACTCTTTTACCACCTATTTTGCGAAAAAGACCTTCCATTAAGCAAAAATTAATACCAAAACTGATTAAACCGCACAGACTAACCAAGGTCTAAAACGTACATTTTATAAATCGTTCTAGCTTCCTGTGTAATTATTTATAGAACGCGATCCTTGTTTGACCTCAGCTGGGTCTTATCTCTTTTCCGAATATGCATTTTAATAAATTTCCAAATGGTATCTCTTCGCGAGTTAGGTCAAATTGGTAGTAAATTCAAAGTATGAAAAAAAAAACCTCTTACTTCATACCTTGAATTTGACCATGTTCGATACTTTTCGCACCATCCAGATGTTTTTTCTTTATTTGAGTTGTCAAAATTCTTTTTTACCAATCTTCAGAAATTCACCAGAAGATGAAAAAAGGCGGTCAGGTAACGACCCATTACCTCCTCGACCAAACGGTCCTGTAGAATATCTCGAACTTGGGAACGCCGACAAATATGGCTACCTCGAACCATTGGGGACATTCATAAAAAATGGCGATACGCCGAAATCTACTGACACAAATGTGCAATATAAAGAGACACCGCCGGATGAGAGGGAAAACCGCGTGCAATACGAAAACGAACAGACTGAGACACACAGATTAAACACGTACCAGAAATTCCCCGCGGGTCAGTTTTGATGTCTAGTCTAGATACCAGTCTATTTATTTACGTCATTCTTTTTGGTTTTTACGACAATGACCGAACTATTGCCTTTATTCCATAATTTATGAATGTATCTAAAATTATGATAGAAACGTCACTTCGAAAACTTTTAATAATTGAAACTTGTTATTGATTCTTGCTTTATAGAAGCTGAAGATGTCAAATTTTACTTATTGTTCAACTTCAAAGCAAAAATAATGTTCTAGCTAAAATACAACAATGTCGTAAATAATTCTTAGTTAAATTGTAGATACAATATCTTAGAAGTGCAAGGATAATATACGTACTAAAATAATGATGTATCATATTTATCTTAATTTCAAATGGTTTCTCTTTTATGGTTTATATCCATCGTTTAAAAGTATTTCCCACCTGATTTCTGTTTGGGCTCTATTACCGTTAAAAAATTTCCATTTCGCACTAAATGTGTCTGTATTTGCCAAAATGAAAGTGTTTTATTGGGTGAAAATTGAGTATTATGTATACTAAATTTTGATTTTTGAAACCGCAGGAGAGAAATCAACCTTTTAACAATATGGCTTGAATCATAAATGAACCTTAATATACATTTAAATATATTGTAAATGTACTGTCTGTTCATTTGTGTATGAAGATAAAGATTAAATTGTTTGTCTCGTCAGAAATTTATGATTTAATAAGCGTATTACGATGTTTGTAAATGAGCTACAAGCTTTGTGTATATGTCCGAATAAAGAGGTTTCATAAGAAACTGTCTAAAAATTAGATTTTTACTTTCGCGACATAGTTGTTTTAACATGAGAGATCAAGATATTATTGTTTTAATGTAGTAGACCCGTAATAGTCCCGCAGCATATCGGAATTCGTGGTCTTTCATGGTGTTGACCGAGATTTCCTTATGAAATCATTTGGAAAACACGGTTAAGATTGTTAAAGCTCATTGCTTCCGAAACGTAGCGGAACTATAACGGGTCCACTACCTTGATGGGGGTATAAGCAAATCCTTTTCAAACTGACCAGTTTTATTGGCGGTAAGGGTGTTCAGAAGAACTCCAACTTGTTATTTTTATATGAAACTTTTTCACTAATAATATTTTATTTTTTCTCCTATCGAACACGACACCTTCCTGCTGTACATATACATTTAGTAACATCGTGAGATTGACATTCATCTCCTTCATAACCATTCTAATTCTTTTTTTTTCAGCGTTCCGTTCGCTCCATAATAAGTAAAAAGAATAAGATCAACTACTATACTCGAAATAAATATAGCAAGAAAATAAGTTACGATTCCACTGACAACATTGAAGTTGTAAGCGCCTGGTTTGTTCTTGAAGAACAAGGAAGCTATAATTAGAACTTGTATGCATATTTTATTAAAGGGAGGTAATAAATGACCTAATTTTGTTCATCTCAACAAAATTTGCAATAATGAATTACCTCCCTTTAGTTTCACTCAAAACTCACTCACCAGACTCATTCTATTTCATTAAAAAAAAAAACAAAAAAAAAAAAACAACAACAACAAAATCATTCACCTTGTCAATTTCACGATGGTGTTAATAGTAAATACTGAAACTGCTTTGTATTTAATAATTTTGTGTTTAGGCAGACTGGATATCAAGTAAAAAAAATAGCACTTTGCTTGAAGCAAACTTCAAATTCGGTGTTTAAAAGGTAAACGCTTTTATAACATAACATAACGTTAAGTATATTGCGTGAAAACATAACATGTTATATAGCAAGATTAAAATATCAACGTTCTGAAATGGACTTTCGGAAGAGCACATGATGTTTATAATAATTTTATTCTGTTTCTAATTTCCAGATGGTAGCCATTTATCACCTAAACACGGGGTCGACGACTTGCAGTCTGAAAAATTGTGATGAGATCAAGGGACACGTGGTTACGTTATGGACACAAAAGATGCAGAATGAAAACAATATATGGACATCCATACGACACAATCATAGAACCATCGCAAAATGATCCGTTTGTTAATCAAGAGCAAAATAATTGCTCTAATTCCGTGTAGTTTTAACAGAGTCGCTACTGTTTGTACTTATGAAATGCTTTTTTTTTTCAAATTGTATGGAGGGGATGTATTAAAAACGCAATCTAAGTCACAATTCTTAAAGGTTCTAAATAGACAATTTAATTGTTTTAGGTTGTCCTCTTTGCATAACGTTTGTAACATATAAGACTTCAAATTATGCCCTCTAACATCGTCTTCTACATCCCACGTTGGTTTTAACAAGCTTCATCTTGTTTACTGATTGATCAGATGATCCGTTCTCCTTGAAAACATGCCTTAATGACGTCCGTTTATTATTTAAATTGTCTAACCCAGCCTCTACAAAACAAACAATATCAGATAAGTCCAGTTTCAAGACTTGGCAGAAGTTAATTCTCGTGTATCTAAATTGAAAAAAGAAAAAAAAAATACACGAAACTTCCTACTTTTGAAGAAATTATTGAGAAAGGCCAGAAAAATTGCTTTTTCTTTCTTTTCTCAATGTTTTCCCAAATAATTAATTTCAGTGCCTAAAAACTTAGGCTTGTATGAAAATGGTAGCAAAAACAGGTCAAGGTATTTATTTGTCAGTTGAAAACAAGAGATTTTTGTTGATTTACGAATAACAAATATTGAACTTTTTGAAAAATTGATTTAAAGTTTAATTTTCAGGTTTACTAAACTTCTGTGGCCATGAACATGATTTTATGTCGTTGCTTTTTTCAATGTAACTTTATTTTCTTTATGTCTCTTAAGTAGAGCAGAAATTTTTATAGAAGTGTTTTGCTTATAGTATTGCTTATGCCATACATTCATTCCAAATGAGAGAAAATAAAAAAAAAGATAATACAAACATGATTCAAGTCGTGTTGTCCTTCAAAGTCTAATTCCCAAACGTAAAGCGTGTTCGAATTATTATACGCTAAAGAAATTAGATTAATGGAATTTGTCCTCTTACAATCTTAAGAAAACATAAACCATCACTGTCACTGCGTTCAAAGTTGAAACGTTCAAGAATTGGCCCGAAACCTGTGGATTTCAGGAAATTGGCCTGGTGGAAGATGTAATGTTGCAAGTCCTTCATGCCTGGTGTAAATGGTAGTATTATTTCCAATCAGTAACGTTTTGAAAATAAGTAAAATGCCTTCAATACTAAATTTTTCATTACTCAATTGAAAACTTTGGGAAAAAAGAAGAATTTGCTTTTCACAAGCAATTTCTTATTTTACCACAATGTTGTTATTAAAATTTACTCTTAGAATTGCTATTTTTTATAGTTTTCATTGGGGACCTCATATCATCCGGGAGATCCTGTGAGATTTAGGGTTTCTTGGTCCTTAAAATTAATGTCAAAAAGTAGTTAGTGTCAAACCCCGCTCTTTGATTACACATGCAAAGTTGGATACCATCTCTCAAACGTTTCACCAACTTTTTGCATCCTAAACGCAGGATACAAAGATGACGCCACTGGCTGATTGAGGTCGCAATTAAGGGATTTTTTGCTTTATGATGATCTTTGATGGGGAGTCGTCCGAGTAAAAACTCAAACTGTCGTGTTATGATATGAGCCTACGCGTGACATTTCCAACAATTTTTAATGCGCGCAGAGTGAAGCCTCTGGCCAGCCTGTGCATCTGCACAGTCTGGCATGAGGCTTTGCTTTGCTCTCTATAGATAGAAAAGGTCTTAACTTCTCTTCAGATAGTCGGTGAATAATGTCATCTCGTTCTATGGAGGTCTACGCTAGTCAATAGTTGTGGCACATGCTCCAGAGAAAGTGTTGGAAACGTCACACACAGGTTCATATGTCTGCAGTTTTCAAAATTCTATTTCCATTGAATCGAATGAAAAATTTGAGAGCTTTCAATAAAATAAACGCAGGGCAAACTAAGAATCTCTTCGAGGTTATCTGATTCCATCTTCGTTAGCCAAGGTTGATGCTCACTACGTGTTCAATATGTAAATATAAGACTTAGTGGGCACCAACCTTGGCTAACGAAGATGATCTGATTAAAAAACTGTCTGAAATCAAATTCAGTTGGTTAACTCTTAAACTGACCATGCTTCAGGGCGAAAGCGTTCTCGAAGCGTTTTGAATTATTCCCACCTTTGCACGTGTACATTAACAAATATTTTGGAATCCTGATTTATTTGTTTGAATGGGGTTTAACCCAACTTTTAACATTTTTCAGCCATAGGTTTAAGCACCTAACAATGTATTCTTGGTATATATCACACTAGTACTATCATTACATCCTTTCATATCTTTCAGCTACTATCCGACATAGGCTTTCATTATTAATATCATGAATATGTTGTAAACACCAATCTTGCTTTACTTGTTTTGTTATACAATGAATTATTTCAGAAGGCCTCATTGTAAATAAGATATTCATTGTATTGTTTATATGGTGATAGCTTAATGAGCTACCTTCTTTAAATAAAGATTTTATTATTATTATTATTATTATTATTATTATTATTATTATTATTATTATTATTATTATTATTATTATTATTATTATTATTATCATAGGTTTGCGATAATCAACGCATTGGTCGAAGACAAATTGTCGGAAAGTATTCTGAGTGCCACCATCGGGGATCGAACCCGAGACCTTATGTTTGACAGTCGGACGCGCAATCAACTACGCCATAAAGGCGGTTAATTTTGATTCCTAAACGCATACGTGGTTCAATAGTTAGCACTAGCCATTATATGAAATAACGAGACATCAAAGATTGAAGTCGTCATAGACTGTGATCATCAGATATTTGTATCTAACCGTTAATAATTAACAATGTTCATTAATCACAGAACTGCTCATTAAGAATAGACGCGATTGTTCCTGCTTTCAGGATCGGTCCGTGATTATTTTTTGTGATCCATCACGACAAAAGAGACCATAATTCTGGGTAGTGAGAAAAGTATAGACTGGTGCAAGCCTGCACAGTTTGCGAAGGTTAACTGTGGTAATAATTTCCGATTTCTTGGGGGGGGGGGGGGGGGTCTACACTTTTGATTTACAATATGTTTGTAATTTACTTTGAGCACCCTTTGTGTCAATATTCCATCGACTGCTTTCACTTGATCCAAAAATATATGGTTCATTCTCCGAGGTCAACCATATAAAATGTCGTTAACGCCTTCCAGAGAAAAAGACAGCGAAATCTAACTACTGCTACCAACCGCTGCAGGTGAATTGACTGTTAATCCGACTGTAAAGTGTTCGGCCCAACGACACAACCCGCCCCTGTCGGACTCGAACCTGAAACCAACCCAAAATGAGTTGAGCGCTGGCCATTTGTCATATTTACTTCGTTTACGTTCATTATATAATGATACTTGTACAAAATAACACCTTAACTAAATAGCGTTTTCCAATTATTTAACACAATTCCAACAATTATATATGTGCTCAAGTAGAGACTTCGATCAGGCTGTGTATCTGCACAGCCTGATCCAAATCCTCCACTTCGCGCTCAATATATTGAAATCTTTTTGTTCAAAACCGGAAAATATGGTTATGTGCTTTTCGGTTGTTTATCAAGAAATATCGGTAGATTATCATACGATAAACTCACCACTTAACCAGTGAAATTATCAAAAACTTTATACCCCCACTCTCGTTCATTTCATCCTATCTGACGCCATCTTGGCGGTGCCTAAACAGCGACGTCATCATGAGCATTGCATAACAATCACGTGCAAAATGACGCGATTTTAGAGAATTTGTTCTAAATTTTTCAAATTTGGTCGAATATTTGCAATAAAGAAAGAGAATAATCGTTTGTTTATCGAGTAATATTGATTACTATTTCATTTCGTGAGCAACAAAAGCTATAGTTTCACTCGTTGCTCCGCCACTCGTGAAAAAATATATAGTGTTTCTTGATCACTCAATGAAATATGAATCGATATTATAGGTGTTTTTTTCTCAAAACTGAGCTGTGACGTAGGCGCTGAGTCCATTACCATAGTTAAATCGGGTATAATTAAAAAGCAAATGATAGAAATTAAATCTGATCCCTTCACTGAAATTATTGAAGTTCATGTTTAAGTGAACTTTACATTTTAAGAAAAGCAATAGCGTTGGTTGTAAAAGCAATTTTAAACTTTTTAGTGCGTTATTTTAACCTGTTATATCTATTTCGAACAAATGGCAGGAGAAACTAACTGTAAAAAGTTGATTTCGCGGCTCACCACGCAAAATCTACCTATATACTGAATTAAACGATTATCCTCTATCTCTGTATTTATCCAGGCTCATAGGCGTAACTAGGATTTTAGAATTTATACGCACTCAGAAGGCGACCAATATAGAAAAAATGTCGTTGATGAATGATCAAAACATCGAAACTACAGCTTAAATAATACAGCTTAAATTCACTAACGCTCAAATCACAGAAAAGGCGATATATGGGCTGCGACAAAAGATTAATGTCCTCCGTTTTATCCCCTTTTCTATGATTTGAGCGTAAGTGAATGATCAAAACATCGTAATTACATCTTAAATAAGCTGTAGTTTCGTTGTTATGATCATTCATCAACGACATTTTTCGAAAGAGTATGACAATTCTATTACGCACTTGCGTAATATGCGTAATGGTAGTTAAGCCCTTTCAGGCTGACCATTGCTGTCCATCACGCACACATGAAAAAGTCGTAAATGTCACGCACAGGCTTAAATTCTTTTTAAGGTATGGTTCGTCATAATATCGTCGGCTCCGTTCTATAAAGACGAATACGGAAAAAGCCTGCTTTTCAGGAGAGGGAAAAACTTAATACCTTTTAACCTATAAACTCTGGTACAACCATTTTGGTCGTAAACATTTTAAATCGATTCATTAAATATATTATCTGTCGTCATTAATATTAAATTTTGTCTCTATAATGAGTTGTTTAAGAAAAACAACGACAACAAAAATCGTCACGTACGTCATTTTTTCACTTAATTTTGACGGCACAAAATGTCGTAGAGACAATAAAAGGTATAAAATATAAATGCATGAAAAAAAACTAATTAAATTAGATGTTATAAGATATAGGACAAATCGCCTGTAAAAAAATTCTTTTCGGGTGCATACGAGACCCCGAAAGCCGTTGAGTGTGACTTTTCTCGAAAAAAAGTGAAAAACGCACATAACAATTATAATGTATGTAACTGAGACACGAGAATAATCTGGCCTGGGTAAAGGTTGTTCCTTTTTCAAACTGATCTTTTAAAATAAACTTTTGTCATAAGGAAACATGAGCAATTATCAAATTTGTCAATACGTCATTTTCGACCTTGACTTTTCGACCACTTCCGGTGCGAATAGGACGTATCTTTTACAAGCCCATAATTTTTTTTTTTTTTTTTTTTTTTTGAGGGGGGGGGGGGGGGGGGGGATACGATAAGATATCAGGTCCAGCATTTTCGTTAAAGACGCGAGAATATCATATGTGTGCTAAAACGCATTAAAGAAAAATGGAAATTGGTCTGTACGTCCTTATAGAACGGAGCCGACGATATATTTGTAAAGAATAAGATACAAAATGCACAGCTCCATGCTTAGGGCAACATTAAACAATATCAGAGCACTCACGGGACTTATTCCTATAACTGCGCCCCGTTTGGTTGATACGGGAAATCTGATAATATATTCTTTAGATGCATAGCATGCAAACGGACAATTGTTAACTTAATACAAATAATTTCCTCGAGTTTAAACCCAAATCAGATAAAAATGGCAATTGATATATGAGGCTTATTACCATGGAACATTGATTGAACGATTTATTTTTTCGAAATGCTTTTCGATAAATTTTATAAACAATTGAAGCTCTACTGACCGATTTCCGATTGTGGTTATTATCATGGCGCTGTGTCCGTCCTGCGTCTGTGCGTCCGGTTGTAAACTTTTCCTTTAATTGTGATCAGATTTAAAATGTGAAATATATGGGTATTTATATTTACTGACTTTTAGGTAGTGGATTTTTTTTTTAAATATTTTTTCCGAAACTAAATGATCGGTATCAATCACTTGAATGATCCTTTGGAGACCCTAACTTAATCAGAGAACATTGAATGACTATGATAATATGTAAAATATGGCTTTTATGGATGGAGGTACTTTTCACGAAAATACATAGCTAAAACCTTGAAACTTTTTTCTTAAACTTATGGGTAGACTTCAACCACATTGTTAAAGACTAATCATTTGGTGATTTTTAATCATACTATGAAAATAGAATAGAAGTCTTCAGTTCTTTAAAACAGAGAGAATCTTGGATCCTTCATTACTAATCGTTTATAACAAGGCTTTATTTTTTATTTTTCATTTAAATCGATACAAAACGATTCCGAGAAATATAGAACATCGTGTGAAAAATGACGTACAATAAATTGCGGTCTAATAGCATTAAAAAGCAACAACAACAACAACCTTGCAAATGGAGGATCGGAATTGCTAATATGATACTTTTTAAAAATGTCATTTTAGTTATTACTCTCTAATCCTTGGAACAAATATTTTTAAAATGTGAAATCATATTAATGATTGATCATGCAATGGGTCTGATCATCTACAGGTCCACAGTTGGTTTTGTTCTCATTGCTGGCGATTTCAGCCCTATGTTCGTGCAAAGCGGGGTATAATTTGCAAACAGTTTGTAACGTTTTGTCATCTTAAAGGAAGGGTAGGTCTTTTTGTCTACTACTTGTATTTTCAGCTGTTTTGAAACCGAGTGTTTGACGCGTTCGTGCACAAATTAACTACTTTTTATATACAACGCTTAGATAGTATAAAACGAAGTAATTTTATACTATATAAAAAGAGGAAAAAATTGTAATTCGTATTTACTTATAAATTCACTGCAAATTATGATGAAAAAACGTGTATTTTAGTCCCAGTCGAGCTCCAAACATCAGATTAATGTAAAATGTTTTCTCTAATAATTGATGTAATAACTAAAACATAACAATCTCTTATCCCAGAGATTTACAAATACCGCGTGATTTCCCGCAGGGATTCCGCAAATTAGCACATGTCACGAAACTGCATCCTCCCTGATTTTATTTCTATAGAACTAACTTAGGTTATCTTCGCGAGCCAAAAGATGATCCGCTAGCTAAAAACGTTAGCGAAGCGCTTTCGAAATGATACCTCGCTTTGCACGTATGTGCACGTGCAAAGCGGGGTATCATCTCAAAGCGCTCGCGAAACGTTTTTACATCCTGAACACAGGGCAGATTAGATCTACGTTTGTAAATAAATGGAAGGGGTTAAGGCATGCCTTACGTTCAGGATGATAAAAAAAATGTAAACTGTTAACTTATTATACCCCGCTTGCATCACAAATACACGTGCAAAGCGGGGTATAATTTGCCATTAAGTTGCACCGTATGTCATGCTGAACTGATTTAACAGCCTTTCGTCCAGGAGAGCAAAACGATTGCGAACATTAGCAAGAGCTCTCCTATCTTGAACGCTGTGCTTGCGATAATCGGTTAGCAAATTCACGAAAGTGACTAAGGTGGCGAAACTTTCTCGATTTTCGTTAAAATTGTTCGGTCATTTAATCATCTAAAAGACAGGGTCTATGATTTTTTTTTACTTCATTGTATAAATCTCAAAATGGTTTCTGATGGTATTGGAGGGATTATGTCTAAATCACTTTTATTGCCGAGCAATTTTGGAAAGCGCTTGTTATAAAAGCTGTTCGCTACGAGCGCTTTCGTATCTCGAACGTAGGGTAGTTTTCCAACATATCGAGCCGGTTGAACCTCTGAACAATGGTTGGGTTCCTGGCATTTCTCGTACCAGGAATAGTATATATCCTTTCCAAGCCCCGAGTTGTCATATCACTGGTACAATTACAACATTTGGCTTGCAAAGATGGTAAAATCTATTAATCTTTTTTCCAGTTTTCAGGATGCAAAAATGTTTTTTGAAATGGTGCCGACGGCATGTACGTGAATTCCCATGCACGCAAAGCTACGAACCATTTTGAAATCATCTTTTATTTTTTCATTTTATTTTCTCCCGACCTGCCTTTAGGACACAAAAACGTCTGGGAATTGTACCCAGCTTTGCACGTGCACTCCAATCTTATTATATAACATTTTGAAAACGTTTTCGGCTTGATCGCATGGCTGGATTCCTCTTAATTATTTCACAAAGGTTAAGGTAAAAGGTAATACATGTATTATTTAACATCTAGGATTTTTTTATTATAATTTCAAAATCTCTTATGTTATAATTGCTGTTCTGTGTAAGGATAAGTTTTGGACAACATACCAACCCGACCCAACCCAAACCAACCCAACCCAACCAAAACCAAACCTAACCAAACCAAACCAAACCAAACCAAACCAAACCAACCAACCAACAGGTAAATGTTCACTCGTACAACACAAGGCTCAGCCAGAAAGGTGGTTTTAGTCTTCCTAAGGTCAAAGGGGCTGGATCTAAGTCCTTTCGTTTTATAGGTGCTAAGTTGTGGAACGAATTGCCCCCCCCCCCCAGCCTTACTGACATCACCAAGTATCCGTCATTCAAGGTTGCCATCAAAGGTCATTTTCTATGCAGTATGACATCTTAATCTTTTTAATATTGTGTTTGTCTAAATAATTTGCTTATTGTTATTTAGGCTTAGGTTGCATAATGATTTAAAATCCTCATAAACTTTGTTTTTATAAATATTCCATAGACGATAGTTGGAGATGGGTACATAAACATAAATTTTGATTACTAAAACATGGTAAAGTTTGTCTTTCAATTATAATTGTGATACTTATGTGATAAATTGTCTTTCAGCAAGCAATCTGTAATAAAAACTAAACTTGTTTTTGTTGAATTATGTTCTGTACTGTAATATCTATTGGTATAGGTTACCTAATTTTGATTAAAACTATAATTTCCTGAATTTGCCTCTCTAGGTCATGCCACCTACAGCAAGGACCGCAATGGAAATAAGGGTTTACTCTTTTTTTTTTGCGTTATCCTTGGTGTTAGGAAGCATGTCATGGTTCTTTAGATTTTAGTAATCTATAATTTCTTATTTCCAAATTGTGTATTTTTATATGACTTTTATCCCATGAACCATTATATGTTACCTTTGCCGATATAAAATTATTATTTTTATTATTAACCAACAAACAAAAAGTATTTGAAAATAAAGAATAGAAAATTATGATTCAGCAATAAGAACGTCATTATTCTATAAATCTTTGACTTCGATTTCAACTAGAATATGGACGAAGTAATCGACAATAAATCCAAATTTCAAAAGAATCATTTTTCGGAATTCTCTGACGATTTTCTGATTTATTATTCTATCTAAATTCAACATTTATCTTTTCATCGTTGTCAGAAAAATCATAACATCGGAATAATTAATACCCAATAATTAACAAGCCAAACAACCAGATTCATATATTACCATATAAGGTCTTTAATCACTGATCCACCCGTTTATACTTGCTGATCAAGCGAACAGGTTATAATGAATAAATAATAAAGTCTGACATTAAAATACCGATTCTTTGATATTCGCTAATTGTCATATGTTTTCTGATTTTTGTTGCGCCACGTAAAAATTCAGCTTTCGCAAAAAAAAAAAAAAATGGATTGTCGATGTCTGTTTATTCATTTCTTGTTCTTTCCACTTCGAGACTGCATTCGAGAACCCTCGGCAATTCTACGGAATATAGATTTTCAAGATTTCAAATTATAATATTTGAAGAGAATATTTGTTAATAGCATAGATGTATGAATCCAAACGCCTAATCACACTCATGTATGATTCCACTTAACGTGTTCCTACAGTATGATTATGTTTTTTGGTTTGATACCTCTAGTTAATCATCAAATATTCACTTCATGGTTTAAATCAATTAATTGTATGAAATTAATTATATTCTATATGCATTTTTCACTGATTTGGATAGTAACTTCAATAAGAAGTTACAATTGGTTTCTTTACTAGATATAGCGTTGATTAAATTATTTGACGCTACGAAGTAAAACGTTTACCACAAATCACATATTAACCCATTTTCGGCGAATGCCAATAATAGCTTTAAAATAATAAAGATGTCGGAGATCAACAAATTACTTCCGTTTTTCCTCAACCCTTTCTCGTACAGTCAAAGTTGTTTGCCTTCCTATTATTTGTTTTCTGTCGCAAATAATGGTATCTCTCCAACTAACCCCAACTTTTCATTGTAGTCTGCAACGCCTTTGCAACTTGACCGGTCTTAAACATCAGGAAGAGAGCTCGGACTTTTCCGTTAATTGGAAATTACCTCGGACGTAAGAGATGTAATTTTGGGTAATTCGGCTTCGGGCTGTACTCCGGTCAACTCGCTTGAAGAAAAACAATAATGCTTTCCGATCGTCAATCTAGAGTATTTGGGCAAATATAGAGAATAATATGTTATTGCATTAAATATCAATGTTATCTGGTTTAGGTTTGGAGAAATTATCATGAAAAGGCTTTGCCGAGTCATGATAAATTCTCGCAGCCGAGACCAGATAACATTGATATTTTAAAACACTTACATGTTATTATATTTTCAGCGCTTAATTATAATAAAGCCTAAAAAATCAAAGAACTTCCGGTGAAAACACATGCAAATTGTTTCTATAAAAAGACTGCCTGATATCGTATCATATTACCAGACAGGTGATATCAGGTCAATAAAGGCTTCATCGCATGATAAAAAAATGGACAACAAAACTCAGTGAAAGGCGTTTTGTTATCAAATAATGATATGTCAAAGATTTAATATAGATTTCGTTGATTCCATTTTACTCAAAGTTTTCTTTATGCTTATGGCGTCATATAAACCCACGCGCAAAATGACGAGCCTTCATGGCTGCGCCCGTTAAATTCCCGTGATCTATTCTGTAGAACCGCCTTAGGTTCCCGAATGAGACAATTGTATCAAAAGCTCACTGTCGTCATATATAGGTTATTGAATAAAACTATAACAACCAAATCGCAAAAACTACTTTAAAAAACAAATGCCTGTGATTCAGACTCCATGTTGCAATAATATTTCCGCCAGTAACGCAAAATGACCAAATGCCTTTCCCCGTCTGTAAACTTGTGAAAGAGTTGCTTTAATAGTAAAGGTTTGGCATTGTTAGACTAGTTTTTCATTAATAATGACTTCTTTTGAATTGTTTGCATGGTTCTAAAACAATATAACCACTTTCAGTGATTTATTTTCTGTAATGCCGTGACTGGTCATAATCTATTGCACCACATGAATTACAGCAACAATGACTTGCTATAAAGTTGGCTATTTTTGGTTGTCAGTTTTGAAATTTTAATGTGAAAAGTTAACAATTTGACTTTTTCCATTGTGTAATGACTTCTCCCATATTTGCTTTTCTCGTTCACTTTATTATTCGTTAAGTCACGCTATTCAATATCTACTGCTATTTGCAATTGAGAAAGGAAGTCTCACGGTACATGTATTTCATGTTTTATTAAGCAAAATTACAGAAAAAATTTCATACGGTTAGTGATATCGTTAAACTGACAAGGTGAATTATTTTGGAATAGTTTCGGAATGAAATTGAGTGTGTGTGTGAGAAAAGAGAGAAAGAGAGAGAGAGAGAGAGAGAGAGGGGAAAGAGAGAGAGAGAGAGAGAGAGAGAGAGAGAGAGAGAGAGAGAGAGAGAGAGAGAGAGAGAGAGAGAGAGAGAGAGAGAGAGAGAGAGAGAGAGAGAGAGAGAGACTTGGACGATATGACCGATATTTACATCTACTTACTTTTCTGTTTATGTGTCTTCGTGGAGTTCCATGCGCTTTAAAACCCATACCAGAAATTGAAATCGTCCAATGATTTGATTAATTTGAATGAAATGCTGATCGTTTAAAATTATTTCGAAGTTTTTTAAAACTATTTCGGGGCGTTTTTGAGTGGTCGGTGATCTGTTTGTAATGAATGATTAATTTGCGGAAGGATTTTGATCTCTAACTCTATTTGTAATCATCTGTCAGAGATTTTCCCTCTCTTTAGAGTTTGTTTCCTAAAGTCGCTCTACTTAAGGGAAATGCCATGGAAAATTAATTTGTCATGAGTTAGATATGATGCAAGAAGTCATGAAGTCGAATATTTCGGAAATTGTGTATACAATGTATTTACCCTCTCAATGTTAACTATATCACTATGTTAGAAGATGTCAAAGACAATATAAAATCGAATGATTTTACAAAGAACAAAACTATAAATTTTTCCATCGAAGTATTCTGTTCTGTTCAAAACATGCAATGATTGAGGAAAAACAAAGCGCGGGCAGAGTTTTTCTTTTCTTATTCTCGTAAAAACGTTTTTTTTCTGTTTTCGGTAGAACATATTTCAGTAGAATATTTCAAGTTTGTACAAAAAGGGTGTATTTTCAGAGCGCTTGCAGGACAATAATCAACAAAAAAGCTGGACTCAAAAATAGGTTCCATCGACAAACGTCCTAAAAATTTCCGAATCTCGAATAGCAACAGATTTATATAAATGGAACGTTCACACCTTTCTCTGCAAGTCAGAAAAGCAGAAAGCGAGAAAGCTTTTACAAAAACCTTAAATCTGTTCTCATGGAAACAAGAAAGGTGCGACAAAACTTCAAAACTTGTCGACAATCCGATGTGTTCGCATCAAATATTCATGCGTTCGGAATGGGGAAGAGAAGACGCAGAAAGTGGGAAATTTGATTTGCGTTTTTCGAAATCTGGAATTACCGTCAATATTTCATCATTTTTTCCACATTACTGATGTTACATTTTATGAAAAATTTCTCGTTTCTTTGTTTACTTTACGTTTAGTTGTTGTATAAAAAAAAATAGGTAGATTTTGCGCGGTGAACCGTAAAATCTACTTTTTACCGTTAGATTCCCGTGCCATTTTATCGATTAAGATAAAACAGGTTTATGCAACACTTTGAAAAAGGTTACAATTTACCTTTTCAACTTAAAGTTTTTGATTGTCTTATATCGTAATGTTTACTCTTACAAGTACTTTCATAATTGAAGCAAAGGGATTAGGCTCAAATCCCATCAAATGCTTTTAATTGATACCCGATATACCTATGGTAATGGACTCGTCGCCTTCGAAGACAGGGGAAGTTATGTAAGAGAATCCAATCTGTTATCGGAGTTTTTACAAAATAAACCTATTGTTGATCATGCCCATTGACATCCGATTTGGAAGACTGTCTATGAATTTAAAACGTATTTGTCTGCAAACTCTTGTCGTTTTCGTCTGAAGAAAAACTTAAAGTAGCAACGTACGCACGGCGTGTCTTTTTTTCTGCCCAATTCTTCTTTTGCTTATTCACATATTTTGTAGATTAACACTGTATATTAACAGTATACTAAAATTTGAAGCTACCGTTCTTTGCCCGTTTTCAGGATAGACTTGTTGTTATTTACCATTTTTTCATTAATAGTTTATATTCGTTTTAGGTCAAAGCCAGATATAAAACACACTGTCATATTTGTTTATATGCCTTTTATATACCTTTCTCTTTGGTTAATTACATTTGAATATTGTGCATTCAATAGTTAAAATGTACTTAGTTTGGTATATTTCAGGGGAAAATGCAACAAAAACATTTCTTAAAGAAAATGTTCATTGATTTTTTTCTTATTTTTCGATATGTTTAAAACAACATATTTTACCTTATATATCATAGATATCAATTGTTGTCAGGTCAGCATTAACCAACGAAAATGTGAAATTTTCCTTTGCAGTATAATTAAGTTTTATTGTATTTTTTTGGGTGTAAAATACATGATATTGACGTTGGGAGCATTTTTCAGAACACAAAGAGCGTCATTTAGCACGTGAGATACATGACGTCAAAAGCATCACCGTTTCCCTAAGAGACAACGTTGAGTATAATAAATGGGCGGAGCTAACTGTGTACACAGTAGTACACATGACATGTGAATTTTATTACCAATAAAGTTCTATGTAATTTCTTCTTATTAAATACATGTATATGCGATTTACGCCATCGTGTTATAATGTCAAATACAATGGCTCAGTCATTTAATTGATATCTTGTGCTAAAAATTAGGTAGGCTATGGGACTTAACTGTCATTATTCCCCGTTGCACAATATTGGGAAACACGGTCTTTTTAAACAACACACACAAAAGCCACAGAATAAACAGATGTACCCTTTCGGTGAAAAGAGTTCGGAGGCCGATGTTCATTGCATCCTATATGACCAATAAAAATATCGTTGCTGAAGTAGATATGGTTCTTAAAACGCCAATACGGAATACATGGCGTAAAATGACAGGCAAATAGTGAACACTTTATCTCAATGCCCACCTTCGAAGAAGAATGGGTGTATTGCTTTGCACTTGTCGGTCGGTCGGTAGGTCCGTAGACCATTTTTTGTCCGGAGTATATCTCAAAAAGTATACAAGCTAGAATCATGAAACTTCACATGTTAATATATCTTATTGAGGAGAAGAGCAGTGCACAAAAACCGTTGATCTACTCATTATATTGTTTTAGTTATTGCCCTTGGTTGATTAACAAGGAATATGCCATTGACCTGCTCTTATGGGGGTATAAATGTTTTACAAACATCTCTTGTTAATTATTGGCTTCGTTACTTCTTATTGACGACGACAAGCTATAGCGATTCTTTGGGTTGTCTAAACTTAAAAGATACAAACGTTTTCGTTTATTTTACTCTATAATGAATCCATATCAAACAATAAAACATAGGATCCCATCACACCATTTTGTCTGTACGCAAACACAGTGTAACTGAATCTACGGCTGTTGGTTCGATCTTTGCCACGACCAACCTCATTTCAGATATTGTCTCTAACTTATTGGTGAATAACAGAATAAGTAGGAGAGACCAATTGTTTAACCAACCTAATGGGACCTGTCATGTTCGCCAACACACAGAAAGCCATTTCAATGTTCGGTAACAAAAAAGTGGAAATTGCAGCTTATTCAAATATTTGGTATACCATATTTAAGTCCCCCAAAGAAGCAAAAAATTGGTCTAGCATATGTCATCAACTTTTGTGCGACACGAAGTGCTTTGTGTGTTCAACGCAGGATTTGCATATCACTTCGCTGTGCTCAAATCAAAGTACTGATACTACTGAAGGCGAGTGAACTGCGTAGAAGAAACAACACACGAGGTTTTCTTGAATATAACCTTGATTATTCACCTTGTACTCGTCATGTATACCAGATATTATCTTACTTAAAACTGCCAAAATCATTGCTGTGTTAAAGATACATAGCTTTTATATTTGATCTCGACGGATTACCTTGCTAATAGGGAAAAGAAGAAAATGCTGATATCTAGACCTTCAGCGCTTTTGGCACCTTGATTTACTTTAGCGACGCGTTATTGTTATTTGTATCTGATATGTCGGAACGTGGCGACGGTTATGTATTAAACACTAAAAAATCAGAAAAAAAAACCCCGCACAATTTTCAGTCAAATTTTTACGAGTGATTCTTTGTTTTAGATTTTCAGTTTTTGGTCTCTTTTCAATCTAATACATTTATATTTGTAGAATATGTCTTTGAAAAAATTCTGGCCTTCAGAAATTTTCTTAATGCGAGCTTGAAACACAGGGGTAAATCTTAATAGTGAATTACGTAATTAAACCAAGTCATACATTATGGTGATTTTTGACAATGAAGAAAAGTAGCTAGAACCACTTTCTCTTTCTTTATTTTCAGTAAACTATACCCAATATTGATACAACACTGAACAACTGTCATACTAACTATCTGTATATTCGACATTGCCATTCAAAATAGTACTGTTGATGCAGACTTGTCAGATTTTTTGCAGTCAATAAAACAGTAAAAAAAACCCATTATGTTAAGATCACATTGTTTACAAGAATTCAAAATTCCTGTTGTTATTGCACTTTGCAGAACTTTTGGAATGTAAATAAGGCTAGTTGGTGATTTTGAAAAAGGGGTTTTGATACAAAATACACTAATTCTTACAAAAAAATGTCCGTAGGGCACCGCTTATGCAATAATACATGTATTTAATTGAATTTTCACTTACTCTTTTCACTTCAAATGATTAACTTTTGTGATTATTTTATTCTTATCATGTAATTTAGGCTCTAAATCATTTTCAAACCTGTTTTTTCTAAACACAATTGAAGTATTTGTATTCCCTTTAACTGAGATTATGAAATTATTCCTTGAAAAAATATTTAAACTCATTTTTCATATAAAATATTTTTCTTATAAAGTAGGATTTTCAGCCTTACATCTACCGTTTTTTTCTAGACTGCTAGATAATCATTAAAATATACCCTGTTTTTTTTCTTACAGTGTTTTTTTCTTCGCAAAAGCAAAGTGGAAAAAGGAAGGGAACGTCAAGTTGAAAAAATATTTACATGCTAAAAATGTCTCTGACCCACTTAGTTTTTTCATACACAAAGAAAAAAGTTTCTGTTCACGTAAAAATATCGTTTGAATAGTTAAACAACAACATAGAATAAAAAAAAATACATATATGTATATATAAATTCTTGATCGAATCCCCATAGCGTAACAAAATATATACATGTGTATTTTTCCTCATACCTATTTTATTATCCTTGCCGAGATAAAAATCATTTGTATTTCGGGCGTTTGTTAGGTTTAATAGTTTCTGTATGTAATCTTTTTACATTTTTAATATTTAGGCTACTGAATTTAATACCACTAACAAGATCAAAAACCATTTTCTACCATATTAAACAAATTTCTTGTTTTTGAACTACGTTACTAGCCGGGTGATGTACGTTAGCAAAATGACACTGAGCTTCATGGGTGTTAATCAAAAGAATCACCATGCAAGTGAAACTTAAGTTTATAAGAGTAATCCAAGATAGCATGAAAGGCATACATGTGTTTTCAACAAAATATCTTCATACCAAAATTCAAGCTTTATTCGACCTGGTACTAAATGTGGCATCTCTTAATAATTTTTAAGTACCAACCTTATAATCTCATGGTAATTCTTGTTAAGCTGAACACCCTGTATGTTACACTGATCTCCAAAATAGTTTTAAGAATAATCTTTATGCGAAATACAATACAAAGTGAAATTTACTGTTTACAATAGTAATGATGTTCACAATGACGTAAAACTGATTTATAGTAGTCTAAGAATGTGTGTATTAGATACTCCTGTATGAATACATACTAACATTGGAAGGTACAATTCAAGCCTTAACTGACAAAAGTTAGGATGCAATTCATTTACTTCTTAAAGCAGATCTGTACGCTTACGTAGTTCACTCCTATTTCTTGAAAGATGAAAGTCTTTATTAGAGAATGGAAGACGATTTCTTTAAGAAATTCGGGCAATCATAAAGAGTGTTAAAATAAATTCGTATCATATATGAAGCTTTTTAACATATTATCAGTTCCCTACCGTTGTTCGAAACCATTTCTATATTAACATCAAAGCGGTAACGTAATTCACTGTACTTTTTGTGATATTGATTTAAAATCTGTCAAAAAATAACTAAAATGCCTAAGCATCTTGATTGGGTTGCAGCTTAAAATTTAGCATTTTAAGGCCAATTTGATTGATGTGTCAAAACGAAAAACATTCAAGAAACCCCATTGAGAACCAGGTAAAACTTTCTACCCTGAAACTGGACACGCGATTTTACATATTTTACACCACTATGGAAACCGCTTGTTTCGTGTTTTAGCGGAATAAATACTATAATTACTTATATCTGAAGGACATTGACACACATCTCCTTGGCAAAGGAAGAAAATTTGGTGTCATATCTATTATTCAAAAATATTCATTAAAATAGCTTTGGACATCGATTTTCCATAATTATGCGTTTTTCTGGTTTTTAAGAGAAAAGACAATAACACATATAATTCATGTAATAAATCTATTACATTTTCGCATGTATGTCACTGAATGAGGTCATAAGCGACAAGCATAAAACATATCATTACGGAATAAAGTTTGATACAATTCCATGTATTAATTTCAAATAATCTTCGACACGCTAGTGAAGATATACACATTTCGTAAAAAAAAAAGAAACACAAGCAACACAGAAGTAACTATCCTGATCCTCAAAAACAGCACAGTGATGCTTCTTTGTGTTTTCTGAGGTCAATTTTGCGTTGAAAATGTCTCCCACATTTATCACATGTAAAAGGGGTATAGCCCGAGTGTTTCCGACTGTGAGTTATCAGGTTGGAGGACTGACTGAAGGATTTATTACAGATTTTGCATTTGTGTGGCTTCTCACCTGTAAATGGAAAGAAATGTGACCTAACAGGCGAAAGGGGCCGCCTGGGAACTCTGTAAAATGAATATTTAAAAAATAGATTGGGTCCAGTATTGGTCAACCAGATGTCGCATTTCAAAAGTTCCTTCACGGGAAGGTAGATTGAACATTCTAAATTCAGAAAATAAGCACATTGCGAAAAGTTTCGACCCTAGTCAGTCTGCGCAACATGCGCAGTCTGACTAGGGTCGACTCTTTACGTACTACCCAGATGGTCCCTTTTCGCAGGACGGATCACATATACGTACCCTGAAAGGCCAAAAGGAACCGTCTGGGCAGTGCGCAAATTGTCGAATTAGTCATTCTGCGTGGGTTGTAACAAAACACATCAGATTTAAAAAAAAAAAAAAATTTGGAACCATTACATCATTCTACATGGTGAAAGTCTCGGTCTTGCATTTTACACAAAACTGTGTACAATTCATTCTTTATAGCGAAGCGTTTGCCTTAGATTTTGACCTTACCTGCTATTTATTTCGCTTTCTCCTCGAGTTAGAAAATCGCATAATCATACCAAAATGGCGACATAGAAATTAGTATTTTCTAGATTTCATTGCACACATTTATTAAGGAAAAAGGAATAAGCGGGACGTTTGCATTTAATGAATATAGTTGTGTCATAGGAGACCACTCTCACCACTGTCCTGCACAGCTTCGTTGGTTTAAATAAAATGGCTGACACCTATGTCAGGGACGATCTTCTTTGGCTCAGTAGTAAGCGTATGGGACATCTGGTTGACCAATGGTGGACCCAATTTCTTTTTTTTTTTTGACTTGTTAACCAATTATTTGAATATTGTTGTCCGACACCGGCTCACGTCGGATATTTTTCAGCTATGCTTCGGCTGAGGGCAGTTCGTACGTAACAGTTGTAACAGAAAGTATGGATGGGTTAAAACTAGGACGAGAAATACTCCTACATACCTGTATGTATATATGTATGTTTCTTCATATCTGATTTCTGGTGGAATCGTTTCCCACAATACCCACACGGATATGGTCTGGTGTCGCTGTGTATCAGTAAATGAGTGTTCAGTGTCGACGATCGTTTAAACACCTTCCCGCATTCATGACACCGGAACACCTTCTCAAAGGTACCCGGCCCGCTTGTACTGATGACGTGATGACGACCATAAAATGCTGGGTACCTTTGTATATGATAACCGGAAGATTGAGGAGAGCTTGGAACAGCTTCCGGTCTAATCGAGTACGACTCTGCATGTTGAAACCTGTCCGTTGATAAGAAGCTTTTCTGTGGAGAGATTTGTTGTTTGTTGACCTCTGCACTGAATTGGTAGCCATTTGATTTAAAATCACCAGCCCTTTCATTATTTTGTAGTTTATTCGAAAACATTCCATACTTTACATCAGTTTTAAAAGAATCTACATTTAAGTTGAACTGTTCGTCATATATACCTTGCTCGTTAATACAGTTCCTTTGATTCAGATCAGGAAATTTGCTTGTTAATTCTGGATGTATTTCAAAATTTTGGGCTTTAATGTCAAACACGTCTTTACTAACAAGTTTGTAATCCACTTCGTTTGCGTTGATATCTGTATGTACTTGTAAACGAGTTTGAGGTGTAACAAATCCATTTTCGAACTCATTTACCGTCTCATCTTTGAATTCAGGAAAGTATGAATCTAAAAGAAAAGAAATTGATTAAAGTATTTAAGCTACATTTTGATTTAATGATCCATCAGAGTTAACCCATTTAAGATACTTATTCATAAAGAAAATGGACTGGAGCCTTCTTTTTGACAAAAGACATTCTGTTAAGAAAATATGATCTTTCTAGACCAGAGATAATAGAACTATTCTCATTCTCGACAAAGAAATATCGCAAAATTCAACTTGAGATTAGGCCGTTATTCTGTTTTGATACTAATATCAGTGCATGAATATTAAAGTTATCCATCAGTAGTTATCTATAGCAACTAATAGATATTATCTTTAATGTTAATACATTTATTCAAATTCATAATTCGAGAAAACTCTCAGTTGAAAACGAAGAATGTTTTAGAATCTCGAGCACTGATTACGGAAAAAAACCGAAATTCCCGTGACTAGCACATACGAAATCAATGATGCCGCCTTAAGTGTAAGATGTGACAAATGGGAAAAGATGGAGTTAGCGCGGATATCAACAAAGTTAAATTCGCAACGCGGTGCCTCGCGCACCTACAAATGGATTGTGTCGTTTCTCGCACCAATTTAACCACAGCTTTTTATCCGAGCCACTAGCCCCTTATCCCGCACGGATTGGGAGAATACACGTGACATACCGCGACGGTCTTATAGTTATTGGGAAAGGGTTGTTATTTTAAGAAACTTAAAGCCATTTTTGGCAGAGATAATACTGAAAAGCCCTTTGATTTTCTGATATATTTGATTAAGACTTACATTACATTACATATGTACGATTCAACAGGCTAGACACCAGAATCCTAGACCAGATATAGACTAACATTACAAAATATAAAAGAGATTTTTATATATTATTAAAGTATTTATGATACAGACAATAAAACATATCGCGACTTAAAGTATGATATCATAGAGCACCGATTCTCATTCTTCTTGAATTGATTCCCCGTGTCCATGTCTAAGCTTAGAATCAGGTTTCTTTTTTTCAAATATAATTGAGCCTGTACGTGACATTTCCAACAATTTCATTTATGCGTGATGGTAAGACATTGTGAAGGGTCTGAGCAGCTAAACAGCGTTTTACCATCTTTCTCTTATTGAAGGCTTGCACTATGTATCCCAAACTATCTATTATGAGCTTAGTGAAGACTCTGATCAGAAAGATACATGTCACAAGACAAAAGGTAAAAGCCTTAGTGTTGTGCACATGTGAACTTGATGGAAATGTTAAGCAGAGGCTCAAATATTCATTTGAGCCTTTGCTAGACGTTTTCAACAATGCCATGTGTGTGTGTGATGGACAAACGGTGAGCTGCCTGGCCCACAACCACTGAGGGAATTCATATCATTCTCCGATTGTGACTGGGCAATATGAGACAGACGCAACATATTGAGCGCGATGTGAAGACTCTGACCAGACTGTGTGCACATGTCAATTTGTTGGAATTGTCCCGCACATGCTCGTTAAGAAAAATTAGTTCTCGAAAATTGCTTTTTAATCGGTACTTGCTGTCCAGTTACAATTTAAGAGTGTAAGTGTTCGCATGCCTTTGTCAATTTTGTTGCACATATATTTTAGAAAAAATCGATTTGAGTCGAATCTTTTTCAACTCGTCTTTAATTAATCTAACGAAGGGTTGGTTTGTTATTAGAAACATTACCCGTATATTATTAACCTGAAAAAACAAGTGTCCGTTTTTAAGTCTTGTGAGGTGATATTCAATGCGCATTCATTTAAATCTTAGATGGTAGACTGCTAATTGTAAAAATAAACACAGTGGCAAACGCATGAATACCAATTAACCTTTCTTTTGGTTTTTTGCGAAAGATTTCGATAATCGATTAGTGATTTTACTACAAATTCAAATTCAGTGCAGAATTCAACAATTCTATCCAATCTGTTATCGCCCATGAAAAGAAGAAGCGCCATTATTGACGTTAAACGATTTTTTTCAAGCCAGACGTCACATATTTGATCTAGGTTTATTACAAGCTTTTACTCAAAAAGAAGAAATCATAGGCAATGAGAGACGCAACATCAAACATTAGCATGAAAAGGAAGATGATAAAAACGGAATTCAAAGTCACTGAGTTTAGTTCTCAGAATTGACAGGATAAAAGCAAGGCAACAATCATTAGTTGATGACGCTTTTGGGAATCGCAGAAAGACGTTCAGAGATGAATATTTTATTGTTGGAAATAGTTATTCAAAGCGACTCTAACACAATATTCGGACACCACTGGGATTCGGAACAAATCACTTCAACGGGAGAAAAAGAACGTCTATGAGAAATATTGTCATTTCTAAACAAATTATTAATCATAACTAGGTTTTGGTTGGCTTGTTTCTTCGCGTTTATAAAGGCAAAATGTTTATTTAATGTTTATTGTGGAGACAGACAGATTTCTTCTGAGCTTACTAAGTCCCGGTGTCAGGCGGTTGTAGAGTCGCACCGGGACTTTTAATCAAATTCTAAAAGTAATATACCGGGCGCCGGAATTTGTCCGGATATTATATTCGGTGTTTTATGAGGCCGAACTGAAGATAAAATTTATAGTAGTGTTCTGTAACTTCTTACAGATTTAATGGAGACGAATAAAACGATTTCTAATCTTTATTCTGATTTATTGTCCTTGTTCTCTTATAATTGTTTCTTCGACATTAGTTTGTTTTATCCCATATATTTAATGTTTTAGAACAACATATCTTATATCGATCTTGATATATAATTTCTGATACAACTTATTTTTACATTATTTCTTCTCGGATTCTGCTTCTCTTGGAATTTTACCAATACATGCAACTATTATACGAACAGAGTATACCGAAAGCGGCTCCCCTTATTCGACACCATGAAGTAGTGTTACGTGAAGTCGACGCCCTACCCAGACCCGAAAGAACAGACTGGGGGTTGGAAGTACATGTATATGAAAAACGAATACGACGAGAAAGTATTCAGTCACCAAGTTAGACCCTTCCGAACAGGGCCCGGGGTTATGAACTTTTCTCAGGCTCAGGCTGAATTTTCTCAAATTTTAAATTGAAATAAATGCATAGAAATAAAACATGATATTAATAAGTTGTTATTTACAACAACTTATTAATATCATCTTTTATGTTAATACATTAAAATGAGAAATAAAACAGAATTACGGCTTTAATCTCAAATTGAAATTTGAGAAAATTGAGTCTGAGCCTGAGCCTGAGAAAAGTATTTTAACCTTGGGCCCAGATGTCAACTTTGTTTACCCTAACATTTATGTTCTTGTTTAGGTCTGCTACCTGTCAAATATGAACACCCGCATTACATAGATCTTTTTACTATTTCTGGATACGAGAAATAGTACATAATAAGTTTACGTATCATGAATAAGAGTATTTGATAGTATTGATTTTCCATTGAGGTATGCAATTAAAAGTATCGTGATTAGCTTATAAGATTCGTAACCAAATTGCACTGGAAAACAAACAAGACAGAAACAAATGAAAATATAAAGAATAAATAAGTAATAGTTATAGTTCATTTCTGAGAATTTACGCGATATAACCTAAGCGGAGCGTTAGCGGAGCGCAAGGTTATACGCGTAAATTTTCTGAAATAAACTATAACTGTTTCACCGATCGACTTATTTTTTCGTCGAATAATGCTAGGTCAAATGAGTTGCATGTCAATCAATGATGTCATTCATTTTTGTTGCGTCAAACATTCTTCAATCAAATCGAGGTAAACAAAAAGTGGGAGGAGCGAATTTAATCACCATCGGGTTTCTGTAAATATTTTATCATTCGGCGAGACAAGATCAGTTGAAAACGGTCGGTGAACAAATCATCGTGGTTGCAACTAATGGATTTTGATTTCTATTTAGTAAGCTTTTCGAGGATATCATCTTTTGTAGGGATATTGTATTTGTAGAAAAAGTTATCTATCTGGGCATATTCAGCCGCGGCGGACTTTCAAGCAAAAGGTCCTGCATTCGATTCCCCGACGGCGGCACTCATCCTTAGCGACTATTTTTCTGCCAACGATGGGTCGGTAATCGTAGTTGTGGAATAGCAGTTCGGGGGGGGGGGGGGGGGGGGGGCTAGAGTATTGGTAGTACTGGTGTTGGAAATAACAGGAATCAATTGCTAGGTGCAACGGCCCCAGCGATATAACTGAAAGATTGATGAAAGCGTCGTCGAACCTTATACAAACAAAATCACCGCATATTTGTGGTCAATAATATAATGTTTGCAACAAGCAACATAAATAACGTGTTGAAAAGCTGGGTTACCAAGTTTTGGTTCCCCACCTATACTACGTCAAAGTTAAACGAATCACGCAAGGTTTCGATATTGGTCAGCTTTGAAAGGTCTATCATACTTCGAATCGCTTTTTTTGCAAATATTTGTATCCCTAGAATCATATAAGTAGGCCTATTGTAAATTGTTCTACAATTATTTTCCCTACAAGTACCTTTCCAAGTGCTTACGTTTGATACAGATGTCTAAAGTCGTTTCCTTTTTCTTAAATCCACTCTGTTTCCCTTTCTATGGCATGACTCGTCGTAAATGGTCCTTAAATCTCGATCCTCTACAGAACATTTGATTGCATTTTTTCTTAAAAATGGAAACTTTGCAGAATTTATAAATTTTAATGTGGAAATGTTAAATTTAAAAGGATCCAGAGTACATGTATTTGTCGTTCAAAGATCCAAAGTATTCATTTTAAAAAAGGAATTGAGATTTTAGATGTTTCAACCCTGTCGTCTTTTCTTTTTACCTCATTTTAAAAATGTGATAGGGAGAACAGAAAGCTTTGTTTCAAGCAAACTGGTTGATCTCATTCTTACTGCTATATTCATATAGATTAATATTTTATAATCAGAAGCAGTTATATATCAGCCTAATTCTTCTATTGATTAACATGCAGACAAATTATTCAAGAATATCTCCTCCTTTTAATGAACAAATTTGTATAAGCATTAATTACTTCAAAAGAACATTAAAAGACAACTTTTATTTTATAAATTTTCGATCTAAGTTAAGGGTCTTTCGAGACATTTTATCAGACAAGATTATGACGTCACAGTCTGGTTTTGAATGTATTCCCCGCCCATAATGACCGCAAATCACATAGCTCACTTATTCGAGCAGATCGTCAGGTCATGGGATATATTTTTTGAATTTCAAACGAAATAGCGGCCTATCATTGGCGGAAAAAATAGGGCGATCGGTAAATAGAAAAAAATGAAATAAAACATGTAGATCTAGACCATGTACATTAAATTTCACCATTTCCATACAGATGTATAGATGCACAAATTCAAGTGTTTGGTCAATTGTCAGTTTTGTCTATACAGTAAACACACAATTGACAATAAATCCCTTAATTTGTGTATCTAAATATCGTTCAATAAAAAATCACCCTTGCTTAACAAATATCATATTCAATATTGTACTAATCAGGATTTTTAAGACATATATTTGTATTTTATAAAGGTTTCAACCATTGTTAATATCTAAATATCTTAAGCTCTCTAATCGACAATGGCTAAGTTAAAGGCATGTGTTCCCATAGCTGGCAGTGCGTTCTGAGATTTGTCGAGTTGGGGCGTGAACCTCCATTAGCTTAATTTGATAGTTCTGTCCTTACTGTGTCACGGGACACACGCGGGAATCCGTGAGCTATCAACGTCAAACGCACTTTTAGAACTTTACTCTTTTAATAGTCTTCAAAAACACTACAGAAATACTTACAAACAAGAAGCAATAAAGAGATGAAGAGGGTATTTGTTGACTTCATTGAGGTATGGAACTTAAAGCCTAATCACACTGTATGAATACGCGAAGCGGATTCATACTTGAGTGTGATTATGTTTTGAGTTTCATTCCCCGATATAATCAAAAATTATTCTTTTCATCTCTTATAATTTAACATAACGAAGCAAAAATGAAAATATTTGTAAAAAAGAAAAAAACAACAAAAAAGCTGATTTCGTATGGGCCTACATTGTGTGAAAGCTAACAAAGTATTCAAAATTGTTTTCATGATAAATAAAACTTATTTTTCATCCAATCAGAATTGCTAATTTTCGATGGACTCATCAGTAATTAAATTATTCTTTATTGAGCGAAATCGACATTTTTTTGTTTTGTCGTATTAAAGTCAGTAAGATTTCAAACAAAATTCTAATAGTTTGTTTTTTGTTCATCATTTAACATCTAAATTCACGTGTATTACGTCAATACGTTGTCATCATTTTAACTTCTTAAGTCACGTGTATTACGTCAATACGTTGTTCTTTCTAGTGGAAACAATTAAGGATTCATTATTTTAGCAATTTCAATCGAAATTTCAATTTTCTTGATTTGGCAAGTCGGCAAAATATTTGCCATTGGCCATTTACAAAAATACTACACAAGAATATGGCTCAATTGTAAGATGTATACAATAACATTTACAACAGGAATTAGCATTTTATTTTTAGATATACACGTACATATTTGGAAAATACACTGAAACTAATTTGCAGACGTCTGAGCTATATTAATTCGCGATTCATATAGATTCTTTTACACTTCATTAATCACATTGAACATACATTTAAGTGATAGATGTTGTAATTGAAAGATTACTGGAACCGGACTGGTTCCTTCAATTTTGAGCGTCCGGTGTTCATATGCTAGGTCGATATATTTAGACACCTTTCTTTGTAATGTTTTACTTTTAGAATTAAGTATGTTGATAAATTTTGTAATAGAAGGCCACGAAGGTGAGAAAGAAATGTTTCTCTATAATACGGACATACAAGTAAGAAATGATATTCTGTTTCAAGATAAAAGCGGCGATGTTATCGGTCCTGCATTCAAGATGTAAAAGTTTGCAAAAAAAAAAAAAACAACAAAAAACCCCCCGAATTATACCCCGCTTTGCACGTATTCTTACCCCAAAACACTGCAAACAGTTGGTCAATTATATCCCGCTTTGCACGCAACTACATGTACACGTGCAAAGCAGGTATAATTTGAAAACTTTTTGCACTATTTTATCATTCTGAATGCAGGGCTGATCTTATCCTACACTATTCGCTTTCTGCGTGATTTGGGTAAACATTTGAGCCAGACCAACTGGTGGACATTTATAAATATGGCAAATTGTTCGAAACAAGAATTAAATTCGACAAAAAGGGGGTTAACGAATAAATATGTACGAGTGTTTCGGACAGCGAATTGACCAAATCTATTGTAGTCTGTCCTGCGTTCAGGATCACAAAACAGTGCAAACAGTTTTCCAATTATTCCCCACTTTGTACGCTCACTTACGTGCAAAGCGGGAAATAATTGGAAAACTGTTGCGCCATTTTGTGATGCTGAACACAGGGATGGTATCTTAGATTGTCCTACCTGCCTCGTTTCCGGAAATGTCTTTATCAACATGGCTGAACTTCCGGTAACACACTGCCCGTGCCCTCAACTTTACCATAAATGATCTCGGCATACTAGAAATGGTTTCTTTTTGCTCTGAATAACATTGTAATAGAACATTTTAGAGAAAAAAAACGTATTTGGTAAAACTGGTATTAAGCGACCACTTAGGGGACCACCAAAAAAGCGGTCTGATTGCAAAATACTTAATGATGGATAATACACTTAATTTTGGTAGCAACATATAAAGATTGTTGTCTTCCTGAATCTTATGAACCCATTAGAATCATCTCATTTAGACTGTTCAAATGGGTTTTAATAACATATGATTCAATAATAAACAACTTTCCGTTTAATAATGCTCACTTTTCCACAGATTGGTCGCTCGAGCAATATTGGCTGTATACATGGTTTGTTTTCAAAGTGGTCTTTCAAAGTGGCCTCACAACGATCAAGAGTATTGCCAATAGATGGGATTTACAAGATTATTGGTGATAAATACACGATATTGAAGATAGAAAAATATATATATTAAAGTTATTTGCAAAATTGATTATTTATTCGCTGTTTTTCTGTCACATAGTAAAATAATTCGCGAATTAGAATGTTATGTCGAACATGACACGGGCGTATAATTCGTGATTAATGCCCTGGCAGGGCGGAGCCTAGGTAACGGGTCGTTGCACTTCAGGTAAATCAATTATTATCTAAATTCCTACTTTTCCAGAGAGTCGACATAGATAACTCGAGACCTAAAATCGTAGATTGGTAACCAAATCCTCGAAACTTCAGCTTAGCAACGTGGCTCTGGTAGCCAAAAGATGAAATGTGTTCTCTCGCTTTAGGTTTTAGGATACAGTTATTTGCACGCGTTAACAATGATTACCGACTTAAATTTTAAAGAACCCAAAGTATTGAAAAGTAAATTCACCAAATTACGTCACGGCTAAGCCCCGCCCTGCCAGTTCATTAATAACGCAAAATAACAACAAGCCACCAAAACATTCATTAAATGTATTCATAACAACTACTTGAAAAGCTGTGGTTACTACATTTTTTAACTTGGATGACAAAATGCATATATCCAAAGAATTGTTTAGAAAACATTTTCATGATTTTATAAGATATAATTCTTTATACGTTTGACTGCTGACTCTTATAATTATTGTACAACATGTTGGTATTTTGGGCTGGTGGCCTTGTATTGCAATAAAATATTGTCATTGTCATTGTCCATACAGACTACGAATAAGAAACGTACGCTGTAAGAGAGGAAAATATTTTTCTTATCGATAATATTCCCACTAAAATATGTCCTGAATTTTAGATGAAAACGCTTGCAAAACGTTTAAAATATGGTCACGCGCTTTGCAGGTGTCTTCTAGTGCAAACGATTTTTTTCCTCCTGACTGTAGGGCCTGCGAGTGCAACTTTATTGAGTAGACTACTAAAGATGCACAAGTTTAAATAACTAACCAAAGGTATTATTTTTCTATACACGCACAGCTTTAACTCCTGAATTTATAAATGTTCGTAGCTATTTTCTATTTACTAAAGACAGAATAATACTTAAGGCTTAATTCATAAAAAAGGCGACACCGACACATTGACGATTTGTGCGAGTACATTTTATCAGACAATTCGTAAAATTCGAATTTTGGAAAGATGTCGACAAGGGAAAATGAGCCTGTGCGTGACATTTCCATCAATTTTTAAATATGTGCCAAGCAAAATTGTCGCCAGCCTGTGCATACGCACAGTCAGACAAGAGTCTTCACAATGGCAATGTAGATAGATAAGGTCTCAAGGTATCTTAATTCTAGTCAGACATTTTTATAACACATTACTTTTCAAAGTCTGTCCATCACGCGCAGGCGGATTTGTTGTAAATGTCTCTTACAGGTTTAAATATTTACTTTGCCGTCACATTAAACTGGTGACGAGACGATTTCTTACATCTTTATCGTGAACAGTCGGGGATCTGGGGCCCGTTTTACTAAACTTCAACGAAAAAAAAAATAATCGTAAGTTAAAATCACAAATCGTGATTTCCAGTTGTTTACAGTCATTGTTACATTCTGCCTTGCAATATCTCATTGGAATCGCCTTTAGAAGTCAATTTCAAAACGATGATGCATGTTAGTATCAAATATGAAGTTACTGCTATAGAAGCAACTTCAAATTATGACTTGTGCAAAAATGATCGTACGATGTTATATTAAAACAGGCCCCTGTATGCTAGCCGTCACGATCCATTTTGACGTAAAAGTATTAAGATTCTAATTTTGACTATGACAGACGCAAGTCTTCAAAACAACAACACGCATTTGTGTCTATCACTTGCTCTTATATACTTATGAGATGATGATAAAAACAATTTATTTTTCTTTTCTTTCACACTTAAATGAAATGAAAATCAAATAATTGTATTTTTTTTCATTTTTCATATTATGACAAAACATTCCTTACACCTATTTCGAAGATGTTTTATGTGCCAACCATGCAGTACGAAGAACTATATTCATGGAAGAATGAATCGAATACTTTTGTTTTTCATTCTTCATTTTTTTTTAAATTAAAAAGTAATTTTCTTTATCATTTATCTTTATTGAAAAAAAGACAGTACACGTCAATTTCATTACTACTGTATATTCCAGTAGAGGATTGATAAATAAAGATTGTTGCTAAAAAGGGTTTTTGAGTCTCAATTCCAATTAATGCCACATGATTTAAGCCAAATGAAGACTAGATAAATAAGTTAATCGGAGGGCTGTGATAGGTATAGTCATTGCATGCCGAATCTGCACGTTGCACTCCACTTTGCATTTTTTTCTGCTTACACATTATTATCTAAAAATATAAGGTGGATATAAGGATGTTTGGGCTAATTTGAGCCTGCAGTGTAGTCTAAGATTGTTGAGGAGAGGCTAAAAACCGGTCACTACAGTTTTTTGTCTTATAACTATACAAATATTCGTGTGATAACATCCCATGTGATTTTTTATGATATCACATTGTTTTTTTAAGAACAATGGCATAATGCAGTTATTTTTATAAACTTGCATTTTTGTTAGAAACATCGAGGAAAACAAGAGGTCATAAGATGAATATAATACGTACTTTGTGTAGTGTGTGAAAAAAAATCTAACTCGATTTTGGGAATTGATAATTGTCTCAGCAGAGCCTCGACAATTATCAATTCCCGCAACCTCATATTTTTTTCATGCAAAGCACTATAGGTAAACCATGCTATCCGAATGTTTATAAACAGACTTTCGACGAGTTTAATATAGAAAAATTGGGACCAACGAATTTTTTGCTGTAACGGTCTTTTAACTATACTGAGGGATCAAAGAAACACAAAAATACCGGCATTTTACCCATCCATTAAATTACATCTGTAAACGTCATGTGTCATAGCGTTAAAGTAATATGCTTTCGAAACCGACTTCATCACGAAGAAACTAAAATAGAAACATCAAAAATCATTGAATATCGACTGGGAGAAAAAAATGTTTTCCTTTGTGAGTTTCTTTACTCTGTCAGTTATCTTTGATTACAGTTGTGATTAAGTACCGTTATCTCACGCTTGTTAAATTTCAGTTCAGTCCACCCCTACTCCTGGCTATTCCACATTTTACAACGTTTTCGAATTCCGCGGTTGGACTATAAGTACGTATCATATATATCTAAGGTTTAGTGACGAGGATTTAGCCACCAAACGATTAAATAAAGTTGTCGGAAATGGACTGTCATGTATTTTCCTTCAGTCTCAAATTTGATGTTTTAGATGTAATCTTGATTAGACCGAAACTTTACTTGATAACTTTGAGAAAAAGAGGCAGAATACTCTCCCGGCATTTACAATGCAAGAAAAATCAAACACTTCCTAATAGAACCCCTCTTTGCACGTTAATCGACATCCCAAGCAGAATACCATTTATTAAATGTTTAGCGAACATTTTCATCTAGAATGCGTACCCTAATCATTATTATTATCATTTTTTCAATTGTTTGCATTTTCAGTTTAACAGAAATCAATACAATTTTAAGCACATAACTAAGGATAAGCGAAACTAACCCCCCCCCCCCAAAAAAAAAAAAAAAAAAAAAAAAAACAAAAAAAAAAAAAAAAAAAAAAAAAACAAACAAACAAACAAACAAACAAAACCGCGAAAAGGGAATCATTTGCAACAAAGTAATAAGCTATTTAAATTATTGCGACTTACAAAAGATAAAAAAAACTCACTCAAAGGGTAGCCCTAATATATTAGAGAAAAAAATCCCAGCACACTTAAAAGTAAGTTTCCGAGTCCGCTATCTACTTCAAAAAAGTGAAATCCGCAAAATGTTCAAGATTTCCAATTTTGTTCAAAAAGCGCGACGGTGCTTATAAATATTCATAACAAAGCAAAGCCGAATCTGATATGCTGCCTGTAAAATCAATGCCATGTGGCGATAGGACCACCAGAAATCTATAGACTTCGTCTTTAATTTGTCTTTTAATGTCACTGGTTTATGGCGAGCCGACTTTTCCATAATTATCAGTTTTAGAGGGTCTTACGGTGTCTAAAATCGGTACTGAAATGTAGCCTACACAAACAGGTCCTGATAAATCCAAATAAGCGACCGCAATACCCCGTGGATCTTTGACAGCTTTGCGTTCAACATAAGCCGTTTCCGAAATGTTTGACAAATGCTTTAACACTTTGAAGATGGTCTAAGATCAGCCTGCACAGACATGCAGTCTGATCTTACCCTACACCGTCTGCTTTTTACTTTATCATTGCGAGAAAAGCTTGGGTCTGTCTGATAGAAAATGTAAAAAATGTCTTGTCATTTTTAAACAAAAATACATCCATTAGGATTTATAAGTGTTAAAATATGATTAGATATTACTTTTTAAGGATTAGGGATTATTAAGCCTAGAATGTGATACCACTAAATCTGGGCCCAAGGTTATAAAACTTTTCTCAGGCTCAGGATCAATTTTCTTAAATTTTAGATTCAAATAAATGTATGAAAAAAAGATAATATTGATAAGTTGTTATTTATAACAACTTGTTAATATTACCTTTTATGTTGATACATTAAAATGAGTATTTAAACGGAATTACGGCTTAAATTTCAAATTGAAATTTGAGAGAATTTTAAATTGAGCCTGAGAAAAGTTTTATAACCTCGGGCCCTGATCTTAGTCCTCAAAACAAGATCTACAGACACACATTCTCCCATTTGAACGGTCTCATAAAGTAATTAATTCAAAATCGTTCGGAGATTTTTTCCTATTGTCCCAAGAGGCACTCATTAAACGTAACTGTTCAATATCAAATCATTCAGCGTCGTAGCAGCTAGTGAACTGGAAGAGGTAACATACGAACATAGCGGACACTTAACGGACCGATAGAACTTATTCTTTTTTAATTGTAATTCCTGAATATTTACTGAACAGTTTCCATTTGACTCCTTTAGATAGTGGATTTGATATTAAAGAGATTGCGGGCATGTGAATATGTGCGATTTTTATGTTTGCTGATGATTTTTTGACAAATTCATACAACCCTAACCTACAGCCCTGTGTTCAGAATGTAAAAGCGTTTCGCGAGCGCTTTGAGATGATACCCTGCTGTGCACGTGTACATACGTGCACAGCGAGGTATCATTTCGAAATCGCTTCGCTAACGTTTTCATCCTGAACGCACGACAGATTACGTCAGTACCGAAATGTCTTCATCCTAACCGGGGCCCGAGGTTATAAAACTTTTCTCTGGCTAAAATGAGAATTTTCTCAATTTTTAGATTTTAATAAATGTATGCAAATAAAAGATAATATCAATAAGTGGTTGTTTATAACAACTGATTTATATTATTTTTTATATTAATACATTAAAATGAGTATTGAAACAGAATTACGGCTTTAACCTCGAATTGAAATTTGAGAAAATTTTGAATTTAGAATGAGAAAAGTTTTATTACCTCGGGCCTTGAAGTATACATAGACGATAATGGGTTGTTTCATTATAAGGTCGATTTATAATTCATTGAATAAACACCAAACCTTATATTTTCACGAGTGGAGCAAACAAACAATTATTCTTTTTTGTAATGCAAAAATTAGTTAAAAAAGTGAAATCTTAAAACGCGTCATCTTGCATGTGATTTCTATGCAACTTTCATGACGAGGTCATTTATTAAGCTCCGCTGAGATAACGTGGGATAGACTAAAATAAACGAAAGCGGGGATACGTTTTGATTATGTCACTGGTTTGGCGGCAACTTAATAGGGCTGTTACACCTTAACGTTTTAGCCAGCGTGTGCGGAACGTGTTGGATTTTTTTATAACACGCTGCGAACACGTCGGGTACGCTATGGACACGTTCCGCACACGCGATCGGCACGCTGAAACACGTTGGCACACGTTGCGATACGCTGAGTATCTCAAAAAGTTTTTTGCAAGCACAAAATTTCTTAGCGTAGGACGAACGTGTTGCAACTCGCTCCGCACACGTTCCGAACACGCTCAGCACGCTAGAAGCTCGTCCAAATACGCTACGGACACGCTAGAAAAACGTTCGCCCAAAGTTTAACGTGCTTCTAGCGTGTCTCCAGCGTATAGGGAACGTTTTGTATTTAATGCCAAATAAATAATGTGTTTTATTATACTGCAAAGAAAATTCTAGCATTTTCATTGGTTAACGCTGACATGACAAACATTGATAGCTACGGCCGATCCGGTATTACCTCTAATGTTTCCTTAAGGCGCCTCGACGTGAACATAGACAAAAAATCGAAACGTTAATGGCAGCCATGTTTCTCTCGCTTCGCTGATAACACGACCCGAATATTCACACTAGGATACAGTTGAAAAGGATGTCAGTTAATGATGTGCAAATAAAAAATGATATAGATGTCTATAGATACCTTAGATTTGTACAAATCTGTCCATTTAAAGAGCCAAGTTTCTCGCAGTTTCAGCCAACAAACGCTTCCATATCACAATAGCGTAGAGTGTTGTAATGTGACGTCACAACTATATATGACGTCACTTTGTACATGTTTACTTTTCATAGGGGCACATTAAAGGATATTGGTGGTTCAAAAGATATCGGTTTATACGAACGCCTAAAATAGGCAAAAGACAGATATTTGGCCTTAAAACTTTGAAGTATAATAAATTCGTAATACGGTTTCTTGCCTTGGTATATGACGATTTATTCCCCTTCGGCTCGGGTAACATCATTTTTCCAGCCGGGAATAAATCGTCATATACCCCGGCAAGAAACCGTATAACTAATAATGTTTTGTTATGTTATGTATAGCGTGTCTCCAGCGTACTTAACGAGTGTCTAGCGCGTTGCCAGCGTGTTCTTAGCGTGTTTCTGGCGTACGACAGCGTTTCAGTATTCAAAGAAAATTTTAAAGTTCCGCTGCATATGTGTCTTGAAGTCTACCATCGGCTTGTCGTTAATAAATGTATATGTGCATGTACATAGGTATGACCTTTTTACATGTACATGTCTGTATGTTTCCTCATGACCAGTCTTGGAACGATTTGAAAACTCGATTTTCAGTATCATATTCTTTAAGCTGCTTGTCTTTTCTTCCATATAAATGTGTCTTACTCGGAAGATATTTGATGTGTACTTCATTTACGGATTTTCTTAATTCCTTAAATTGTGGAGGTGGAGAATGTAGCCTAAATGTGTATTAATCAGTGCGTTTATAGCTCGTGCGTCTGCTCTTTGGCCAGAATAACAATACGTTCGCGAAATACTTTACAGATTATCACAAACATTTATTCGTCTTATTTGATCATTATCAATATACCAAAGCGACAAGTACATCGTTGTACTCAGTGGACATAATACAAGACGCGTTTTACTCTATTCTGTTCTGTTCAGTATATTTGTCTCCATTATATGTACTCCAAGTTTGATATTTGTAACACCTTTTCCCCCTAAATATAAGACTAGCTATTCAAGAATGAGAGAAGTTGTAGACGAGAATCGAAGGTGGTAAAATTTTTAAGTAAAGTCATCCTATATGGTAGAGCATATTGAGGAAGAAAGGAGTATTATAGTGACAGGTAGTTCCTTACCCTCCCGCAATATTTTTCGAGTAAAAAGTCCATGAAGCTTTAATCAGCCTGTAATCCTATAAGTGTGTTATATGCATATTTTAAAATGTATCAGATGCCAGTGTATTTTTTCTTTCCGTCTTTTCCTATTTTTCTTTTACATGAACCAATATACTTTGAATTCAATTATGTGTAGTGGCCAGTGGCCTGTTTATATACCAAAAGAATGAATTTGAAGTGGTAATTTCTTGCGGAATTTATATTGTCACCCAAAACACTCTGCGAACACGTTATAACACGCTAGAAGTGCGTGACAAACACGCTAAGCACGTTCCGAGGACGTTCCGAGAACGTTGGACACACGCTCAAGAACGTTGGTATACGCTGACATACGCTATCAACACGTTCATGACACGTTACTCACGCGTTACTCACACGTTCAAACTCGCTATGAACACGCTAAAAGCGCGTCGTAAATTGACAAAGAGAAAATTTAGGTCAGCGTATGCTGACGTTTTACAGACTTAGTCGTTTTATCAAACGAGTTAGGCACACGCTGGCTAAAACGTTGAGGTGTGACAGGGCCATTATCAAATAATAATCTACCGTTTGATATGAAAAAAATCATTTCGCGTTGATGTGTCCATAAATAAAGTCTGATGGAGGAGGTGTTATATACAAAATGTCAAAGCCGAGGGCGAAGCCCGAGGTATTGCTTTGCTTTGCGTATAACTCCTCCGCCTATTGGACTTTATTTGTGCAAAAAAAAATGCGGGAATGAAAGTATATCCCTTATAATACGAAAACTATTCTGAAATTAGTTTTATTACCCTTTTCTTGGAGAAGAATAGTAAAATTATATTTTTGTTGACGTAAAAGTAATAAAAAGATAATGATATTGACGTTGAAAGAATTTCACAGAAAAAACGAGGCGCATCATTTAGCACGTAGGTTGCGTGACGTCAAAAAGTATCAACTTTCCCTCTAAAGATGACATAAATGGGCGGAGCTATTTCTGTTTAAAATATCCGTCAAAGTGCAGGTTATGAACGTTGTTTTCTACCAATTATAGAAAAAGAGGGGATCACGTTCCTAAGTTTCGTGATTTATTGGCGTCCCTATTTCACTTTATTTCATTTCTATGTCTTTTCTTTCATCTCATCTGCATACCAAGTGCTCAAGAGAGTGAGCTTTTGTAATTTTTTTTTTTTGCATTAATTTCAAGTTGAAAGAAAGTTTTGCTTTGCATAATAATACGGCTTAGCATGCCTTCTATAAGTAAAGATATTATTATTATTATTATTATTATTATTATTATTATTATTATTATTATTATTATTATTATCATTATTAACATAATTATAGTTTCCTGTTCGTCTCGTCCACCGTGCGTCGTCCTTAATTTCTTTGAACATCTTCTAAACTAGCTGGCCAAACTTGGTGAAATTCGAGCGATAAAGCCCCGTTCCCACTGTCACGGTGTTGGTCCCGGACACCCACGGTACCTCCCGGTGGGGAAAGAGCCGGTATTCCGGGATGATCCGGGATCTTTTCTCTAAAAAATGATTCATATTCCCATATTCCCGACATTGCCCCGGTGTACTCCCGGTTTACTAGCAGGATCTTCCCGTTCGACCCCGGACTATCCCGATTTGTTCCCGGTTTGCCACGGTGTATTTACGGTGCAGGGGCCGGCGTGATCCTGGTTGATCCCGGTACGACCCGGTGTAACCCCGGTCGTCGCCGGTAGCGCACCGGTAGCCGCCGGTATCGCCCCTTCATATCACGGTTGTATTCCCGGTTTGTCACGGTTTCCCCCGGATCACTCATCCGGGACTAACCGGGGGTCCAAACCGTGACAGTGGGAACGGGGCTAAGCTGAAAATGTCCACGGATCATCAGGGACTATCACGGTTGAGCCAGGGTAGAGAACCGGACTTGCCCCGGAATATGCCGGTGTTTCTCCGGATTTAGCCGATTCTTGACATCCTCCCGGTGAGTCCCGGTGACTGCCGGTTGTATTAAACATTTTAAAACATCCGGGGTCGGTTGCCGGATCAACAAGATTCATCCCGGATGGTCCAGGATATTCACGGTGCCGCCACGGTTGTATTCCCGGTTTGTCACGGTTTCCCCCGGACCACTCATCCGGTACTAACCGGGGGTCCAAACCGTGACAGTGGGAACGGGGCTTAAACTTTTTTTGGCAAAGCTCTTTCAAAGTTGTTCGAATAGTTCACTATCCTTTAAACAACAAAAGAAGAAGAGAAAGTACAAACACACCAGAAAGCAGGCCGCTTATATATTTTTTGGTTTTTAACATCATCTTGGCGCCATCTACGAAGTTTGTCCTTATCGAGGTCCTGGGGTCATATTTAGACTCTGTCCACACGTGTACTATTTACATGGAAACAAGGAAAGAAATCTTTAAAAAATCTTCTGTCTGAAACCAACAGACAGAGAGCTTTTAAATTTGTTACGTAGCATCATTCAGGACACCTCTTATGGACCTATATGAGGCTGCCCGATAGGGTAATTCGAAATTTAAAGGAAAGAACAATACTTTCGACAATGGATAAACGCTTCAAATCGTATATATCCGTAGCATTTGGGCAGCCTCACCTACCTGTATAATGCACCTGGTGTTTTATTTGTGCTCTTCCCGGGTACTTTCAATATGTACAAAGGAACAAATAAAGAACTCTTTTAAACCCCTTTTTCTCTTAAGACAGAAAGCAGACTACCTAGAGTTTTGGTATATACAGCGAGACCTCTATAAAGTAAGCCCGCAATGGACGTTCAAAAAGTGCTTGCTTAAGACAGGTTATTTTCAGTTCATTTGCTACATTTAAGAACCCAATAGTCGCTTGCTTAATAAATGCAGCTTGCTGAATACAGCCGTTCACTAAAGTAGGTTATTCTGTATAGTAGTATCATATAGTTAATTTCTACAAAATTTGTGCAAAGAGTACCCATTGCGCAATATTTTTGCTCTTTTGGGCGCATCCGATATAAATAGAAACGGCATAAAGCTCAGCAAGGAACATTCATGCCTCTTTGATTGAAACTGCCTTATTTGTTTTGGAGAAAAAGGCATTTAAATATTTCAAAGTGAAAAAATGCCACGCCCTGCAAACCCTCAAATCATAATTTCACAAACAAGTTTTGAAAAGGGTCACCCAAGGAACCTTTCTGTCAGGTTTGGTTGAAATCCACACACTGGTTACTGAGGAGAAGATGTATTAAGATTGAAGGGTCGAAAACTTCCCCACCCTGCCACACATATCATGAACTAGTTATGAGAAGGGTCACCCAAAGAACACTGTGCCAAGTTTGGTTAAAATCAACCCATTGGTTAATGAGAAGAAAATGTTTAAAGCTTTCATTGTCAAAAACGGCCCGCCCTTCCACACCAATATTGGGGGGAGAATAAAATTTTCACGAATAAATTATTGGAATGGTCACCCAAGGAACCTTTCTGTCAAGTTTGGTTGAAATCCACCGACTGGTTACTGAAGAAAAGATGTTTTAAGATTTCAGGGTCGAAATCTTCCCCGCCCTTCCACATACATATTTTGGGGCAATCAAAATGTCATGAACGAGTTATGGGAAGGGTCACCCAAAGAACATTGTGCCAAGTTTGGTTAAAATCCACCAATTGGTTACTGAGGAGAAGATGTTTAAAGATTTCATTGTCAAAAACTGCGCGCCCCTCCTCGTCCATATTTGGAAGTCAAACAATTTTTCACTAACAAGTTTTGAGAAGGGTCATCAAAGGAACATCTCTACGAAGTTTGCTTAAAGTACGCCCATTGGTTACAGAGGAGATGTTAAAATACTTGTTGTCGACTTCCGACGGACGACGGAAAAAAGGTGAATACTGAAACTCACCTAGAGCGTTTTGTGCTCAGGTGAACTAAAACAGGAAGTCTTTCTTAAAAAATCTTCTCCGAAACCAGCTTTACCAAAGTATATGGGATTTAGGTTTTATTGATTGATTGGATGGAGATTTACGCCGCTTTCAACATTATTCCGGTAATATCGCGGCGGCTGGAGCACCTAACAATGGTTTCCTGGTATTTCCCTCATCAGTACAACCACAGCATCATTTCCTAGGCTCCAGCTGCTATCTCACATATGTCTACGATTATCAACCCATTGGTGAGAGACAAATAGTCGGAAAGAATGAGTGCCGCCGTCGGGGATCGAACCTGGGACCTCTAGATTGACAGTCCGACGCGCTACCAACTGCGCTATAACGGCGGCTCTGGGTTTTAGATAGAAATCATCTTCCACTGAAAAGCTGTTGAGTTTATGTATTTTATATTCGGGTTAGCAAGGGGCTAAATAAACGATAGGACCATTATTTCTCTTTTATTTCAAAGATTAAACTCAGAAACTTACACATGTGGCCGTCAAGCAAAAAAGGGGTCTTCTTGAAAGTGCGAGATTTGACGACCCTATTCAGACTGCACATTTCGCAAATTTACAAGTATACGAAGACTGACAAGGATCGCCATTTCCAGCATTTCGCTGAATTTTTAAATCTACAATATTTATTCTACCTTCCAATAAAATATTTTAGAAATGCACCCTCAGGTAGCCTATGCTGTACCAATTCTCACTTCTGGGAACTTCCTTAAAATGATATTTTTTTAAATATCATTTCAAGGAAGTTCCGAGATTGTCTCTTTTTGTATGACAGGTCACATATTTAAAATGTTTATTTGGCTTTCAGAGAACGTTTTTGTCATCTCATACACTTACATTTGCTTCAATATAGCGTTCCCTTTCCGAGGTCTCGGTTAGCGCTTCGTTATCCAGAAGTCGGCCATGAGTTCAGGATACAGAAACGTTTAAGTATGTTTGCTTGAGTTAAAATATGGTAATTCACTTTACACGTTAGTCTACGTGCAGGCGAGGTATTATTTCTTGTACTTTCGCAATTGCTTTTTATTTTAAACGCAGACCGGACCATTCTTTACGACAAATGACTTTAAAGTGTGCAGTTCACGACAACCTTAAGCTACTTGAGACAGTTCGAGTATACAAATATGTGCAAAGGCACAAAGTTTATTCATTTCACTAGTCATGATTTTCGAACTCAGACAAATATTTTTCCGTTTCAATTCTCACGGGAGAGAAAAATCCGAGATCAAACGAGAAATAATTCGATAAAAATTGCCTTGAATTTATTATTTAACAACGCTGACTTTATAAAACATTCAAGATTTATTTGATCATGACAAGATATGCAAGTTTTTTCTAGTCTGTGCATTCCCCATCCTTACTTCGTTGTGTTTCAAGATGTACATTAGTTGCAAATCTCAGCAGCGGCGGATCCAGGGTTTCGATCAAGGGGGTTCGATGTCGGCATAGAAATCGAGTAATTAGTCCCATAGTTTCTCTAATCATATAGACTAATTTTTCAAATTCTGCACATAATATATCTTTGATTGGTTGAATTTGAAGTTCCTGTAATTTGAACACTACGTTTTTTGTGCGTCGCAAAATTTTGATTAAATGTGTCTACTACAATGATGTTATTTGGGTACAGAAGAGGTCTGTTCCTACCCTCCAAACCCCCTCTGGATCTGTCGCGACTTAGGTCTTAATTTTTGGTTGGGGAGAGGTCGTGCTGGACGGGATGGAGTGCTGATTGGGCGTTCATCCTAATATAATGGCTAAGAGCACCAAATATTTAATCTGCAGCTAAAACACTTCCATTTTTAAACTGAAAAAAAATGACTCCTCATTCGTAAAGAAACAATAAGCGGAAAATTCACCGATCATTGGATGATCTTTTATTCTGAAATCATCATTTCATCTTCTTCAGTGATAAGTTTAAAGTTGCGATCAATTGTTTCCCTCTGATTGTTCCAATATCTCTTTGAAATATTTCCTAAACGGGGTTTCTACGTAGTCCTTTTTTCGCGAGATGGGTTACACATGGGCAGCTACAATGGTTTACATACGTCGCGGGAGTGAAATAACCCCGTTGAATATTTTTGATATTACACGGGGGATATTACTCTAGTGGAATAACTATGCAAGAGGTGAGGATCCATTTCGTTTCTTGAGAGGCATTTTCTTGACATTTGGGTATTTTCAGATACCGACTGTGAAATTTGGTGAGCGGGAAGGGTTATCTTAAAAATGACGTCATTACTCATTGAAAAGGACTCATGCTATATTTAAAATGGTCTGTTTTGATGCTCGACAGATTTTTCTTTAATTTGCTTTAAGGCTCGACTTCCCGTGAAATTTTGGGGATGAGCTATTTAGACATTTTTTATAATGGTCGACAACGGGAAATGTAATAGTTCCCTGTAACCTGTATAACGAATTTTTCAAAGGTTGATATTAGCTTGAGGAATCTTCCAACGCCTTTTGGTTACAATTTTTCATTTCTTCGTTTTATAGATACAAGGATGTTTGCTTGTAGCGAATCTTATTTGATGGCCTCAATCAACTATCCATGTTTTTTCTCGTTTCTGTAATTTTTGTAAAGTTCCTTTGCACTCGTAAAGGGGACATTTTGTTACATCATATAATATGTACACTTTTGGGGTTTTTTTTGCATTTTACCCTTTGGAGACCCACAAAGATTTAATTCGCCAACGACAAGACATTTTCTACAATTGCCAACGAATTGAAATTTTCTAGAATTGCCATCGACAAGAAATATTCTACAACTGCCAACGAAAATAAATTTTCTACAATTGTCACCGACAAGAAATATTCTACTATTGCCATCGAAATAAAATTTTCGACAATTGCCAACGACAAGAATTTTTTTTTTCGACAATTGCCAACGACAAGAAATTTTCGACAATTTCCAACCACATGAAACTTTCAACAAACGATTATTATTCTAACTCAGTGTTAAAATGTAGTTTTATCATTTTTCTCAGATAGCTTCAATTGTCTTAAAAAAAGCCATCATATGTCTTACATATGAGCAATTTCATGGCGTCATATAATTTGCGTTTGCGCGGAAATTCTATCATCGAAGAGTCCAAAAGAATGTTTTTAACGTATAAAAGAGTGTTCATGTGAGAAAGAGAAAATATTGAATAAGTGGTCATTGAATATCGATTTTTCGAATTTATTAAACGGGCCATCTATAAACATGTAAAAACGAAAAAACGAGGTTGCGCCGAGTTTTTTTTTATTTATTTTTTTTGTCTTATATGATGGGTTTGATAAATTCGGTATTTTGTGAGCACAAATTTGATATTATATGTGACCCGTCACGCGAAAAGGGACCATTTGGGTAGTGCGTAGAGTGTCGACCCTAGTCCGACTGCGCGGAATGGGCAGACTGACTAGGTTCGAAACTTTTCGCTTTTCGCTTATTTTTTGAATCTTGAATAATCAATCTACCTTCCTATGAAGGATTTTTTGAAATGCAACCTCTGGCGACCTATGCTGGACCCAATCTCTTATTCAAATATTCATTTTACAGAGTTCCCAGATGGTCCCTTTTTGCGTGACGGGTCACATATTTATGATTCGACCTGATTTTAGACGATACATCGAGGGAATTCCAAAAATGTTTTGATTCAACTTCTTCCGCAAGACGTCTTGACGCCGTTTGCGATTGATGTCATCCAATGCATTATGGCGTCATTTTCTCAAAGAAAATATACCGTTTCCATACGTTTTTAGCTCATTTGCACAGTTATTCCACTAGTCTAATGATACCCGTGTAATATGAAAAATATTCAAGTCTCTTGACGTAGGTCATGTTATAAAAGAAAATATATGTTACTCCATTGTTTTATCGACAAGCTGGTTTAAGTATTGTCGAAAATAGAATAGTTATTAAGCTCGCCAATGCTCGATTAATAACCGTTTAATTCCAGACTCAATTAAGATCAGCTTGTCTCAAACATAATCTCATGACAGATATTGTATGTCCTAATGTGAAAGCGTGTCGATATATCAATCAATTCGTGTATAACGCATGTTGTCGCTCTTGGCGTAGTTCAATTCAGTAAGTTTATAACTTTAAATAAACTAACATTTTATAAGGTTACTTATGTTACTTTTTTTTGCTCTACAGTAAAGCAATCTGAACAGGATGTTCTTTACAGACCTTGTCGTATTTACATCTTATCTAAATCTGTGGAAACCTCAGGACAATGAAATTAGAGTAAAATCAAATGCCCATAAACATAGCCAATTACGGCTTAATTTCCTCTGAGGCAAATAAACGTCCGATAATATGGCAACTTTATTCCAAATACACTGATTTTGTGGCAATATTGTCCTGGCAATGTCGTCTGACAGAGATTTTCGTCCCGAACCCGACACGCTGATGCCTCTAATTACATTCCTAATTGCACAAACTCGCTCATTATCCACGGGGATGAATGTCCCTGGGGAGTAATTTACTGTAACACCGTCTTACTCAAGGTCGACCGGTGTCGTCGTTAGAATGTTTCGTGTCTAGTCAGTCAATTTGATAAGCACAAACTTTTTTTGTAACTGTTGTCACTGGGGTTTTTTTACCTCATATAGAAATCTCAGAATTTTTTTTCAATTTTAGAAGAAACTGGCTTGATGAAAGATAGCATTGGGACCAAAGATTAAGCGTGATGAATGTTATCTCTTTTTATCTTATAACTATACAAATATCTGTGTGATAACACACCGTATGATATTTTTTATGATATCACATAGTTATTTATTAAACAATGATACAATGCGGTTATTTTTAGAAACTTGCATTTCAGTTCGAAACACCGACGAAAACAAGACAAATATAGGTTATAAGATAAAAATAATACGTACTTAGTGTATTGAATGAAAAAATATCGAACTCGGTTGTGAGAATTGATAATTGTCTCGGCAGAGCCTCGACAATTTTCAATTCTCCCAACCTCGTTAGACATTTTTTTCATACAATACAAGAAGTACGTATAATATATTTATAATATGACATACATCGCCGGAGAGTCACATAGATCTAACCTCGTTATATATTTTTAATATTACATGGGTGTTATTACATTAGTGGAATAACTATGCAAATGAGCTCAGGGCATATCGAGGGTTTAGTGCAAGACTGTACTAAATGTATATACAATGTTAATACACTTAGTACAGTCTTGCACTAAACCCTCGATATATCAACTTTATTTTGGAACTGTGAAAATGACGTCATTATCAATATTGTGGCCATCTAATACGGAATATATTAATCTCGTCACCTCAAAGGCACGGCCTCGTTTTTATCTGTTATGGATGACTCTTTAAATTAATTCCGTATTTCATCATGACCTGTCATGCAATATTCTCTATATATGTATAAGGAAAGCGAGCTGCACACAAAAACGCCCTAGCTTGCAAAATCACGGGGGTGATGTCCATATGTCCACCGGCTCCGCTTTCAAGACAAATATCCTGATAATATGTAAAAACAAATAATAGATTTTCCTTTTGACCCAATCGACCTCATTTTTGGTCCCACTTAACCAATTTTTGAACTTAATGAGATGTCATGAGTTTCAAGACATTTAAGTGAAGGAAGTGGCCTCTAGATTTCACACAAGATTTTTCCAAGATTTGACCCCTTAACCTCATTTTTGACTTCACTTGAACCAGTTAAAAACTTGGCCAAGATTATATTTGATGTGGACCAAGTTTCAAGACATTTGGGTCAAGAATGTGGCTTCTAAATTGAACAGAAGTTTTTTCTAAGATATGACCCCTTGACCTCATTTTTGACTCCGATTGACCCAATTTCAGACATGACCGAGATTTGATGCAGACAAACATTCTGGCAAAGTCTCAGGCAAAGTTTCAGGACATAAGGGCCAAAAATGTGGCCTCTAAAGTGAACAGAATGTTTTTCTTAGATATGACCCCTTAACCTCATTTTTGACCTCATTTGACCCAGTTTACAACATGACCACGATTTGATGGAGACCAACATTCTGACCACGTTTCATGATATTTGGGCCAAAATGTGGTATCTAAAGTGAACAGAGGCTTTTCTAAGATATGACCTCTTGACCTTAATTTTGACCCCACTCGACCAAATTTTGAACTTGTCCGAGATTTGATGGAGACAAAGATTCTGATGACATTTAAAGACATTTGGGCCAAAAATGTTGCCTCTAAAGTGCACACAAGACATATTGGACCCCTTTCATTTACGAAATCCCATTTTTGACCCCCATTGACCAAATCTCGAACTGGACCAAGATTTGATGAAGAAAAACATTCTTACCAAGTTCAAAACATTATAAAAATATTATAAAAATGTGGCCTCTAGAGTGCACACAAATTAGTGACGGACGACGGACGAAGGACGCCGGACACAGCTAGATCACAATAGCTCACCATGAGCACTTTGGGCTCAGGTGTGCCAAAATCGAACAAAAAGGCAGTTTTAAGAATCGTCGCGTCCGTTTTAGTAAGATATATTAATCGGATTTCTTGAAATATGTATCAAATGAACGCGAATTTCGCAACATCCTTTTTTATACCACTCAATTAATATCTGATAAAATTTCATGGAATTATCGACGTTGAAAGAGTGGTAGTAGTGACGTTGCTAAAACAGGAACACTTAGCGTGCGAAGTATAATAAGCAAAAAAAACATTGACAGGCTCCGAAGAAATCTTTATATCTCTTAAAATTTAATCCTGGATTATAGCCTTACAATTCTCTTGCACGTACATGTACTAAGTTATATTAATGAAGCTGACTGTCTAGTAACCGGAATATTGTAATAAAAGTAAACATGAAGAAGTGAAACGTAACATAGACGACTTGCATCGTTGAATGATGATAAAAAAGCGCCCAATGAAACTAGCAGAAAGATCATATTGAAGATGTTATATGGAAGAAGAAGGAGACACTCCACAACTTCAGAGCCAGTGTACATAATCGGAGCCAATCCACATAATCGGAACCAAACAATTTTCTTTGATCTATATCATATTTAAGAAAGGTACATTGGGTTAGAGTATTGTGGTTATTTTTGTTAAACTCGTGTACACTGAAAACAATGGTCTGCGTTATTAATTCTGTTCAGAATATTGCATTTTTGAGGTAAAAACCACGTGTTTTGACATTCCTGGCTCAAGACTGGCTCCCAGAAGAAATCATTTTTAACAAAAACCAACGATCGTTCTTACATTTTTTGAGTACGTTTACATTGCAAAATGTATAACGTTTTGATGATAAATGAATACAATATGATATAAACGATGAAATCCCGACTCCCTACCCCATTTTTCATTCAAAAAATGAAATGTTTACATCTACATAATCGGAGCAACACGTGGTGCGGAAGTTCCACACATGATTTTGAAAGCGGAGCCGGTGGCTCCGATTATGGACATCACCCCTCGTGAAAATATAACGTCAGCGGAAAAAGAGGACCCTGTTTGGTGAAGGTGGGGGTGGTGTGAGCAAGAGCTTTGAGAGAGATAGGAATTTTTGTCAATGTTTACAGTATGGACTTTATTGGTTTTGCAGGTTTGAAATAGAGACGTTTCCTGTCAATTTTGGATTTACGAAACACGCATTTCATTAATAAGGCATTGTTTATTAAACATGACATCTTTTCTCAACTTTCGGGATCATCAGGCCACGTTTTAATCGACATTAGTAATATATCAGCTGAAACACCGTGAAATTGGTAAAATGTATGATATTGGAATGATTTTGGAATGAAATTGAATGAGCGGTAAGAGAGATTTTAAGTGAAATCCAAGGGAGGTAAAAATGTCGATAATTTCGTCCCATTTGGACGTAATTGGCGATATCTCCCCTCCCCCTTTCATAAAATAAACGTGCTGTCCTATTTGTGTGTCTTCGCGGATTAATCAGACGCCACAAGAAATACACAAGATATATAATCCATGATTAATGACCTGGCATGGCGGAGCTTAAGTAACGGGTCGTTGCACTTAATGTTAAGGTAAATCAGCTTTTATTTAAAATAACTTACTTCTAAAGAGAGTCGACATAAATAACTAGATACCTTTCATCGTATATTGGTACATGTAACCAAATCCTCGTAACTTCAGCTTCATAAAGCTGAAGTTACGAGGCTTTGGTAAGCAAACGATGAAATGTGCTCACTCTCTCTAAGCACGTGAATCCTCTAGGTTTTAGGATACGGTTATTTGCATGCGTTCACGATTATTGCCGACTAACTTTTCAATGAACCTAAAATATTCAAAAATTAACTCGCCAAATTACGTCACGGCTAAGCCCCGCCCTGCCAGTTCATTAATAATGCAGAATATATAAAACGTACCTAGTGTTTTGTATGAAAACAAAAATCTAACAAGATTGGGGGAACTTGAAGTGATAAATGTCGGGGCTCTGCCGAGACAATTATCAATTCCTTCAACCGAGTTCGGTATTTTTTCATACAATACACTAAGTATGAATCAAAACTATCTTAAAACCTCTATTAACCTCGTTTTCGTCAATGTTTCTAAAAGAAAAGCAAGTTTCTAAAAATAACTGCATTATGTCATTGTTCTTAAAATATCCATGTGATATCATAAAAAAACATCATATTGAATGTTATCACATCGATATTTGTATAGTTTTAAGATAAGATAGAATAACCCTATAATTTTAATAGCAGTGATTGAAACATTGGTCATTTTAAACCATTTCGAAGCGTTTTGAACATTTACGTAATGTTTTTAAATGATCTGAGTGAGTGATTTGAATGCATTGAATGGAACGCTGATCGAGCGATTTAGAACGGTTTTGATCGAGATGAATGTCATATTCATGATGCTACCAACTGTACATGTATCTTCGCTCCGCTGTTGGGATTTTGAGTACGAGCTTATTAGAGAAATAATCGTAACTGAATATAAAAAAGTGTGCTACCATCTTTAGCATGGACGAATGCTACTTTAGTTGTGACAACCCATTATTGAATGTGTTGTTTCATTTTGAAATGCTTTTGTTTTCAAAATAAAATGAGCCTGTGCGTGAGATTTCCAACAATTTCAAATATACGCAAAGTAAAGACTCTGACCAGCCTGTGCATCCGCACAGTCTGACCAAAGTCTTCACTATGCGTTTAGTACATAGATAAGGTCTCAAAGTATCTGTAGACCATCCGGTAACTTCATATTTACAGTATGGGGCTGTCTATGCTACTCAGTGTTTATACCTCACGAACATTTCAAAATGTTGGAAATGTCACGCACAGGCTAAAAAAGTATAGTGGAACAAAGTTTTACTGGCTCTGTGGTCAAGTATGTTTTGGGTCGATGCATTTTAAAAACTCCCTATGGTCCCCGATTGCTACCAGGTCACATTAAAAATATATATGGCATATTTTCAGAGTAATACCTTTGATTTATTCAAATTAGTCAATAGACTTGAAACCTGATCATGATTTATTGCAGCCGTTTGCAGCCGTTTATAATCCAATGTCACTCAGTGTTAATTGACAGTTGACGACGGATTCTTTATCCAAATGCAAGCAGTCGCGAAGAGGGGACCATAACGGATAAATTTTAGATGAGGTTTGTTATTAAACTTAGGAAAAACAGAAAAGTATTTCAGAGAGAAGCTTTATGTTTTAAATCTAAAAATCGGTTAACGAAGAGGAATGACAAAGAAAAACATATAACGATAGATATTAAGAGGAAAAATCTACTACAATAACCAACATCGTTAAATTCACAAGTTGAATGACTTTGGGATGATTTTCTTAACGAAATTGAACGAGTGCGATGAGTGAGTTTTGAGTGAAATTAAAGCGAAGTAATCTTATACAGCAAATTTTGTTCAGGATGAACACAATTAGCAATATTTATTATCTCCCTTTAATAAGATATGCATAAAAGTCTTACAATTTCAATTTTGTCAGTAGAAGCGCTATTTTTTTCTTGCTATATTTATTTCGAGTCAAGTTGTTGATCTGATCTCTTTAGGTCATTTTGGAGCGTTTTTGAATGGTTAAGTATGTGATTGGAATGAATGAATCGGGCACTGGGTGAGCGATTTAGAATACTTTTGAACGGAATGACAATCAGTTTCACGATGTTACTTACTGTATCAGGGATGCCTTTTCGATGACCTACCTTTTTTTTTTCTTTTTTTTTTAAAAAAAAAAAGGTCTTTTTTTTTAAAAAAAAAAAGAAAAAAATACGTTGAATATCTATCTAAATTGGACGAATATTACATCTTTGTCTTAATTTACATAATGTAAATGCATAAAACGTGAAGTAAGAGATGGTTGTTTAATAAAATTCTGTCAGGATTTTTAAAAAATTCTTTGAATGGGTCAAACGTGGATTTCACACAAACGAGTAGGATTTTATGATAGTAGCTCTGCATCCAATCTTACTCTTTGTCCAACAAAACATCCCTATGATGAGTGCGACGGTTAAAATGTTACATATTTTGAAATTCGTTTTTGCGGCTAGTTTTGTTGAAGATACAACAGGAGAAATAAAAAAAAAGATATGAACAGTGTGCTTGCTTGAGGCGCTCGCGATAGTCGGCTTGCAGCTTCACGAAGTGTCTAGGGTAGCGAACCTTTATCGATTTTATAAAAAATCTCGTGATTTTCGTTTTGTTTTTTTCATTTAATCATCTAGATGAAGTGGTGTTTGAATAAAAAATGTATTTTACTTTATTTTATAACATTAAAATTCTTTTCGGATTGTGTTGGAGGGATTAAGTTTTAAATCGAGTCACTTTTGTTGCCTAGCAATTGGTCATTTTTGGAAAGCGATCTCGGTGCGTTTAAGATAAACTGCTCGCTATAAAACTGCCTGCGGTGAGTGCTTGAGTTACAAGCCCTGCGTTCACGATGACAAAACAGTGCAAACAGTTTTCCAATTATAGCTCGCTTTGCACGTGCACTTGCGTGCAAAGCGGGGAATAATTGTAAAACTGTTTGCACTGTTTTGTCATCCTGAACGCAGGGCTGAAACGTAGGGTTAGATAGTAATAGGGTCAACTTATTTCTGACCCCGGGCGGGTATTGATGTCCGCTTTACAAGATTATCTCTCAGACAGCGGGCTACCAGCTCACGACTGGTCCAAAGATCAACTATCAAAATAGCCTAAAATAGGCTATTCTGATAGTTGACGGTGGAACCAGTCCTCACCCGGGTATGATTCGGGCTAGAAATAAGTCTGCCCCATAGCAAACATTGTGCAGAATCACTTGACACAACTATTTCAGAAAATTGTTAAAAGTCTGTTAATACATCAATTTGAAACTGGTTTGAAGCAGATGTTGAAAATGTCAGGAATTCGCTGAATGTGGCAGATCGTTCACAGTCTTCTGGTAAAAACGTTTATTGACGACAAAGTAAAAATCATTTTGTCGTCAATAGCTTTTTTGTCAATAGATTTTAAAAAGCCCTTCCACACCCAGCAGATCCATGGTGATTTTCAACCTTCTCTGCACCAAACTTGATATCAAGAGCACTGTAGGAATCAGAGACATGACTTTTGTACGTGAGAGGGCTAAAATTTCACCAAAATGAATGTCACAGTATTGAATCTTAGCCAACAGACTGATCACGGAACCATGTGTAAATTTTACAACTACAAGCCTTAGTAGAAATAATATATTGTAGACTATACAACGGTTGCATGTAAAAACTTATTTAATAATTTCTAAGTCCGAGACGGGTCACTTTTTGAATACATAAATTAGAGTAAATAAATTCATAAACGCTGAAATTATTGACACAGAGTTTTTCAAGCTAAAGCTCGATTAAAAAAGAAGATATTGGGGCTATTAAGAGTTGCAAAATAAACTTAACCCAGATGTTTAAGTCTGGAACTGTTTTAAATCCCACTATATCTTGAATGTTAGAGTAATGAATATTTGTCAATGGGTAGAGTATCAGAAGTATGCATTAAGTTTCAGAGAAACAATGTCAATAGGAAAATATATTTTACAGTTGCACGCAAAATATTTACCAAACATAAGGACGACGCCAACGCCTGGGTGACAGGAATAGCCCCGCCCCGCCTTTTCTTCGAATAATCGAGCTAAAAGTAGGGCTGTAACGTTATACTGTAACGGGAAAATGGCTATCATATCACTCTTAAAATGTCTACGAAAAATAAATCAAAGTTAACGATTTCGAGCTTCTTTCTGTTTAAATCTATCAAACAACTTCAAAACATGTTATTTCCAGTTCTGTATATTGGGTTCATTTGGTTTAATAAAATCAAAACGCTTGATCCAGACAATATGATGAACTGTTATCTTGTCAATCGAAAATACTCTGACTTCAGTTGAAGACAATTGTTTGAATAATTCTCAGAAGTGCTTCCAAGAATCGCGATTGATAGATTGTTTAATCGAATTGAACCTTTCGCTCAATGTCCAATCAGAAATTTGGTAGAAGACGACTAAGGTATTGTTAGTTCACAGAGTAGCCTTACCATAAATTGTCAATTGATATTTGTGACAATCTTATGACTGACTTTGTAAACCAAAAGAGAAAATTGTATTTTAGTTCTGTTAATATAGCAGAACACCCGAAAAAGTGGATACCCACTCTCTCAGTGTTATCATCTGACTGATTGGTGCGACAGTCTCCAGCCAGACTTGTTGTCCTTTGATTAGCTTTAGAATCACAGAGTTACCTCCCGTATTTCTTCCATCAGAACTGAACGCTTTACTAGCTGCAAGCGTCTGGTACTTCCCATCGACAGAGATCGCCGCCATTGATGTTTGGCCGTTCACAGGTCGGTTGTTTCTGAAGATTCCTTCAACAAAAAACACGAACAGATACACGCCGTCCTTCTTACAGGTAAACTTACCAGTCACGGGATTGTAAACGTCACCATCGTTATGAATGACGTCACTAAACGGTATGACTTTACTGTGCATTCGATGACCAAGGCGTCTAGCTTTCGGGTCAGGAATAATATCACGTGATTTGTCAAGTCGTGTTGAGAAGCTGAATTTCACGTCACCTGAAAAATATGAATCATTCTATAGGTGAAAGTCTTTTTTTTCGGGAAGAAAACGTTATACCAAAAGCTCCCAAATTGCATATCAATTAAGTTATATTGATGCCATACTTTTAGCTAGGTGGAAAAATCGCCTTCGGCGAAGCACGAGGAAAATTATAATCTTAATTCAAAAGTCATATTTTTAAATTACTCTCTACGCCAGTACAAATGATTTGTAAATTTAATTCTTAGATAAACATTAAACAAAGAACTTGAAATACAGATAAATACATAAAATTTCGACCAATACTTGATTAAATATTGAAATCGTGATTTGCTTTTATCATACGAGCCTGACTGATTTGAATGCATGGGCTGTGGTAAGAAAGGAGTGAGTTTTCAGGAGCTCCATTTACCACTTTTTTTTATTACGACATATAAACTAACTGTTTACTCTTACAAAACAAAATATGAAAAATGTGATCGTCGATCCCAATTGCTTTAGTGGCTATTTGCACCATCAAAGTAATTAAGTTATTTTGTATGTCTGGGTTTTGATTGTTGTAGATTATGCATACGTGCTAAGGAGAAAAAAAAAGAAGCCTTTACCTTGATTACCGTTCTTTGGTAGATGAACTTTACGTGGATTTTCAACAAAATCGAATTGTCCTATTCCATCATCGACTCTCCTCTCTAGTTTGCTGAGCCTGTCCTCCAACTCTTCACCGATTGAACCTTGACGAATAACCTTTTCAACGTCCCTCATCATATTGCGGATCAGCAGCTTCTCTTTCGACAAAGAGTGAAGTGCCATCCTCATTTTGAGGCCAACGTCTACACCCATACTAGCCATTTCGTTCCCAGGTAAAACGTTTGAAGATTTCCTTTCAGTTGATGATCCACTTGGACTATTTTCTATTGTCTCAGTGAGATTCCAGATAGTCTCTTCCATCTCGTTAACTCGAGTTTCCACGAAGGCGAGGTCACGCCGGAACTTGCCAAGTTCGATAAAGACATGGTTGATCGTGTTTTCCATTTTTCTTATTTTGTAGTTTCCCATTACTCCACAGGCCAGAGACAAACTAAGACATAATAGCACATACGCCTTCATACTGGAATGGAACATTATAAACCGCATAACAGAACATATCCGTTGCAAAATGCAGAATTTTGTGGAAGCTGGCGTTACGAAAATTATTGTCAGATTGATTCCGATTTTCTTTTACTACACTTGGTTATTTAAAGATTTGACGTTTCGATTTCGTTAGCGTTCCCGTTTACATTGAAAGCCATAGTGTAATAGAATGTCCTATTGTAGATATTTTCCATCATTTTAATAATTACAAGATTATTATTATTTTTTCAAATATCTTTAATTTTTTATAGAATAAATCTAAGAGGCAAATAATATTTATAGAAATTTAATTTGATCAACGGATTTATTATGAAACTTCATATGTGATTTAATCAGCGGTGAATAAATGAAAACGACCAAATTACCTGACGAATCAAGGAATACGCATTACATGTCCGTACAAATATCATTTTATATTTATATACATATTTGAGATAGAGAAGTGGGAATTTCCGCCAATCACCAGACCACTTATAACGTCACAGTCGTGTTGAATTCATACTTCCCACATTTCATTTATTTTTAGCAAATCTTCCTGTTTATTCCTTGTGCTATTTTACCATAAGCATGTCAAGAACATTGGCATCTAACGATGCTACAGTTAACAACATCGTGAAATCGACAAGATGCATGATTTTGGAATGAAATTGGATGAGAGCGATGAATGGGTTTTGAGTGAAATTATAGGGAGGTAATCAAATATCACTAATTTTGTTCAGGATGATATTCATTACCTCCCTTTAATAAAATATACATACGAGGGTTGTCAGGAAAGTTCGTAGACATCGCCTAGTACATACATACTGTATGTCTAGGGCTTCTTAACATTTCACGCCAATATTCAATATTATTCAAAGAGACGTTATACAAATTTTCAATGTAATTCTATAACAAATTATGAAATTACATTGAGTTTTGTAAAGGTAATTTAGTTGGTGCGGAGCACGAAATGACGTTGTAACGCAAATATGACGTCGAGGTAAAAATTCGGCTACTTTAAGTCTAATCTATTAAAGTATTAATCACTGTTATTCATCGAGTTTTTGCCTATGTTTCAACCTACCCGTTGTATAATATCATGATTATAAAAGAGCGAGCCTTGTCCACTTTTAGAAAGAATGTGTATTGCTAATAACCAGGGAAAATGAATTCAAAATTTTGCCGCTTTGTTTTGCAATCTTATTATATTAATCCAAAAATTAAAGAAATTCGACTTAATTTCAAGATAGCACAAATTAACCAAATTATTATTTTTCAACCACTGCTGGTATCTGAGGCAAATTAAGGTAGTGTGTATCCCGGATTCCGGTCAGTACTGTAACGTTCGTTTTCTTAAAAGCCATACTCAAAACGCGCAAAACTTAATTTTCTGTTTTATTCAATTATTTTCAAAAACTTGTATTAAAAAAAAAACAAAAAAACACACACTTATAGATTTTATCGACTATCATCTATTCCAACTGATCACATATTATTGAAGAACAACTCTTAAACTACTACCAAACTTCGTTCTCAAAACCCTTTTTAATCGAACGGCGTTTCGTCATAATGACGCTCCAGCCTAAACGCAGACTTTGCGTTAAAGCAGCGCTAAAAACTATTTTAGAATTAGTTACTGGAAATTTTAATTGAAAAATACCATTTGCAATTTGCAATCCAGTAGTTGTTATAATAGTTTCAGAGTTATATTTCTTCGTGTTTCCCGGATTCTAAAGGAAAATGCAGACTAGACATTGCTCCGCCCCACGTCTGACGACGTCAATTTCCGTTCCATTTCGTGCACGGTTCGCTATAATAGTTTTCATTAAAAACGAGTATATATGAATCGATCTCTTTGAAAATATTACAAGAAAAAACTCATGAATTGGGCACAATAATTACGCATTTATTATGATATTCTCAACAGATCAAACCATTGAAAAAATGTTTTAGTATTCAATTGTTATCGATTAATGTTTATAATTTCGACGTGCTCCGGGTACCACTAGGTGGGGTTGCTAAGGCAACTGCCCCATGCATATCAATAAAATGTTTAACATTTTTCTTCAGGTATGAAGTCTGTGATAATTAGGGAAGCGATTAACATAAGAATTGTTAATAAAATGGAAGTAGTTAATAAGCATTTCAGACTGTCTACGAACTTTCCGGACAACCCTCGTACATTTCTATAAATACATTCCTGTTTCTTCAAGAACCAATCAGACGCTTACAATTTCAATTATTTCAGTGAAATTGCGATTTTTTTTCTCTTCATATTCATTTTGAATGAAGCTGTTGATTGTTTCTTTATAATAGTTATTTTGGAGCGTTTTTGATCGATTTAAGTGAGTGTTTGGAATGAAAGACTTGAGTGCTAAAGTGATTTAGAATGGTTTTGATTGATATGAATGTCATTTTCACGATGTAACTTACTGTAACTGATAGATGTTACCAAAGCATGTGCGTGGCATTTCTCAAAATTGCACACGAGCGAAAAGTTAAGACTCAGATCAGCATGTATAATCACATAATCTAGTCAGAGCCTTCACATTTCAATCTGGATACGGCATGGCTCTAAGTTTAAAAAAGATTTTAAAAGAACATCTTAAAATATATTTTATGAATAATCAGACTGCTAAATTCTCCAGTGTTAAAAACATCATAAGGTATGTTTATTTACATGTAGCCATTCTTCACCAGTTTGACCCGTGCATTATTTGTAAACATAGGTGAAGTCCTTTATGTTTTATTACAAAAAAGTAAATTTTCGGCTTTCATAAATACTACTAAAATGTAGCTGCATATAGTTTCGTGTAGGGACGGGGTCTCGAATGTTGTAAATAGATTTGGAAACAACTCGTAGGGGCCAGCCAAGGAATCGATCTCACAATCCGATCTGCAGCGTCTCTGGCAGTTCAAAGATTTTACTAGACTGGATCCATCGTCGTCTTCAAAAAAGAATACACTAATAGTAGACAGTGATACCAGTCCAAGATTTTACACCATACCAGTCCAAGATTTTACACCATGTTGATGGTACACAAGGAAGAAAGGCATTTGATTGGTCTATGGTGAGTACATTTTTGCCTATAACATTGAACACGGGTTAATTTCCACTTGACTTCTAAACAAGTGTCTTACTTCTCGTCTTCTAAAGTTCGTTTTTCTGCTATTACAGCCCAAGATTTATACAGTATTAGGGCAAGCTTAATAACGTGATCAATCATCAATTTTGTCTATACCTGTATAGACAAAATTGATCTTTGATCACTCAATTAAAATTGTATCTATAATTGATAAATTTACCCCTTCTCGGACTAGGGTTACAATACATCGCTAATGTTATAAAATTTGGAGCAAAAACATTTAGGTCTTTTCAGGATTGCAATTTTGTAGTACGAATCAATTTGATTCTGGAAATGAACGCTCTCTATTGTTGATCTCTGATTCAATGTATTTTTCAAATTTGTTTCAAGAAAATCCTTGTCGGATCAAATGTTATTTGAAGAAGAAGAAAAAGGGCTGGGAAAAAAGAGACAGAAATAAAAACAAAAAGAAATAGAGAGAGAAAGCTATTTCAAATAGTTAAACTAATACTGGATGCTAGTTTGCATGCATCACGTACCCCTTTTCTTCCAATAGAACAACACTAAACTTGTTTCCAGGTTTATAATTATTGCTTGATTGAATGGAGTTTAACGCCGCTTTCAACATTATTTCAGTTATATCGCGGCGGCTGGAGCACCTAACAATTGATTCCTGGTATTTCTATCACCAGTACAACCACCACATTCTTTCCTAGCCTCCAGCCGCTATCTCACATAGATCTACGATTATCAACCCATTGGTGAGAGACAAATAGTCGGAAAGAATGAGTGCCGCCGTCGGGGATCGAACCCGCGAACTCTAGATTGACAGTCCGACGCGCTACCAACTGCGCTATGACGGCGGCTATAATTATTGCTGTTTATCAATAAAATAAACTTGGTGTTTAAAATCATTTTGATTATGCAAACGAATAGGTTTTATTTTGTTCGGGAATAACTTAAACTGTTTATACAATCGGTTATAAATAAACTCAAGGTTAAACTCGAGTTTAGCTTTAAACTAGAATTATGCAAGCAGCCGTATGTGAATACGTGAATAGACGTGCTGAATTGTTTTCTTTTAATTTTTATAAACCAATAAAAACAGAAATACAGATATTATTTGCATTTTTTTCAAAGTTTGATATCTATATTATCTTCCTTTTTAATCATATCATATGAATAATAAAAGAGGTAAACAACTGATTACTTTTAGAAAGTTTTCTTATGAACTATACTCAACAAAAAAAAGAAACCTAAAACTTCTTTGTCTGTTTTGGATGACATACATGGACTGTATACCAAATTCATTAGTATGTACTTATCGGACAAACCACGGAGCCTACACAGTCGCAAGATTTTGCATGGTTGCAGCTCACTCGGGCTAGTGCGTTTGTCACTTCCGGTTTTTGTCACATACTCGTGTAGAGCTACGCAAAGCTCATTTCGGGTATTCTCTGTTAACCAACGACACTTATTCCTTACCAGTGACACTATGAACAAATTTGTCTTCACATTTGCATTGAAACGGGCATGCCAAGCTTTCGAAAAAAGACGGAAATGAGACTGCCGATATGCTTAGAGCTTACATGTCTGTTAGCCACGTCGCCATTCAATTTGGCTACACGGAATAGACAATTCAATTATTTAGCAACTTGGGTAAGCACTGTCGAAATCGTTAATCTCAGTCAGATATGCGTCTGGCTGTCAATCCTGAGGGCCAATTCTAATCCATCATTAGACAAAACAGAGCTACAGAGATAGAGGGGGTATTTTGGTTTCAAATTTAGATATTTCATTATTCCTTATCCAAACCCTATGTTGTTGGTACTCATTTGAAACGGCTCATCGAGACGATTCAAATGAGTACCCACAACATAGGATTTTCGTTTTGACCCCTGGCAAATGTTATTGTCACTAACGTCGTTTGTCTCCCACAGATAGACTAGTGATACGCCCTAGAGGGAAGGACAGCGGGTGGCCCCGATGTGATTTCTGGTCCTAGAGTGAGAAACTATAGAAAAAAGTAGATAGGTGCACCAGCCGTCGCATTGTATCTGAAAAACTCTGAAATTGACGTTAAAATTTACATAAACAAACAAACAAATAGGATCGCAACACCTTGAGAAGTCAGTTGAGATGATATAGGCCGCATGATATATGATATAGTCTCATGACAACCAAAGAGGCTTTCATTTTACGGACATCCGGTTCTGACTTTTCTATAAATCGACCGATATTGCTTTGAGCTTTCATATGATATATTCATGTTTATTCTATATTTTTTTTCATGGCGAAACTACAACACTCACTAAGTCATTTAATGTAGTTTTTTTTCATACTTTGGGTCGAATTATTTAAAAGTCGCGCTTGAGCATATTTTATAGAGGGAAGAAACGAATGTCTACTGTTAGGATAAAAGAGCTGTCTAGATCAGAACTGCGAAAAGTATCAAGCATAGTTAAGCTAGTATATTTTTTCTGAACCATGAATTATCATTCTGCGTTCCCGCATTAAAATTTCAGTTCTGATCGACCTCTCCTAGAAATAATGTCTTATTACAAATATCTTTTATATGCAGTTCTTAGATAATCCTCAAAATCATTTATTCTAATAAAAACTCGCGTGTATTGAAAAAGACACGCGAATTAAAACTATGAAATATGCCCCTATAATAGAGAACTCATCCGCACAAGGTACTTTTAGTGACATCATGCAATTGACATTCATCTCAATCAAAACCATTCTAATTCGCCTACTCAGCTCTCCAATTCATTCATTCTAAACACTCACTCAAACCATTCAAAAACGCTCCATAATAACTATAAAAAATAAGATCAACAACTACGCTCCAAATAAATAAAGCCTGGAAAGAAACGCGATTTCAATGACAGATCTGATATTATAAGCGTCTGATTTGTTCTTAAAGGAATGGGAAGCCATCTATAGAACTTGTATTCATGCATATTTCATTTATTCATTTAAGGGGGGGGGGGTTAGTAAATATAATTTTCTTTTCGTCTTAAACAAAATTAGCTATATTGGATTACGTCCCTTCAATTTCACTCAAACCTCGCTCACCGCAATATATCTATTTCATTCCAAAATCATTCACCTTGTCAATTTCCCAAAGTCGTTAACTGTATTTATCAGGACAATATCTTTTAGATTTAGCGAAGTTGAATAATTTCTTTCAGAATTTGGGATAAAATAAAAATCATGGCCTGTAAAACTTTGTAAGTGTTCAAAGAAAAGTCGACGAAAATAAATTCCCAAATGAAATAATTACCACAATTATTCAAAAATAATTCAAAACACTCCCCATTGATCAACAAATGTCAGATTTTCCGTGAATTTTATCCGTCATAATTGATGTAATAACAAAACTACTGCTATCTTCCAAAATGAAGATTTTTAAATACCGCGTGATTTCCCAGTGGAATGACGAGAGTTTCCCGAAATCACGTATCTGTTTGTTATGCACGAGATCTGATTTTTATATCTAATATCTAATATTAGAACTGAATTTTTCAGTTTTCTGTGACGGAAAAAAGGTTACTTCAATAAGATCCTGTAATCAATTACATGTTATCAAAACAGTTCTGTGCCATTGTAAACCATGTTAGACTTCTCGATTTGAAACAAGACTAGATCAGGCAAAGATACAAAGGAAAATTGAGAATAAAAGAATCTTTGCCTACTATATGACAATTTTTGTGACGCAATACTTTTTTGATTTATCTAGATACAACCAGTGGCAAACTTATTGAACAACGTCGGCTTGTGTATGAAGTAAAATTTAATTTACGCTTTTGATCTAAAATCTTTTGCACACATGAAAGCCGTTGTTTCTTATCATTTCTCTTTTTTTTTCATTTTCTTTTCACAACAGATAGTGTTTTAAGCATTTTATGTACTCCACTTAAAACGACGATGAAAATAAAAGTTCCTTCAGTAGGCCTTTAAAAAAAAAAAAAAAAAAAAAAAAGAACGTAACTGTTATTTATCCATTTGTATGTTAAGTCGAAAGCGTTAATAAGTTTTATTGATTACCACAGTTTCATTCATGTATAACACAGTATCACAATAAATAAACAACAATTAGAAAAAATGTAAAATTACATGACCATCCAAAATAAAAAAAAAGAGACTATTCTACAGAAATTATTTCTCAACATCAAGTGTTTACATATATGTGACCCGCCTTGCGAAAAGGGACCATCTGGGAAAACTGTAAAATAGATATTTGGAAAAGAGATTAGCTCCAGCAAATTTCAACCAGAGGTCGCATTATAAAAATTATTGCACGGAAAGCTAGATTGATCATTCTACATTCAGAAAATAAGCAAAGTGAGAAAAGTTTCGACCCTAGTCACTCTGCGCAATTCGCGCAGTCTGACAAGGGTCGAAGCTTTATGCACCTCTCAGATGGTCCATTTCGCGTGACGGGTCACATATGTATACATTTGTTGAATTCAACAACTGTTATGTTTATCAAGGTATAGTCCTTATTGTACCTTTTAGCAACGAAATAAAGGATAGGCTCTAAATTGTTTCGTCTGCTTAATTAAGCACTGTTTTTAGTGCAACAGTGCCAGTGCCCTTTTGTTATCCTGTAATTTATTTTTCTTTTTGCCGTGGAAATAATTGAACATATACCAATAACTAGACATAACAGAACAAAAGCATAGACGATATAGCGTACAGGTTCATAACATATTTAACAGATAAGGTTAAATTTAGAAACAATGGTATGTTATTCGATCTCGAAATGATTAAGCATTTTGCTGAAATTTATTGCGAGGAACTGTGATAAAACAAGCATTGCAAAATTCTTGAGAGAAAAAATCAGGAAATTGTCCAGGTTTGCACGTGTCTACTCTGACAATTTCTAATATGGCTAAAGCTTTGAGCTGGTACATGGACTTTGGTCAGACGTCGCAGTCTTATTACCGTCAATAATGTACGCTTTACCCAGATGGTTCTTTTTCGCCTAAGGAGTCTCAAAAATACAATTAAAGTAACGATAGCTAATTCCAGGTTGAATTTATAAATGGCTAGCTGTGAGGGTTGTGAATGAGTGTACCGTGACAGTCAGGTTCGATGATTGTAAACAACCAAGCTGTAATTTCATGTTGGGGGCAAAACTATAAACCATATGTTGTATTTTCTGGTAGAAAAAATGTACGGGCCCTACACTTCTTGAATTTATGCTGTAGAGGAAAATAGTTTGTTTCGTTGAAAGATAAGCTTTATTTTTACGAGTGGCAGAGCCATGAATGAAATGATTAATAAGAAAAACAAAAGGCTGATCCTTCTTCTGAAATATCAGCTAGTACATGGACAGAATACTTGAAGTCTCTCATGAGCATTGATTATGTAAATAATTGTGATGATGAATTAGCTTCTGAAACTTGTAATGTATTTGAAAGCTGTGATAACAATACATTTAGCGATGTATTTCTACTGATAAAGTTTTAAAAATATTTAAGACGTGGTAAATCTTGTGGTGTCGATGAGATTTCAAGTGAAATTTTGCATATGTCTGTACCATTATTTTTGGAACATTATACATTTATATTCAACCAAATACTGCAGAAAGGCATATACCTTTCATCATGGAAAGAAAACCTTATCAAGCCCATCTACAAAGGAGGTTAGGCTAATAATCCAAGCAATTGTAGAGGTATCTCCATATCAAGTTGTTTTAGTAAAATTTTTACAAGAGCTCTGTTCAATCGCTTAGATACCTATATTGGGGTTATCGAATTATTGGACCTTATTAGGCTTTCTTAAAAATGGTCGCACTAGCGATCACATCCTGACCCTGAAAACAATCATTGATAAGGCCTTTCAGCTTTCAAAAAAATATCTATGCTTGCTTTGTTGACCTTAGCAAAGCATCTGACACGGTGAACAGGTGTGCACTGTTTCACAAAATGTACAAGTAAAATATTAAAGGTCCATTTCTTAACATTTTGAAGGATATGTATGCCTCTTTGTCATGTTGTGTGAAAACTCAAAGTGGTCTAGGGGCAAGTTTTGAGACCAAAATTGGGGTAAAACAAGGATATATATTAAGCCTACATTATTCTCCATATACTTTAATGATTTAGCTAGCTTTTTTATAGTTCATGTGATCCTGTCACTGTAGATAATACATGTGTGTCAAGCCTCTTATATGCTTATGATATTTTACTTATTTCTAAAAGTGCAACGGAACTCCATTCAGCTATGAATAAGTTGGGGAATTTTTGTCTCTCATAGAATTTATAAGTTAATATTTCTAAAAGAAAAATTATCATTTTCAACAAGTCAGATAGAGTTCTTAAAGGTTTTTCATTCAAATACATGCAAACAGAGGTTGAGATTGTACAGGAATACAAATATCTAGGTATCATTTTCAGAGCATCTGATGTTTTCACCCAAGCCATTAAGTACTTGTGCAACAAAGCACTAAAAGCAACATTTAGTATTAAAAAAGCTTTGGCAGGAGAAAACATCAATACTAATTTATATTTGAAAGTGTATGAACATTGTGTCAAACCAATACTTCTATATTGTAGTGAAGTATTGTCTTTAGATTTTATTGTAAATAAAGATAATTTAATTAGTTTTGAACATAGATATGATCTGCTTCAAAAAGAAAAAATTCAAGTTCGCCTTTTGAAATCAGTCAGGGGGGGGGGGGGGGTATGCAAGCAATAATGCAGTAAGATCAGAATTTGAAATCTTTCCTGTGGCTGTATACGGTTTGAAATATTTTTAGGCCTTTTGGACACATCTGTTTAATTTAAATCAGAATTTCCTGCATACAAATCATATTTTGATAGTTGCTCCTTTCCTTAAGGTTTCGCAAGTAAATTTAAATTGTTTATGAAGGTTATTGGATTTGAACATGTATGGAACAATCACTTCACATTCTTCAAAAATAAACTGAAAAATGCAATTTATAACAACCGAAAAGAAGCTTATTAACATTATTGGGAAAAATGAATGTTTGATGATAGCAATAACAAACTTAGAACATCAGAACATTTAAGATATATTATGAGAAAGAAATGTATTTGCGCATAACAAATAATGCAGAGAACAAATTACATCATTTGCCAAATTTCGTGTAAGTGCACATAACCTTCAAATTGAAAAGGGTAGGCACTCAAAGAAACCATTCATAGACAGAATTTGTCCTCTTTGTAAATCACAAGTTGAAACTGAAGCTCACTTCTTACTACAATGCTAGTCTTTATCAGGTAGAAGGAAAATAATCTTTGCTGAGGTAGAAGGCGTCACATCTTCTTTTAAAACCATGAGTGATGATGAAAATTTCAGATGCATTTTACAAATCATTGAATATATGATGTGTTGCAAAAATGTATATCTTATGTTCACAAAATGTTTGAAGAAAGAGATAATTTACTCGCAAAAACAGTTGCAAACTCTTGAGTGTATTAATTCGAAGTCCTTAGTATGTACCTTGTATATCTATCTTCTTGATAAAGAAAACTTGCTTTTTACTAAACTTTGTTGACCCTTATTATGAAAATAGAGCAGATCGTCTAAGACGCAAATTGTTCAATTTGTCATTGTTTCCTGCTAAAAAAAAAGAAGGGAAAAAGGAAATAAAATAAATTAATTAGTAGATAAAAATGAAAATTAAAATGTTATCTGCGGCTTCTTTAGGTCATATAAGTCTTAGAATTATTCTTTGTTTATTTTTTAAGGTTTTCAATTTTGTTTTTGTTTATAAACTTATCATTGAATGCAAACATATTATAAGATATGCATGTTTTTAGGGTCATCGTTACCTTTATAAATGGTCATAGAAACCATAACACTAATTTTATATATAAAAAAATGATTAACTTTGGGCAAGTATTATAAGTGTGATTCTTAAGCATAGCAATAACTGCTTTCTTCAAGCTCTGGTTGCAATGATTTTGTATTACATTATCATGATTTGACTCTGGCTCTTGATATGTATGCTGATATTTTATATCGGTTCATAGATTATATACCCATCTGATATATACATTTTGATAAGTTCTGTCATGTATGTTTATTGTATGTATGTTCTTGGTGACAATCCTATAACTGGATTTTTTTAAAACCAATAAAGGAATTTGAATTTGAATTAAAATAAATCATGAAAAATTTAAATAAATTATAAAAGTGGGATTAAAGTATAAGCAACTTAGCTTAGCTGATATTTAAGCAAGAAAATATAAAGACACCCGCTATCTTATCTACTAAGTTACTGTGATTCATTGTTCCTGAAAAAATATGCAGAAATTTTGTCTTGTTGTACCGTAATTTGAAAAAAAAAAAACAAAAAAAAACCCGCAAAAAATAGTGAAAAAGAAACTAGAACTGACCAACCTGAATTCAATAAGCAAATACACTCAAAGTAATATAAAAGAACATTGTAAGCCTACGACTCGGATGACATTATTTTTTTCAGTCTGGAATAAATCTTCATATACCCCGACAAGAAACCGTATAACTTATAATGTTTTCTTTTTCGTTTGACCTAGTTTAAATTTTAGTAACATCTTGTTCAGAGCTTGAACGACCTAACAACTCAGCCATATTTGATGATTTTTGAACTAAGCAATACATGTTGTATTTTCTTTTATAAAACCTTAGTCCCCTTTCAGAAGTACCCTTAAGGTTAAGACCACCAACGAGGTATTTATCCTTCGTCTTTGAGATTCATAATGGTGATGGATCTCCCGAATCTCAAGGCACTCTTCAGAACAGGAAAATGACACCAAACCGAAAAAATATGCGATGTTCATTCTGTGAAAGTTCACGTGCATTTTTATTTTCATTTGACCATAATTTTTACATATCGCTGAAAACGCTTTCATAACGACGATAAACAAATCCTATCACTAAATAACACTATATGAATTATCGCAGCCATTTTATTTTAAGGAATAAAGGAAATGTCGTCGTTTTTGTAGGTATTTGTGACGTTAACGTTCCCGCGCATAATCAGACATGAAACAACGTTATCGGTCGTGAATTCGATAGCTACATGAAACTGTCACATATCATTTTGACAAGGTTAATTTTTGAAAAGGTTGACCTCGATAAACGATCCTGACGTTGTCAAATGGTCTTGTCAGATTTTTAATTTCCAATTTTTGGATTAATTTTTTGAAAGACCTGGGTGTATTTGAAATTTTATTTTGGGATGGGGGTGTGAGCGAGGTAGATGACCTTGATCTTATCATATGACTTTGGTCATGGAATTTGATGATGGTTATTGACAAGATCAATTAATATAATTATAGGTTTAACCTATAGACGGGAAAAGTAATTTGAAGAAAGAACCATTCTTGATTTAATAATTTACTCAATTTAAGCTACCGAATTTAACAATAAGGCTCCTGCACCCCAAACTTTTGCTGTATCGACACGTGTGAATGGTGTATCAAATTCAATAAAAAAAAGTACAGTTAAAATGTGAAATAAACTTCCCCAGGTGCTGTAAAAAACATGCACATGATCAATAATTTCCAAAAAACCAAAAAAGGCTATTTATCAAATCGATGGCTACTTGATTTTTCTCATTTAGTCTGAGATGGATTTCGACAGTCACAGTCATTTAGAATAGATAAGCGTCAACATCGGAAGAAATTAACATAATATCAGTGAAAGATACTCTAAACAATTCTTAATGGGTTCTCTTCGTAAAATATGTAGCTTTGAATATGGGAGCACGTATTATAGAAACTGCGTCAGGTCTAAATCCTAAAGGATGCGATTCCGACAAGTTGTTGGCCGGCATAGCTTTAGCTAAAATAGCTGTATTTACATTTTTTTAAAAAATCAAACTGCGAATTTTGTTATAGATTTCACCTTTTTCAAGTCTTAACCGGGAATATTGCTATTGATTTAATCTCTTTCAAGTCTTATCCCACTTTAAACCCGACGTTAAAGCGCAACAACAACGACGTTGTTTTAGCGGGAAAAAGTAGCGTCTTTTTTCCCCAAAGTGTAGAATGACGTCATTTGCGGAGGGTAAAAAGAAAACGTCATCCAGACGAGATTCTAAGCAAAAATGTGTAACTTTTTACAAGTAAGGCTTATTCTTATCCTAATTTTACGACAACAATCTAAATTAAGTTAATGATCGACAGGAGAAAATCGAAGAAAAAAATGTTGATAAATTAAAATAAATAATACGGGCGAAAGACCGGGCCGAAGGCCCGGTCTGTAGACCGGCTATAGCTTACAGGTATATATAGAGAAAATAGAAGTAAAATAACAAACAATAAAATTAGAACTCATATACCGTTCAACCCAAATCGTCCATTTTGATTTCCCCATAAAAAGCTCCTATATCAGGCCGCGTCCGTTTATCTCCTTCCGGTCACTCACTTTCTAATACCCTGAATAGGTGTTTCGAGACACAGTCTAATTTTTTGCAACAACAACAACAAGATTGCGACTGGTTATCAAAAATTACTTTAAAAGAAGGGTTTTAGATCTAGAAATCGTACGATACAGTCAACCTACCTCTAATAAAATCCTTACTAAATAAGGAAAATAAAATTTAGCAGTCATTTCTTTAATTATTCATCAAAAAGGGATTTTATGTAACCTCTCCGATCGCAGAAAATTCCAGTTCAAAAAATGTTTACATTTAAAACAGTGACGTCACTGAGCCTCATTCTGAATATTGGTGCAGAGGTGGCACTCCAGTATTCCAGTACTTCCAGGTAGAAAGGTAACCTTTAGACTAGAAGACATATCTTCAGTCTATGCATTTTTTGACAAAAGTGATAGCTTCTGTCTCCAAGAAAATTTTAAATCACTCATTATTAAAGTGATTTTAGTATTTTCAAAAATTATCAAATTCATAAATTTCAATACTGATCTATAATGAAAAAAAAAATTAAGAAAACACATTTATCCTATACTTTATTTAGATTGGACTTAGAATTTGTTCCATTTTTGAATATCTAGAACAGGCACTAAAGTCTGGAAAAATGTTAGAAAGGGGAAATTGCTTGCTCAAGGAAACCAAAATAATTGTACTTGCAAAGGATGAAAGGATTTTTAGTTTTGGCCTTTCTTTATGTTTTCATAGGAAGCTTGTATGGGCAATGGCCATGGGTTTAAAGACTTTCTGCATTGCTTCTGATCTTTGCAATTTTAAGGCTAAAGCTTTTAGTAACCTGGTGCGATAGATCTGCTTAGTTTTAGCTATAAACATGGACAAATAAGCATTGATTCAAAATAAGAGATTGTTTCAAAGTGCTGTATGAGTCTATTTACAGATGAGCAAATTCAAAATTTTTCCCAAATTAGAAGAAGATGCAGACTTAAAAAAACATACAGATATATTTTTAATATCATTTACTTAGGTAAAAAAATGTTGTCTAAAATAAAGAAATTGTATATCTTAAGTTTTTCTCATTCTCCTGATTTTAATTACTATGCTTTTAGCAACAAAAAGCAGTATTTTGTAGGTAAGGGTTAAATTCAATAAAAGGAAACAATGCAAATAGGATCAATTGACATTGGTTAATTTCATTTAATTATACTAATACTGTTTACCTAGAAAGATAGATAGATAGATAGTTGATTATTTTCAGATACATATAGGCCACTGGCCCATTATATATAACACATATAAATTACATCATAAATTCATGACAAGAGTTGCATACGATATTGTTTATGGCAAAATATACTACATTTGTAATGAAACGAACTAATAGAAGTGAGTTGCCTGGTCAGAGAACCCATACTGCTTAATATTAAGAACGCTAAGTGTGATCAAAGTAAACTCAAAATTTCAACTCGACTTCCCTCAAAACTTTTCACAACCTGTTTACCTAGAAATCTGATAAATGACAAATTTGCCCCTCTTTTTGTGTTTCAAATTTCACTTATGTACAAGGTACAAATAAAAATATATACATGTACTGGTATGATCAAACAAGAGCATTGCATATGGGTGTCCAAAACCACAACACCAAAGAGTAAAGACACCAAGGTGATGACTGGACCTTGGTATACTGTTTTACACAGGCACGCTAATAAAAAGAAACAAAACAAAGAAGATACATTAATCATAGCTTTTAATGCAGATGATTTTTTATTCAATTTTGACAACTCTGGAGAAATTTATAACAACTAAGAAAGACAGACATACTGGTGAACAACTGTTTATATGTGAAGCCAACTACTTTGAGGCTTCCTTTTCACTACTGTCTTGATTCAATGTGAACAAACAGTTAACAACCTCTATAATATATGGTCAATTATCCTTGGTTGGAAGCCATCTATTAATAAGAAATAAAATGTTATCCTATGTATCAAAATTTTCTCTTCAAATATATATATATTTTTTCTATTATAAATCGAAAATAGCAATTCAATATACTATAGATATATATTTATATTACTTGTTTGAAAAATTGTGTTGACACATTGCTGTATTTCTTACTGTGTTGTAAGTGTGCTTTTACTCATAAACAGATGGTTGAGGCTTCATTAAAAGCAAATTTGATATATTTGCCATGTCTTGTAATTTGACATGCTTATCTTATGGTTGCACAGCAGTGCCTACACTCACAAGATATTTTTCCTTTTCTTGTGGCATAGATCTTCCACCATTTATCAGATAATTGTCAAGAACAATAACTTCTTTCTTATAATAACTCATTTAAAGTGCTCTTGATGTGTTTGCACAGCATTCACAAGGTAATCTAGTGGTCCCTGTATACAGATATGTAGATTATTAATCTAGATCTAAATAAGAGAATTCAGCAACCTTAAGATAACTACCAGTATACAGGGACCAAAGGTTGTTCAAATATATATACAAGAAAAATATTGTATGGTTTAGTGTGATGTCTCTGTAATGTTAATGAGATTAAAGCATCTACATGGTGACGTCTCTTTAAAGCCTTGCAATTTACAAAAAGTGCTGCTTCTTTTTAAAATTAAACTTAAATGGCATCAATTTACACCAATAAAACTTTGTGATAATTCAATGGACACTGTAAGCTGCCATCAACTGGATTTGTGGATATGTCAGACTGACAGGCACCCTTAACAGAAAAAAACTTAGGCCTACTGACTGGAGAGGGATTCTCAGTGCATACCATTTCTGAAACAGTTTAATTTGCAAGAAATAATATGTGGCAAAAAATGGTCACCAGTCAGTAAATGTCTCATAACAAGTTTTTTTTTTTCGCCCGTTTTCTAGGCTTTGCCTAATTTCATATTAAAACAAAATGGCGAAATCTCGCGAGATCATCATCCTCCATGTAGACCGCCATTACGACACAAAATTAAACTTTGATGGTATATGTATTTCATTTTGATTTTGATTATTTTAATGTTTTACACGCGTTATCTAGAAGCGGGAAAAGCCGCAAATGGCCCTTCGGGCGCTTTGCGTTACTTTTCCCGTATTATTCCATATGTGAGTATTCTATTTTCAATAGGTTTGAAGATTATTGATATTACTAGATTTTTGCGTGATTTATGTAACGTTGGCCTTGATATATGACCTTGACCTTTTCATATGATTTGACCTTTGGATTTGTTGACGCAAAACAAAGAGATACCCCAATTGTGGGGGAGTTCAACTCCATAATCGATAAATTTAAGAAGGATTGAATATCATTGATTTTGTACAAACAATTGGCACGAGAAAAAGAATCTGGAGTGATTGTTTCCTCTTGGTCAAAACTGGGTGACCTAGAATTTTGCATTTTTTCTAAAAAAAATTGCACTGTGACCATACCTTTTTTATATAAATATCACACGAACATATAATTATCTAAAACATATAGAAAAAATAAAATTTTCTATCCCAGGGTTTTTAAGAAATTTGATCAAAAGTAATAAATTTTGAAAATATTCTCGTTCAATCTCGATATACCAGTTTTTACGCATTGTCGAAAAATACGTTAAAAATCATTGTTTCCTTTCAATCGGTAATTGTGTATTATATTCAGTGTAAATAACTTCCTATCTATGAAATAACAATAAAATTGATATGAGTTAATTGATTAGATTTGTTTGTTTTATGTTTTTTTGTCATTACCAAGAAATGAAAATCGGCGAAAAAAACGGACAAAAATTTACTCGATACCTATGACATTCTATGACGTTTTACAAAAAATCTGATTCGGTGACCCCCTTTTTTCTTTCCATTTGTGCAATCGCCATTCTTTAATCTACAAAATATATGAAAATATAAGAAAATTCTATCTCAGGAAATAAAATCTAGCAATCGTCCTGAAGAACGAGGATTTTCTAGGTAAATTTCCATAAGCTTCCTTTTCCATTGACTCTCCACGGATCTGACCCATTTTCGAAAAGAACGATCCTTGTGATAGTCCAATCATTCTTACCAAGTTTTGAAGACATCAGATAAATACCGTGGAGTTTAGAGCGTTAAGAAACAAAAGTTATGGACGGACGGACGGCCAGACATAGCTAAATGCAGATCGCAATGGAAAATGTTCAGACTTATTTACCTAAATTGCGCCAATATGCGCATGATTACTGGGTAACTTCATAATTGCGTCATCGAGCTTTTTAATTGATAATTCCACTGATTTGGCGATGATATTATCAAGTGATAGTTAGCCGTTATTTTTCGATAAACCACCAAAAAACATTAAGAAGAGCATGTAAACAGTCGATCATATCCCCTCCTCTTTGCTCAAGCTTCTTCAATAATCCCTAAACTACTGCAGTTATGAACATCGTGAAATTGATAAGATGAATCAATTTTGAATGATTTTGGAATGAAATTGAATGATTGTGTGGAGCGAGATTTTAGCGAAATAAAAGGGAGGTAATCCAGTGGCGATAATTTTGTTCAAGATGATATTTATTACCTCCCTTTTATAAAATATGCATTTTGGTTCTAGTAAAAGCTTTCTATGTCTGCAGGAATGCATAATACGCTTACAGTATCAATTTTGTCAATGAAATCGTGCATTGTTTTACCGATTTTCATTTCGATTTTTTTGAATGTAGTTGTTAATCCAATCAATTTTAGTGATTTTGGAGCGTTTTTGAATGGTTAAGTGAGTGTTTTGAATGAATGACAGAATGACAGAATGAATGAATGAATGAATGAATGAATCACTGATTGAGCCATTTAGAATGGTTTCGATCGGAATGACAGTCAATTTCACGAGATTCTTAACTTTAAGCCAATATGACAAGCACTTCTGTCGAGCCCATATTTTATACATGGTTGACAAGCCTAATTATATTCTACATAACAGAGCCATTATTTATTCATGGAATCATGAAAATGGTCTGCTAAACTTTTCACATAAATAAAAAATATCGATAATGAAGTGGACAGAAATCAGATTTTTAATTGAACCGCGTCACATCACGTGATATTTTGTGACCAGTCTTATGAAAGAGGGTTATCTAGGAAAGGTAATCTTTTCGTTTTTTTCTTATTCTATTTCATCGATAACATCAGCAGCAGCAACATCAGTAACAATAACAACTATACATATATCTAGGGCAGCGCAACACCATAGTAAGTGCCTATAAATATATAGGCACTTACAACAGTGTTGCGCTGACCCATCAGTATGTATTTTTGTCTTATTGCTTAAAAAACCTTAGAACAATTGTATAGAAGACCAAACGTACTACAAGCTACAATCTTACCTTATTTGTTTAAGGTAAAAAAAGACAAATACACAGTCACACAAATATATCTCTCCTTCAAGTGTCTATTTCTCCCCCTGGTCTCTTTTTTTTCTCGAAATAATCATTTAGCTACTCAAGCCCGTCATGAGTTCTGTGCACAAGAAATAGTATCCTTTGTTTCTGTGTTTTCCAGCAGAATTTTTTTAATGAGTATTTCAAAATGGATGCGCTCTCAAGCGCTTTGATATCCCAAAACAGCAGGACTGATTACTTTAATCAGAAATTGTTATACTTATCGTATTGGGCATATTTTAGTACAGAGTGGCCACTTTACCTTCCTATTCATTAATTTTCTTTAACGCGATTTCTACTAAGCCTTTGTTAATTCAAGGAATTTCAAAACGGTCATTTTGGTCAAAAGTTGTAAGACATGAACGTCCTAGGTCTTCCCCTTTCGCATGACGGAAAAGATTTTTTATGATAATCCACTTTGATTCCGTTCCGTTCAATTAAACATCGTGATTTATATTAGGAGGACGCATCCAATTCTTTGAATTGATACGTCACCCGGAAAAATACAACATTTATGCTAGATCGCCATTGCCGACCAAATCAACTAGATCGCTTAAATACTCCGATAAAACTCGACTAAGCACGACATCTTCTCGATCTTTACTCGATCGAACCCGACCCCTACACGAGGATTCAGGACCCTTTTTGCGCGCAATTATCAAGACCTTTTCTCTTATTCTACACGATCGCTTCCCGACAAACTCGATCTCAGGGCCAACTTATTTCTCGCCCGAAAGGGTCCCGATTTTGATGTTTTCAGCCGGGCCACAATTTGAACCCCGGCCCTGTGTTCCGACTGACAAGATGCTACAAACTGTTTTCAAATTATACCCGTTTTTGCAAGCATGTGCACGCGCAAAGCGGGTATAATTAGAAAACGGTTTGTAGCATCGTGTCAACCGGAACACAGGGCCGGGTTTCAAATTGTGGCCCGGCTGAAAAACAACCAAATCGGGCCCCGCCCGGGGGAGAAATAAGTTGGCCCTCAGATCGATTGCTTCTAGACCTTCCCCAATAGCGACCGAAAAAAGTCGAGTGAAGCCGTGTATCAGCTCGAGTTGATCAGGGAAATGTCGGGAAAAACTGACGCAGAGGTCGAGAATGGTCGTGTACATACCTGCTTTCAGGATCAGAAAACGATGCAAACAGTTGTCCAACTATACACCGCTTTGCAAGAACACGTGCGTGCAAAGCTGGGTATAATTGGCAAACTGTTTTTACCGTAATGTCATCCTGAACGCACGGCAGGCCAGGGGAAAGATATCAACCGGATCGCACTCGAAATCTACACGATTGAATTACGACCAGCTTGTACTCCAATCCAATCGATACACTTTCGATTCGCGATCAGTTTTTCTATCCGACAGGACACGAGTATATTTGACATGTTGAAATACTCGGGTGAGAAGCCTGATCGATGCCAACCATACCAGATTACTCAAATCTACCCCGATCACCCATGCCGACCAAGCTCTTCCAGTAGTCGATCGATTTGCTGGCCAGGGTCGAATACTTTCGTTTTTGATAAAGTTTTTGATAGAGTGTTCATACCACCTCACTTACTAATTATTTTTTTCGCTACGCATCATCTAGTTGACATGTGATTGAAACCCTCCTTTTCCCAATATTTTATCTTGCGGAGCTCCATCTTGAATTTTTAAATATGACCGTTTATGTCGGTTTAGACCTTCTGTGTAGGGATAAATTGGGATGAAGGCTATTTTTGTTGGTACCGAAATTCGGAAAAAGAGAATAAAATAAGTAGAAAAAAGATGAGATTTTTTAAACATCAATACCCCACTACTACTAATTTTTAGTATCCGTGATTTCATACATGAATGGTAACACAAAATTTAAGATAACCTAACCTAAAAGTAAGTGTCTTGATAGTTTAATTTTGTGGTCTTAGACTCATTTAAACATTGAGTAACTTGACACAGATTTGATCTCGTAATTTGGCCTTAACAGGCGACATTGAAAGACTTTGTCACAAGCAATAAACAATTAAATAAGCAATTAATTAAAAAAAGTATTTAATAGAATATGACGGTTTAAAGGTTTCGGGGGAAGAAATAAGAGATAAATGATTTCTATTCTAAATGTACTTTAAAAAAAATAAAATAAAAAAAATATCCGGACCATTTTCGTTATGTGCACGACTATGCATTCATTGTAGTATACTTTTTAAAATGAACTTAACCTTCGAAAAAGTTACTGAAACAGAAACTTACAGAAATGAATTGTCACAAGAAATAATTATGACAAAAATGAGCACTCTATCACTTACTTTTCAAAAATGTGATCAATGTAAAATGTGTTACGAGTATGTTATTGAGGTAGTGGTCCCGTAATAGTTTCGTAACAATTCGAAACTGGAAATCTTTCACAATGTTTACCGCGGTTTCCTAATGAGATCATTTGAAAACCTCGGATAATACTGTAAAATTCATTACTTTCGAAATGTTGTTTACCCCTTAATGAATTTTCACTGTTAAATATATATATTTTTTGAATTCTGAAAATAAGTTCTTTTAAGTGTAATTTTATGGTAAATTAACAATTAATCGACAAACTGTTGAAGTGCAACAGTGCTTTAAACATGGAAGGGGCAATAATACGGGATAACTCTATATATATATTTTAAATTCTGAAAATATGTTCTTTTAAGTGTAATTTTATGGTAAAATAACAATCAATCGACAAATTGTTGAAGTGCAATAGTGCTTTTAACATGGAAGGGGCAATAATACGGGATTTCTCTCTATATATATTTTAAATTCTGAAAATATGTTCTTTTAAGTGTAATTTTATGGTAAAATAACAATTAATCGACAAACTGTTGAAGTGCAATAGTGCTTTTAACGTGGAAGGGGCAATAATACGGGATAACTCTATATATATATTTTAAATTCTGAAAATATGTTCTTTTAAGTGTAATTTTATGGTAAAATAACAATAAATCGACAAACTGTTGAAGTGCAATAGTGCTTTTAACATGGAAGGGGCAATAATACGGGATAACTCTATATATATATTTTAAATTCTGAAAATATGTTCTTTTAAGTGTAATTTTATGGTAAAATAACAATAAATCGACAAACTGTTGAAGTGCAATAGTGCTTTTAACATGGAAGGGGCAATAATACGGGATAACTCGCAGTAGGAATCAAAAAGCTTTTCGCACAAATCACTGTATCTAGCTTTGTTTCACTGTACAGTTGCTTCCTATGCTATCAAAAAAGGATTTGAACCTTCCGATCTAATGTTGCCTGAAACAGCCCCGTTACTGTAGTTGACTTGATCAGGAATACATCTTATGTATTTTGCTACATGTCGACCTGAGAATCTGAATACAAGTCTATGGAATTTCACGGTCAGTCTTTTCTCTTCAAGTTGCTTGGTACGGGTATTCGACGATGACCCTCTGTTCCCCTAATGCCTTTCAAATTGTCAAGGGAAAAGATTTTTCTTTGAAACAATTCAGAAATCATCAATAAAGAGCAATTCAATTCACGGCTTGGCAAGTTTCAAACAAATACACATTATCGCAAAGGGGGTGTTCCAAATATATAGTAAAATGTGCCAACGCTTAGATTTTTATGGTATTGTGGGTAATTGTAGTACTGGGTATACTGATTTAGGAAATAACTTTTTTTTTCCAAAATGAGTAAAGAGGGTCGACCATAAAGTACCAGAAAGCACATCTTATCTAATGCAAAGGGGTGTCAGGAAAAAATCACCTTGCGAGGAAATTTTGGAATCTGTAAAAAGAATTTGTTACTGATTTAAAAGACAATAGGTACCTTTATGTTTTTATACAGGTTGGGATCTTATTTCCGTTTACTCCTAACAGATAGCCCAAATAGTTCTTGAAAAGTTCATGAAAATTTGAAAAAAATGAAATTATGTTCTGAGTTAAAGGGTTAAAATTTTTAAGTTGTAGCTCTAGTCCAGTTATCAAACTCTCTTAAAATCAAGATACATATGTTCTAAATCTTTACAGAAAGTTTCATTGAAATCGAAAACCGGTAAGTTAGTCGAAAATCTTTTAGTGTAGAAGATAGTGGGTGGGGTAAGATATAGTTTTCACCCATCTGAGAATCTTAAAGTGTGAATAACTTTTCAACGGCTGTAGACAGGATGTTCATATTTCATACATGGATCCTTTGTGACAAAGCCTATTTACAAACATTAGTCAAAATCAACTGTCAAGGTCAAGGTAAATTATCAAGGTCATTGCTATAAAAAAAAAACTTCATTGAGCTTTGGGAACATACTTTGCAAAAGTAATGAATGATGATTTTGATTTTCAATTATACTTTCTTTTAAACAAATGTATTCCAGTTTGTTCCTAACTGAAAGTCATTTGTGAAGGTCAGTGTCAGATTTTCTTTTAAACAAACTCATTTCAGTTGGTTTCGTACATAAGGTCATGTTTGAAGGTCAATGCCACATATGAGGATGGTGTTTAGGATTTGACACTTCGTTTTTTCTACCACAATCCTGTAGAAGTTATTTGTTCTATGTTTTACAGGTTCGTTTTAGTAATAAGATTCCTCCCAACGAAATCCGAGACCCTTTTAGCAATAAATCAAAATTTAATCGAATTGTAAGTTATGAAATGAAAAACTTTGGAAGGAAAAACAGTGTTGGAAAAGAAGGGATCTCTTGTTACAAGCATTTTCTTCTTTTTATACAGTGTTTTCCTTTGGATAATGAAAATGTCGAGTTTTGGGATAGGCAATTTATATATTTGAATTTGTTAAGTTTACAAGTGAAGATGAACAATCACTACATTCCTGAAGTACCTGCAATATTCCCGCTTTGCTGATACATGTACTAGTCCTTCCTAAAATATACTTGCCTCCGACCCGAGGGTTATTGTCTGTGCTGACCCCTAGTCTTAATTCAAATAAGAAATAATACTATAACGGTAGTACAATTTGAAAGAATCTTTTTCCATCGTAAATAAATGATTCTCCTGGGTCTTAAGGTAGAAATTTGTTTGTAAATAAGGGGGAAAGAATGAAACTAAATCACTCACCTGAGTTTTATTGGTCACTGAAGTGACATTTTGGCAAAGCTTCGTTGAAATTAGCCTAGTTATTGAGATGTAATTCAATGAAAAGGGCCAGCTTAGAAATTATTGAAATTGGTATATTGGTTAAAAAGATGATTTTTTTCATCCGCCAAGTCAAACAGATTTTTATGCCAATTTCAAGAACAATGTTTGAAATGGGTATCCAAAGGAATATTCTGGATTAGTTGCATTGAAATTGGTTTGATGGTTCAGGAGGGAATGTTGTTCGAGTATTAAATAGTGAAAAAAAGCCATGGTCATATTTATGGGCCAATCTGAATTTTGCGAAAAATCTTTGAGAAGGGTTACCCAAGGAAAGTTCTGGCAAAGTTTCATTGAAATTGCCTTGATGGTTAAGGAGGAGAAAAAGTTTTAAGAAATTTGGAAGACGGAAGCCACATGATGCACGACCTGTGACGGACTAGGGATCCTAAAAGCTCTCGTCGGAAATGCTGTGCTCTGGTGAGCTAGAAATCAAGAAACGATACAGTTCCCTATTGCGTTAAATTATATCTAAATATTACAATTATAATCAACAAAAAAGTTTAAGAGATATTGTGTAGCCAATTTAGTGACAGTAAGACTTTAACATTTGAACTCGAGTTGCGACAAATGACATATTTTCTGTTTCTTTCTGATTTAGAATTGTGCTTATCTAATCAAATTCAGCCAAATAGTTTATGGTAATTCTTTTAGACATTTGGCGCAGAATTAGGACATTGAACCTAAAAGAAACAAAAAATGTTTAAAAAACATGTATGCCCCCTATAAGAGCAGGCCAATGACCTATTCTTTGTCAATAAACAAAAAGCAATATCTAAAAAAAATATGATGAGTATATTTATGGTTCTTGTGAAATGTACTTCTCCTCAATCTCTTCCATTGCCATTCAATTTAAAAAAACCCATAATTTATTGTTGTAATGATTTGTTTATATACTTTTTTCATAACTGGCCTCGATACTTTTACTTGGCCAAGTCGTTGATATCATAAGGTCCTGCATAAACATATCATGGAAATCTTTCATAAACCCTGATAGGAGTATTGCATCTTAAAAAAACAAACATAGAATAAACAAAAATGCTTAGTTTTTGAGTATTACTTTAGTGTAACCTTGTTTGCTGACAATGACCTTGCACATGTAAGACTATCATCAAGTTACTGAATGTGCTAACCTAAGCGATCATATATCCAACCAAAAATAAACATTGTATATCTTGAAAAGCCTGGTATTTTTGTTTATTTTTGCTAAGTTTAACCTTTTAGGTGAAATTGGACATAGAACTTGAATGTGTATACATACATACTTTAAAGCAATTTTTATTTTTGAGTGTGTAAAAGTTGTCAAACAACGTAGAACTTTTCATTTTATATATTCATTATCTTAATCACTTTTATAGGCTTTACAGTACATGAAAACCATGCATATGCTATACATAAATTGATAAGTATAAAGAAATTATAGCATATTAAAATACCTCATCCACTTACTTCAAACATGGATTAAGACAAGGGGTTTTAATTGAACCCTTTTGTGAGATATTGGCAAATGACAGAATACCTTGATCTTGAATTTAAAGATGGTTACTGACAAGATCCATAATCATGCTAAATAAGAGCAATGTATCTTGAAAGGACTTGCTGAAAGTTGAGATCTTTATTAAATTTTGCAAAGTGTGGTCTTGTTGAATGACCTTGACCTTGGCAGATGACCTTGACCTCAGAGATTTCAGATCTAAAGTGTTTTGATTCATTATGTCACATATGAGTAGTGTATCTGGAAAAGGATTGAAGTAATTGGCAAATATTATTTTTTTATGATGTGCAGACAGATCGCCAAATATCTAAGAGATAGAAAGACAGATAGATAGCCAGTCACTAGCACACAATATTTTTCCTATTCTTTTCAACTCTGGAAAATAAGAAATAAAATTTGTAAAACTTACTGTAAGATACTACTGAAATTTTTGCAAGGATTAAAGAAAATCAAGCAAATTGTATTTTTCATCTTTTCCCACCCACTTTTTCAACATTGGGGTAAAGCAAGGGCTGTAAATTGACCCAGTTTAGTGATACAAAAAACATTTTATGCAGTATATGCATTGACTAGTTATTATTTGCAAATTTGTATAAAGATCAATGCACAGACATTTAAATAATGTCTATTTCAGGATTTAATACAATATTTTGGATGAATTTTGAAACTAAAGATATGTATTTATAAGCATAAAAAATAATGTTACCGGTTTTCAATCTTCTTTAAATTTTTACATAAGGAAGAAGGATAGTAGAGCTTACTTTTGAAAGAGTAACTAAACTGGACTAGCATCAGAAGGTACTAATCTATGCTTTCAAAATTTATATTCACCTCAATTTTTTTTTAAAAAAATAAGCAATTTTTGTATTCGAGAGTATAAAAAAATTGCCAAACAACGTAAAACTTGCCATTTATATATACATTATCTTAATAATCACTATAGACTTTACAGTACATAAAAAACTATTCAAAAATTGATAAGTATAAAGAAATTATAGCATATTAAATTACCCCACCCACTTACCTCAACATGGATTAAGACAAGGGGCTGTAATTTGACCTCTTTTTGAGACATTGACAAATGAAAGTTTGTTCTGTGGTACATTTAATGTGTAGTATGTATTTGCAAAGTTTCATGAAAATCTGTGCGTGGGCTATTTTGGAACACCTCCTTTAAATTGTTGAACTATGTGCATTTTTGATTTCTGAGTATTCTACATCTTGTTACAACGCAATTGTTAGGCTTGTACGTGTATTGCTTTCTCCCAAAAAGCGTCTCTATTTTTGGGATTTGGGTATGGGATCAGTAACGGTAAGAATTGGTATAAAAATTCAATGGAAAACAGATCAACCAATCGTTCAAAAGGCACAATGATAAATACTTTTACAAAGATGAGATCTTAGATATGTTCATTCTACTTATGAATCGTTTCTATGTTTTAATTTCATTTTGTAGACGAAAAATCCGTCGACAGAAGGCAGGGGGTCAACAAAGAGTACATATAGACTACATTTTAGGAAAATTAATGACTGTCTACTTATGACACCAACCCTTAATTTGCTTTCAGAGGTCTTGAAAATGTAACAGGCTGCAATACTTACCTGCCAAGATTACCATGATTCTGAAAGTGCAGACAACAAGTGTGGGAGTACAGACTCAAATCTCTTTATGAAATCAACTCAAAGACTTTTTTGTACATCTTAATTGCTTGTCATGGATTGAAATGCATTTTAATGACTAATACTGTTAAATTAAATCACATTTATCGATTTTTCAAAACAGTAATCTTCCTCATCCAGTATATATACAGAATTATTGCCCTTACCATTTTTAAACCACTGTTCCCCATTAATAAACTTGTAATGGTAAAGTAACACTCTCTCTTTTAAGCACGCACATTTTTTAAAATGAACATGTTTTTATGATCAAAAGAAAATGTACCTTTTATAAGGTAAGAATTAAGCTCCATTCTATAAGTGGTCCTAACCAAATTTGCGTAGTATAGTACGGGTCCACTACCTTAAGTGAATAAAAAATCCCCGTAACCTTATGACCTTGATATTCTAATGAAAGGTTTTGTCACAAGCGGTATACAGATTAAATTTGAAAATGAAACATCACCTACCAATCCAAGTTTATGACAAATGTAAAAGACCCAATTGTACACAAATTTGACGTTAAAAATGACCCTGGTACGTCTATTTACGACCTTTTTGGTACCTTTGTCGATCTTTCATTTTCATTCAAAAGCTCTCATGTACAGTTGGGAACATCGTGAATTTGTCAAAGTGATTGTTTTGGAATGATTTTGCAATGAAATTAAATGAGTGAGTGGAGCAAGTTTTGAATGAAATTAAAGTGGTGTAATTTTTGTTCAAGATTAACAAAATTAGCAATATCCATTAACCCCCCCCCCCCTTCTTTTAATAAAATTAACGTACTTTCCTGTTGGTTGTCTTCGTCGACCGCTCAGACATTTAAAAATCCACTTCAGCCAATAAAATCGTAGAATAATTTGATCGATTGAAGTTAAGTGTTGATCGTTTGGAAATGTTTTCTAATGTTTTCGGAGCATTTTTGATCGATTTGAGTCAGTGTTTGGAATGAATGAAGAGAGTCGTCAGCATAATTATATAAATCAAGCTTTGTCGTGCGATTTAATGTAACAAGAAATTTTACTCATTCTGAAATATTTGGTCTCGTAAATACTGTAAGAAATTGAATGCTACAATCGTTCTTAACATCGAATCAACGGCTCGCTTCCTTGGCCGACCAAGAAGCCAACAAATTGTCACTCGGGTGAACGAGATCTAGTGCGACAGTGCCCTAACCAGAGCGCTTTACATAACCCAAGAGAATAGATCCGACTTTTCGTTCTGTATCTTTGCACTAATATTGCGTATTAAGTATTAACTGCAGTCTTTTGGGGCGATGAATAAATGGACAAAATGGACATATTACAGATGGAAATTTAATTTTTAGGGAAAATATACAGTCTATTTTTGGCCTGGTCTAGCTGGTCATAGGAAACAAACCTGTATCCTGGAAATTGCCTAGTACAAAGGTTATCGAGTCAAAAACCGAACAACTGGTGTACTACGTAGCTTTTTTGTGCTCACGCGCGCGCAAAAGATAGGTCGAGTATACGTCATCAACTTTTGTGTGACACGAACTGCTTTGTGTGTTCAACGCAGTGCTTGCATGTCTCTACGCTGTGCTAATATTAAAGGACTGAGTCTGAAAGTACTGAAGGCGAGGAATTGAACAGACGAAACAGCCCACGAGGTCAATTTTCTTGAATATAACCTTAACTATTCACCTTGTTCTTATCATGTAAACCAGATATTTCCTTGCTTATCACTGCCAAAATCCCTGCTGTGTTAAAGATACATAGCTTGTATATTTGATCTTGACGGATGACCTAATAATAGGGAAAAGAAGAAAATGCTGCTAACTAACACTTCCTCCTTTCTCCCTTATATATCTACTCTTTCTGCTACAGATTTTACTAATTTGCCCGAATTTTGTATGCAATCTCCAACCCTTTACAATTTGGACCTGTCTAAACATTTGTTGTCTTGTAATGGATTCATTAGAATTACAAAAAAAAAAGATGAAATCCTTGACCCATCCTTAAACCCTTAAACAGAAGACAAAATATTAGACTGGACCAACTTGGAACAGGTTGCAGACAATCAATCAACATGAGTGTAATTTCATATATATCTAGGGGAGAATTTAAAAAAAATGATAGGGTATGAGTATATGGTGGTCAATATTGTGGGAAAGGGAGAATTGTCCCTATCAATTTCTTGTATTCCCACAGTAAAATACAACTTCTTTATGGAATTCAATTCAATGTAAAAGAAAGAGCAGACGAGCTTGTGCCTCTAGAAAAACAGCATTACTACAATTGTTAGACGGAATGAACGAACGGATAAATTGACTGACTGCTAGCAAACCAATAACCTCAATTAAAATTATAAAACTCGAGTTGCGCCTGTCTGAAAAGCGGTATCGGGCGTAGTAATCTATACCTTGGGAATAAGTTGATGTCTGCGGACTCTGTGCTATTTAAAGAGCATACCGTTCGACATTTTCCTTAGAAGTGACTTCGTAATGTTCTTGCGATCCCTATAGGTAAATAGATCCCTTGGTTTCCTTCTCTTAAAGGCCTTGCTAAAAAGATTAAAAAATTTGAGTGTATGCATTCAATAGTCATCTTGCCTCTTTATAAACCAGGCCTTCGGCGCTTTTAGCGCTTTGATTTTTCTTATTGAAATTCAATCATGGAAATGCTGGTCAATGAGTTTGCATAAGCGATACAAGGGAACAAGGGAATTAATACAACTGTAAAGATTTCCGCTGACTTACTGACTAGCCTCCCTTAACTCAAGGGTTTATTGTAATATTATAGTGATGTTTTAATTCTGGACAATAGCTACAGATGGACACGGTGATATTCTTGTGAGAATTTATACATCCAAAATTAAATCGATAAAACTTTTACAATTCAAATCGGCAAAATTTTGTTTATCTTTGGAACATAATTTCTCTCAGCATTCTAATAAAGTTTTTTCTCGAATCAGTAACCATGTTTTTCACTAAAATATGGTGAAATGATCACATTGCTATGTTGTTTTTTTAAAAGTCCAAACACATTACTTGCACTTCGATTATGTACAGGTCTACTATATGTGTATTTTGTAAACTGAGCTCTGACGTAGGCGCTGAGTCCATTATCATAGGTAAATCGGGTATAATTAAAAGGCAAATGATAGAAATTTAACCTGACCCCTTCACTGCAATTATGAAAGTACATGTTTGAGTGAACCTTAAGATTTAAGAAAAACAAAAACGTTTGTTTACAAGGTAAATTTTAAACTTTCTTCCGGAAGTACTTAAATTATTACAGTAACATTATTTGTGTATATTGTCCATATTGTACCCCATTGTACTTGGATGAAAATAAAAGATATGTTCTGTTCTGTACTTCTAATGGGCTATTTAAACCTGTTTTGTCTTTTTCGAACAAATGGCACGAGAATCTAACAGTAAAAAGTTTATTTCACGGCTCACGGCGCAAATTTTACCTATACCACAGGGTCAAATTTTGAAGGCAATATTTCTTTATTTACTCATGGAATTTTGTCTTGGATTAAATTACACAAGTTTACAAAAAAAGTGTAGATCTATAGCATCAGCTATAAACAGACCTTTCATTAGAAAATCAAGGTATCAGCTTCAACATCGAAAAAAGATGGTAGGCGACGTATACGGCGTAATTTATTACGTTTTAGACGGCTAACCTTGAAAACGTTTAACATTAAAGATGGATAATGCCTGGGGTCAACACTGAATGTGTGGTCAGTAAAGAATATTAAAAAATAACTGTGATCAATTAATTTATTGAATCTTCTATGTTTCCACGGTCCATAATATATCGTTTTGTAAAAATGTATATGACACGGATGCCTCAATATACTCACGGTATTGTAGTGCCATCGAAGTTGGCATAATAGAAAAATAAGTGGACAAGTTGAATAATTCTACAATCATAGAAGATTAAGAATAAAAGGCAATGCTAATCGAACTAATTTGCTCATCTTGTCAAAAATTCTGGCATGTTTATCGGGTACGCGTGCATTTTATTACTATAGGACTTTGCGCTAGGGAGAATCACTGCATCTAAAAAAAGAAAGAAAGAAATAAGTATACTTCATGTTTTACAGTTAGATACATCGTAAAATTGACATTCATCTCAATCAGAACCATTCCAAATCGCTCACCCAGCGCTCCATTCATTCAATTATTCATTAAAATCACTCATTCCAAACCATTCAAAAACGATCAAAATTACTAAAAGATATAAGATTTACAACTACCTTCCAAATGATTAAATAAAGAATAATATCGCGATTTTACTGACATAATTGGAATTTTAAGAGTCTGCTTGGTTCTTAAAGAAAAACGAAGCTTTTTCTTATAGAACCTTTATGCTTTTTTTTATTAAAGGGAGGTTATACATATCGCTAATTTTGTTCATCCTGACCAAAATTTGCAATATTGTATTACCTCCCATTACATTCCTCAAAACCCGCTCCACACACTCATTCAATATCATTCCAAATTCATTCCAGAATCATTCACCTTGTCAATTTCACGATGTTGTTAACTGAAGGATTGTTTCCGTATTTCTTACTTTGTGGTCTAAAACATAATTGTATCTGACATAATCTTATACATGTAATGATAAAGACGTTTGCAATTTTAACTTTTGATACGCTCCCTCAGTTTCTAGTTAGAATCGTTGCCCTATTCGGAATTAAAAAAGGGGTTTTTCACTTTGTGCGGCTCTTAGTAAAGAAAAAAAACCTATAAACAGTATTTGCTCCCAATCTTCCCTTTTATAAGATTCATTTTCATTGAAAAATGTGGAAAACAAGAGACCCGCATAAAAAGATATCAAATGTTATTTGAAAGTATTTAATGAAAGACCATCTATCAAAGGCGGTCATAGGTCAATGGCAGGAATAACTTTATCAAATTACAATAAGGCCCCTTATTACATGATACTTGAATAACCTCACCCATTTTTGAAAGGAACCATCCTTATGTTGGCACAATCATTATGTGAAGCTACGAAGCAAATGGGATGAAAACTTTGAACCATATTGCGGGAACACAAACATTTAAATCAGAATTCCATAGGGCCCCTTTCCTACCCTACTTGATGGGCTTAATCAATTTTCCAAAGGAACGACCTTTAAGTTGGTACAATCATTCTGTGAAAGTTTGAAGCAAATCGAATGAAAACTCTGGAATCTATATCGATAACGAGGATATTTTTTCAACCATAAATCAGTATGGCCCCCTTTTCCATGATTCTTGTTGGACCTGACCTGTTTGCGTAAAGAACGATCCTTATGTCGGAACCATCAACCTGTAAAAGTTAGAAGTGAATCGAATGAAAACTGTGGTCTGGTTTTAGCGAAAAGGTGGATTTTTTCAATTGAAATGCCATAAGGAACATTTTCCCGTGTTACTTGACGGACCTTTTCCTTTTTTGAAAGGAACCTTCTTTATGCTGGTACAATCATTCTCCGCATGTTAGACGCAAATTGTATGGAAACCTTGGACTCTATTTAACATGAATGATGAAATTTCAATCATAATTCCATATGGTACCTTTTCCAATGATACTTGACGGACATATTCCATTTCGAAAGGAACCATCCTTACATTGATACAATTATTATTTGAAAGTTTAGATCAAACTGGATTGAAATATGGACTCAATAGGGATAACAATTATATCTTTTTCAAAACTCCATAAGGCCCATTTCCCTGTGATACAAGATCGACCTAAAGATTTTCGAAAGAAATTATCCTTATGTCTGTACTATCATTCAGTGAGAAAAGTTCTACCGTTTGGTTACATAATCCTCGTGACAAAGCTGAAGTTACAAGGATTTGACCACCATGTGCGATTTCACATTTCAAATTATCTATGCCGACTGAGTATAAAAGAGAGAAAATTGATTTACCTTGACCTTATTATTCCCCCACCGTTTACCGGTTGGGGTACTATAGGTTTGCTCGATTCCGTCTGTCTGTCCGTCTGTCCATCTGTCCGTCTGTCCGTCCGTCCGTCCGTCTGTCCGTCTATCCGTCACACTTTTGTCCGGGCTGTATCTTCTAGGGCATAAGTGCTAGCAACTTCAAACTTTGTACACTTATACATCTCATTGAGGACAAGTGTCATGTTCAAGAACCATTACTCTGCCACGCCCACTTTTTGAGTTATTGTCCTTTGTTAGTCCCCCACCGGTTACCGGCTGGGGGACTATAGGTTTGCTCGATTCCGTCTGTCCGTCCGTCTGTCCGTCTGTCCGTCCGTCCGTCTGTCCGTCACACTTTTGTCCGGGCTATATCTTCTAAACCATATGTGCTAGCAACTTCAAACTTGGTACACTTATAGATCTCATTGAGGAGAAGTGTCATCTTCAAGAACTGTTACTCTGCCACGCCCACTTTTTGAGTTATTACCCTTTGTTGTTTTTACCCTTACATTCTTGTCCGGAACATATCTCCTAAACTGTGTGTGCTAGCAACTTCAAACTTGGTACACTTATAGATGTCATTGAGGAAAAGTGTTATGTTCAAGATCCATAACTCTGCCATGCCCACTTTTTGAGTTGTTGTCCTTTGTTATTTTTAGCCTTACATTCTTGTCCGGATCATATCTCCTAAAGTATAAGTGCTAGCAACTTCAAGCTTGATACACTTATAGATCTAATTGAGGACAAGTGTCATGTTCAAGAACTGTTATTCTGCCACGCCCACTTTTTGAATTATTGCCCTTTGTTGTTTTTACCCTTAAATTTTTGTCCGGATCATATCTCCTAAACCATAAGTGCTAGCAACTTCAAATTTTATCGAGGACAAGTGTCAAATGCAAGAACTGTTACTATGCCATGTCCACTTTTTGAGTTATTGCCCTTTATTGTTTTACCCTTACATTCTTGTCCGAATCATATCTCCTAAACCATAAGTGCTAGAAACTTCAAACTTGCTACACTTATAGGTATCATTGACGACAAGTGTCATGTACAAGAACTGTCACTCTGCCATGTCCACTTTTTGAGTTATTGCCCTTAGTTGTTTCCATCCTTACATTTTTGTCCCATACTAATCTCCAAAGCCATAGGCCCTAGCAACTTCAAACTTTGTACACTGGAAGATCTCATTGAGAAGAAGTGTAATGCACAAGAACTGTTACTCTGCCACATCCACTTTCTTAGTTATTGTCCGTTGTTGTTTTTTATCCTGACATTTTTTTCCGGACCATATCTCCTGAGCCATCAGTGCTAGCAACTTCAAACTTGGTACAGTTATAGATCTCATTAAGGACAAGTGGCATGTACAAGAATCATTCTTCTCCGCCCACTTTTGGAGTTTTTGCCATTGGTTGTTATTACTCTTATATTTTTGTTTGGGACATTTTGTTCAAAACCTAATGTGCTAGCAACTTCAAATTTTGTATACGGTTATAGATCTAGTAAGTAGGAGATATATTTTAAGAAAGGATTTTTTGTTATCCGGTGGGGGACTCCTGTATTGCATCGCAATACGACATGCGCTTGTTTATAACGTCTCGTTACTTAGAGTGCGCCCTACCAGGGCAAAAAGCATGGTCTATACAGGCAAGTTTCAAGACAGATTATTATTATGTCACCCTTTATTGTTTTGTCATACTGGGAGAAGCAAAGTTGGCGGTGATATTATTGATATTATTTTGATATTAATGATGATCGTCGGTGTCGAATATCTAAATTATTTATGTACACACAGTGATTGTAGGACTATCCATGCGCAAAGTCACACTTCAGTAGATTTATGTAGTATACCTTACTGAATTCGACATTTATTACCTTGATCCTTAACTTGTTTGAAAATATTTTTACTACGATGGATCTTCATTGATAGTAATAAACATTGAGGCCAATGCGAGGTAGAAAAAAGTTATATGCGAGAATTGAAAGTGGGTGGGTTTAAATTCTATAAGATACTTCTGAATCCTGAAGACCGCAAGTTTTCGTGAAGAATAGGGCAGTATTTCTGATACGTTTTCATCTTGAACGATTAAATGTTCAAGTTCAAATAAGTTGAAAAAATATCTTTGTCTACTTTTTTTTCTATTGTAAAGGTCAACATTGTGAAATAAGACAAAAATGCGATTTCTACGGTTTCCACATTGGTTTTCTTTCCCCTTTCCCTTCTCTTAAAGTCCCGGGTTCGATCCCCGACGGCGGCACTCATTCTTTCCGACTATTTGTCTCTCATCAATGGGTTGATAATCGTAGACCTATGTGAGATAGCAGCTGGAGGCTAGGAAAGAATGTGATGGTTGTACTGGTGAGAGAATTACCAGGAATCCATTGTTAGGTGCTCCAGCCGCTGCGATATAACTGAAATAATGTTGAAAGCGGCGTTAAACTCCATTCAATCAATCAATCAACCCTTCTCTTAAAAATGGAGCGTTTCGATTGGAATGAAAAAAATATTGTTAAATAGACTAAATAGAAGATTCATTTCACATTTTTTTTCAAAATGTGTCGCAAAGTGAAAACATGTTCTAGGCTTATTTTAGAAGCTCGGATATGCAAATACATTTACAGAATATGTGTTTCGTCAGGCGAAAAGAGACCGTCTGAATTATGTCGGCCATAGTCAGACTTCGCGGACTGCGCAGATTTGCTAGGAGTGAAACTTTTCCCACTAGGACCCCTTTGTGTTACGATCAATCTGCCTATCCGTGAAGAATTTCCGGATATGCGACCCCTGTTTGCACTCTACTGCAAGTATATTTTATGGTGTTCTTGGATTATCCTTTTTGGCGTGAAGGGTCCAATATATGAACTAATGTTTAAGAAAAATGCAATGTGCAGTATTCAAAAAATGATAGTCCATGGGTAAAATCATTTTGAACAAAAATGAAAGAAGAAGTATAAAAAAGAAAAAAAGAAATGGGAAAACTAACAAACTTCAGATAAACATGCTTTTTTGAGATCATCGTACCATGCATTTATGTATAACTAAAACAGTAATTTGATAAATGATACAAATAACCGGAGAAAAGATGAAAACTTGAGATGTAACGACATCTCGCTCATTGATCGAGTACAGTCCGACCGCCCAACATTGCAAGTGACGTCATGATTTGTTTATTATTTTGTTGCTGTGTGAAATATGCAAGTTTTAATAAATAGTATAAACACTAGAATATGATAAGTAGGAAATAGCTCAGGTAGTTAGTGAGTTCGGACATACGTGTCCGCCCCTCAAAAGAAAAGTGACTGAGGTTCGAATCTATGTCAAATTAATTTTTTTGTAATGTTATGATCTCTTTTTTTTATTATTATTAATTTTCAATCTAGAAAGTAATCAATTCCATTAATCTTAAATTGACTCGTTTATTCATTACATGTGTAAGAAATTTTTCATTTTTCAATATTTTTTTTTTTCTTTTCTCTACTGATGTGTCAGTATTTCCATATTTTTCTTTCATCAAGTCATAAGCATGTTTACAAAAATATCACAAAAATGGAAAACGATTTTATTTCAAAGTTTTGTGAAAAATTGCTACTACTGAAACAATGCATCCATGTTAGAATCTTGAATTTATGAAAAAGAAAAAAAACAAAAACAAAACAAAACATTCTTTGCGCCGATTCGAACCCATGAACCACGTTATTTAGGCTAGGGTGCGTTACCAATTGCGCTAATTACGACAGTTGTATTTATGTGAGTTGAATAACAATTTATTTTGAACTTTGCTTTTGAAAAGTAAACAAAAACTGACGTCACTTGCAATGTTGGGTGGTTCATTTGTAGATCGGTGTATTTTTACTTCATTTTGTGATTGTCGTGTGACGTTTGGATTTATGTTATTGGATAAAAATTGAATTATTTGCCATATTTTAGGTAAGAAATCCAAATTTGTCATTTGATTTAATTGGCAGTATCTCGTCTTAAGAATAATAAAAAGCCGTGTCAGCTAATCAATATTAACCGACAATGGGCTTTCAGAATAGAGACTCAACTTTGCCTTAAGTAATAAAAGTATTCACAAATTTTGGGTATCTTTGACTATATAGATACATTAGTTTGAGTGAGCGATCAAAGATCAATTTTGTCTATACCTGTATAGACAAAATCGACCTTTGATTACCCACGTTATCTAGTGCATCTATAATTAGATAGACGGATTCACCGGATCCTGGTTTCGATCCCCGGTCGCGGCAATTATCATATAGTTCCGCTATTTGTTAGCCTCCAATGAATAATGATAAACGTTAAGGGATAGGTAGCTCAATACTCGGAGCCAGGATTTCATTGTCGGGTTCTTCGGCCGCCGAGATTCGACTGGGATTTGTTAAAAAAAATCACCTGTTCAAACAAACAAAAAGTTAGCTGGATAACAATTTTATTAAAGCGATGTTATTTTTCTATTGGATGATTTGAAGGGGTTAAACAAAGCTTTTTAACAATGCTTTTCAGAGGCTGGAACCCATCACAATAGATTCCTGGCATTTCTCGCAACGGTACTACCATTTCAACCTTTCCTATTCCCCAAGCTACTGACCAAATTTATTTAGGCTTACGATTATCTTGACCGATTGGTAGAAGACAAATGTCGGAAGGGATATCTGCCGCTGTCAGGTTTTTATACGCCGCCGGAGGCGGACGTATATTGGCGTCATCTTCTCCGTCTGTCCGTCCGTCCGTCCGTCCGTCCATCCGTACGTCCGTCCACTTTTCTTGTCAACGCAACTCCTCCTAAGTTTCTGGCTGGGTCTTCTTGAAACTTGGTCAATGTTATCACCTCAATTGGTAGATGTGCATGAAGGAAGGATGGTATGGTTCTTTGATTTTTGCCTGAGTTATGCCCCTTAAAAACTTAGTCTCTGGGGCTTATTGCCTCAGTTATGCCCCCTTAAAATTAGTCTTTGGGGCTTATTGAAATTGCAGCCTTGTGAATGCAACTCTTCCTAAGTTTCTGGCTGGACCTAAATGAAACTTGGTTGATGTTATTACCGAAATTGGTAGATGAGCATGAAGTAAGGATTTTATGGTTCATTAATTTTACCCTGAATTATGCCCCTTAAAACTTAGTATCTGGCTTATTTAAATTGCAGCCTTTTGAACGCAACATCTCCTTACTTTTTGCCTTTATTTAAATGAAGCTTGGTCAATGTCATCACCATAATTTGTAGATGTACATGGATCAAGGATTTTATGGCTCATTTATTTCCCCGAATTATGCCCCCTTTAGACTTAGTGTCTGGGGCTTATTGAAATTGCAGCCTTGTGAAGGCAACTCCTCCTAACTTTTTGTCTTGATTTAAATGAAACTTGGTCATTTTGAATTTGGTTCTGTCAAATTAAGTCAAAATAAGTAGTGTCTACAATTGTTTTCTTGAAACAGCAGCAAAGTTACGGCGTATTTTGTGACTATGGCACTCTTGTTCTAATAGATGAAGGGATGGGTGGATTGGAGAGAAAATGGAGAGAGGGAATGGGGTTGGGATATTAAGGGATGAGAGGTTTGCTAGATAGATGGTGAAACTATTTGAGACGAAGGACAGTTTGTTAGTTTGTAAAATTTGACAAATCAATCGATGGGCGATCAAACAGGGATTAGTGACAATGCGAACGGATTAAATTATAAACAACTGGATTTATAGAGACACATCATTTCAATAACACAGCTTTCCTTTTGTTTTGATTTAATAATTTATTTTCAGATGTGTACATTAAGATTCGTACATTTTGATTTGCTGAAAAGTTGGATTTATTCCTCAATGAAAACAATTTTGAGTAAGAAGCTATTTTGTAAGCTTCCAGACAAAGTAGTCCCATTACAAATATGTTTCTGAATTTAAAAAAAATCTGAACAGTTTTGCTTCGATATATAAAATTATACGATTTGGAAGAAGTAGTTGTTGATTTAAAATTGTTATGAAACTAAATACCTTATCACACTCATGTGCTTCGCGCATTCATACAGTGTGATATTGTTTTTAGTTCCATACATCAATGATATCAACAAATACCCCCATCATCTCTTAACTGAATAAGGGCAATTGTACCGGGGTTATTCCTATAGTTTACAGCAAAACCTTCCAAATAAGCCACCTCTATCAGATGTCCATCGGTCTAACAGCCACCTCCACATCGTCGATTGGCAACACAAACCCCGTAACAACAGCTTATTTAAGCTGCAGTTACGGTGTCTTGATCGCATATAAAAATATATCCCTTTTGTAATTTATCATTCGCCATTTGCTTGACCGATGGTCAAGATATAATGCGCCGTCTGGATTTAATGTGACTGAAAAATGAGTTTTTTCTCCTGCTATGAACACAAATAGCGAACAAGGATTAGCATTGTTTTGTACGCCAGGGATAATAAGCTATTGTTATTGTGATTTTAAGATAATATGTGCATTTAGATATTTTATAAAAAGACAACGAATCATAACTGACGGTTCTTTATATTTTCTGATTGGTGAAAAACTTATATAGTTTCGCCATTCGGTCACCCACGAACTTTTTGTTTGTTTGTTTTGTATTGCTTTTTGTTCGAGAGAAGTTTATATCCTCTTCGAAACAAACACTTCTGTATACTGCATTCAAGATGCTTACGCTTTTAAACAATTTTCAAAATGGTAAAATGTTTTACACATGCAGTCATGTGCGAAGTTGGGCGCCATTTAAAAGATTTGAGTGTGTGTGTGTATGTGTCTGTAACCCTGAACGCCTGGCAGATTTAAACACACAAGCACACTTTGAACTTCTTACTCTGTAAGCCAATCTCAATTTATTAAATTTATAAACGGAATAACGGGACTCCGTTATATATATATTGAAGGCCCGTCGTGCAAAAAGACACCATCTAGGAATTCCGTAACTCACTTTATAAAAATGACTACAACAGAGGCCAACCAGAGGTGGCAATTTAAAAACGTTATCATGGTACAGTTAAAAATAAAGTGGAATCCATATAGAGGTGGCAATTTAAAAACGATATCATGGTACAGTTAAAAATAAAGTGGAGGTCAACCAGAGGTGGCAATTTAAAAACGATATCATGGTACAGTTAAAAATAAAGTGGAGACCATATAGAGGTGGCAATTTAAAAACGATATCATGGTACAGTTAAAAATAAAGTGGAGGCCATATAGAGGTGGCAATTTAAAAACGATATCATGGTACAGTTAAAAATAAAGTGGAGGCCATATAGAGGTGGCAATTTAAAAACGATATCATGGTACAGTTAAAAATAAAGTGGAGGCCATATAGAGGTGGCAATTTAAAAACGATATCATGGTACAGTTAAAAATAAAGTGGAGGCCATATAGAGGTGGCAATTTAAAAACGATATCATGGTACAGTTAAAAATATAGTGGAGGCCATATAGAGGTGGCAATTTAAAAACGATATCATGGTACAGTTAAAAATAAAGTGGAGGTCAACCAGAGGTGGCAATTTAAAAACGTTATCATGGTACAGTTAAAAATAAAGTGGAGGTCAACCAGAGGTGGCAATTTAAAAACGATATCATGGTACAGTTAAAAATAAAGTGGAGGCCATATAGAGGTGGCAATTTAAAAACGATATCATGGTACAGTTAAAAATAAAGTGGAGGTCAACCAGAGGTGGCAATTTAAAAACGTTATCATGGTACAGTTAAAAATAAAGTGGAGGTCAACCAGAGGTGGCAATTTAAAAACGATATCATGGTACAGTTAAAAATATAGTGGAGGCCAACCAGAGGTGGCAATTTTAAAACGATATCATGGTACAGTTAAAAATATAGTGGATGCCAACCAGACGTGGCAATCTAAAAACGATATCATGGTACAGTTAAAAATATAGTGGAGGCCAACCAGACGTGGCAATTTAAAAATGATATCATGGTACAGTTAAAAATAAAGTGGAGGTCAACCAGAGGTGGCAATTTAAAAAACGATATCATGGTACAGTTAAAAATAAAGTGGAGGTCAACCAGAGGTGGCAATTTAAAAACGATATCATGGTACAGTTAAAAATATAGTGGAGGCCAACCAGAGGTGGCAATTTTAAAACGATATCATGGTACAGTTAAAAATATAGTGGAGGCCAACCAAACGTGGCAATTTCAAAACGATATCATGGTACAGTTAAAAATATAGTGGAGGCCAACCAGACGTGGCAATTTAAAAACGATATCATGGTACAGTTAAAATATAGTGAAATCGACAAGATAAATGATTTTGGAATGAAATCGAATGAGTGTGAGGAGCGAGTTTTGAGTGAAATTGAAGGGATATAATCGAATATCGCTATTTTTGTTTAAGATGAACAAAATTAGCGATATATATTACCTCCCTTTAACAAAATATGCATAGAGGTTCTATGAATAGTTTTCTATGTCTTCACGAACGCATAATACGCTTACAAAATTGAATAACAGCAGTAAAATTGATGATTTTTTTACCGATTTTTATTTTGAATGTAGTTGTTGATCATATCATTTTTAGTGATTTTGGGTGGTTTTGAATGTTTTGAGTGAGTGGTTCAATGAATAAATAGAGCGCTGATTGAGCGATTTAGAATGGTTTTTATAGGAATGGCATTCAGTTCCAAGATGTTCTTATGTGTAAGGCAGAAGTAAAATTCGGAAAGAATCAAAGACGCCAAGAGCGAAATGTTTCGACTGTTATCAGAGCAATCCTTGCTGCTTGACTAGGAACGTACTTTTCGCACCACCAAGATGGTCCCTTTTCGCGTGACGGGTCAAATATCTTTAATATTCTGAATACTAATGTATCATTTTGAAATTCGAATCACGCAAAAATAACGTTATAGCCTACTAGGAATGCAACCGGCGCCATCTAAAACCTAAATAACTTTAAGCCGTCGCACAAAAAGTGGGCCATGCGAGGGGTCAGTGCAACACTATTGTAAGTGCCTATATATTTATGATTTGAGTGGGTCGATAGTTACAAACTCTTGTCAGACAGCTTGGCTTGCGAAGATCGACCAAGGTCGAAGCTTTTTATCTTTGACGGATTATTGGAGCCTATAATGTCCATTCTATATTTCTTAAGCAATTTTTGTCGATATGGGAACACGGGTTGATCTGTGCTGAATCTAATAATCTCCTTTTCAAAATATTTTATTGATTGGATTTCCAAGTTGGTCCCTTTTTGCATTACGGGACACCTATAGTGTAAAAGTATTGACAATAAATGAACCGATTACCAAACGACATTCTTCTTTACTGTTCACAATTTATAGGAGTTGCAGACGACAACTTAAAGACCAGTTACATCTTAAACACCAAATATCTTTTTGCAAAATTAAAAGGTGTTTTTCTTTCATTCTGCAAAATGATTTTCAATTTTAATAGACCTCGATTTCACCAACCTTCGAGTTATATAGCGTCGAAGTTAAGTTGTTCATGTGATACCCTAGAAACTGTAGCTCGACACAACAACCATCGACCCCTCTTTAAAAATCAGCCTTGCGTTCAGGATCACAAAGCGGTGCGAACAGTTTGCCAATTATACCCCGCTTTGCACGTACTCTCGCGTGCAAAGCGGGGTATAATTGGCAAACTGTTCGCACCTTTTTGAGATCCTGAACGCAGGCCAGAATACTGTCCATATGTCTAACCATCTAATTTGGTTGTAGGACAAATAGTTTATCTAAAAAGGGTTTAACGTCACTTTCAATATTTTTTTTTTTGGTTGAACGGTGTATGGTGCACTGAATTATTGTCAGACTGAATTTGCCTCTTAAAAGCGTCTTCGCTCAGACAGCGTACTCTAAAATTATTTCAAAAATAGCAGAACGTTAATATAGACAATTACAACTGTTTCGAATGAACCATCTAGATAAATCTTGAGTCAAATGCACTCGCATCTTTCAATTACTAATTCATTTTTCGATGGTCAAGCCTATGTTTTATTTATCATCAGTTAATCTCTAAATTACTTAGTGTGACGTTACTAATGACCGCTGGTCATGCTATACCCTAAGGCGAAAATCTGGACGCGGAAATTGACGTAAATCAAACGTTACTGACGTTACGTTAAAATTTTGTCAACTACGTTTTTCTTTTTCAATTATACCATTTCCTGAACTTTCTTCGATAATTTTGACCACATGAAAGAATTGAATACTTTATTGATTGTAACATTTAAAAAGAGAGTGGCATCATACTGTACCGTCACTGTAAAGGCAAAACATTGTAACTATGACCCAAATAAGGATGTATAGTTCCGCTAGAAAGAGTGAGGTCCGAGAAACCATTATCTCCTATCATTTTCAATGACAAATTGATCTTTGATCACTCACTTTTAATTGCAGGTCTATAGTTGCTAGATTTTGCAATTGCACCAGCGAGGTACATGTAGCATTCTTTTATTCGTTTATTTCAAACTTACATGTTTATGCAAAATAGAATGTATATAGGTGTATTTTCAAAACTGAGCTCTGACGTAGGCGCTGAGTCCATTATCATGGGCATATCGGGTATGATTCAAAAGCAAATGATAGGAATTTAACCTGATCCCTTCACTAAAAATTATGAAAGTACATATTTAAGTGAACATTACGTTTAAAGACAAGAAATAGCGTTGGTTTAAAAGGTAAATTTTAAACTTTCTTAGTGCGTTATTCTAACCTGTTTTATCTATTTCGAACAAGTGGCACGAGGATCTACCAGTAAAAAGTTGATTTCACGGCTCACCGCGCAAAATCTACCTATACCTGTGTTTATTTACCCGAACTTGACTTCTATGGAAAAATATCTTATATCAATTAGCAACATATTCTACCATATTTTACAAAATGTATATCATATTCAATACCGATTGTAATTTATTCCTATGAACGCACGTGCAAATCCGAGCAGGAATTAACTGATTTCTATTTATCAAAATGACTGGGGTCAACTTCAGGTCAAATTAAGAAAGATATAATATAGTCCGTTTGACTTCTATATGGACCAACATTTCGCCGAAAATCTCAGCATTGAGTTTATGAAACGTTTTTTTTTCTTGTCATATCATATTTTCCATATAATACCATGACGAATTCTGTTTTTCAGAATTTTTTGGTGTAAAATAATGATTTTGCCCGTCCGTCTACATGTTATCTTTCAGCCTTTCATACCTCATTGTGTGCGTATTAACCGGAACAGCGAGTTGTATATCCATAAATAGCTCTCATTTACATAGGGGCAAATTCAAAAGTTTAAGATCTTAAGTGAGTCGTTTTAGTATAAAATCGAGTATTTTTATAAAATTAAGTTTGTCGAAAATGTTTACTTTCTTTTGATATCAAATCTGAACATATTGTCCTTTTAGATCAAGATCGTTTGATCAGATAATTGATAATTGTTTTTTTATTTTCTGAGATGAACCCCATATCCACATATTTAGACCAATCAAAAAGTATTATTTAACGAAGTCGTTGGGAATTTCTCGAGGAAAACATGATAAGAAGGCTAGTAATAACGGTACAAATCACGTGATATTTTAAGATTAAGATGTCATGACCGTCGATATGCTAATGAGCATGTCCAAATAAGGAATAACGGACATTTCTCCTTTCAAATGTTTAGTATGAAACCACGTGTATTTACGATATGTTTACAATTTCTTACTTTTTTTAACAGCCCTCATCACCCCTCGTGTTTAAGAGTCGAAAATGCGAAAATATTAACATGAAGTAGATAGACAAAATCATTATTTTGAAATCATTTTATTTTCAAAAAATATATTTTGGAATGGTATTTAGCTGAAATTAAGATTTTACCACATACAAATAATTCATTCAAACGCAATTTTATGTAATTGATGAAAAGGTTGGTCCATATAGAAGTCAAACGGACTATACACTGTAACATAAATTATGAGGGTTTCCCATTGTACTGATAGCAAAATATATGTATACTATGTATAGTATTTGAGCATGTACATGACAATTCAAACAATTGGAATAATAGGAAAAGTAAAGACTGTGGTCAGCCTGGGCATCTGCACAGTCTGACCAAAGTCTTCACTTTATGCCTTTTTAAAATGTTAGATATAAAAGGTCTTGAAGTGTTTTCGATAGACAGTGAGTCTTCCAAATGCACTCTTTGACTGGCCAGGCTATTGGTTGGTTGTACCTCAGGATGATTTCAAATTATTGGAAATATTTTCGTGAATTATTCTTGAACTTTCCAGTTAAAGTTAGTATTGCTTATATCATTAGTTTTAGAATGTGTTGCATAAACTAATTATCGATGGACAACCAAAATATCGCTTATAAAACAACTTTTTTTCAAGATATTATTTGTGATATTTTTTTTTCTCTGGGGCGCCCGCGTCTGTACGTCTATTTAGCAAATCAGTGATTTGTAATTTGTATCAAATAGTCACAGTTATGAAAATTGTCTTTAGGAAATAAAATTAAGCTTGGATTCCTACTCCTTTGGTCCTTATGCTTCGTTTCGATAAGGCCCAATGGAGGTGAAATCACAGGCGGAACTATAGTTTCTTACTATAACGGCTGACACCTTGCATTTTCGTTTAGACCACCAGGTGTCAGTGTAGCTATATTATACAAAAACACATTCAATAGGAACTAGAGTAATGTTGAGTTCGAAAAATTACTAAGATTAACATTGTGAAATATGCCAATGTCTCCTCCATATTATTTTTTATGTGAACTTCCGCATACTGATATAAAATGCCATATTATTGATTTGTTACTAACCACTATTTTGTAAAACACCGCCATTATTGCATGTATGTATTATGCTTTGTTTATGACGATGAACATCTCTGTTCAAGTCTGAATCAATAAACTTATGTTATGTTATGTTATGTAATGTCCATTTCAGATTTCAGCCAATTATCTCCTCCTGTGTCGTCAGTGTAAAAAAAAAAAAAAACAAAAAAACATCTAGACCAACCATAAAGCAAGTTGTCACCTAACATAAAATAAGCGTAGGAGTTGAGTAACTAATATTTTGTGATTACATATTTGTTACATTTATTATATTTTCATGATTTATCGGTTGTTTGTTTCAATAGATGATCGATTCGTCTTTCATTACATGAAATTCGTCACGCGAAAAAGTAACATCAGTGTTATATATCTATACGCGACGCGTCATGCAGTTAAGGATTCTGGGGAATCCCCGTTAATTTCTTGAATATTAATTTGAGCCTTCATTCGAAAAGGAATCATCTAGGTAGAGCGTAATGTTCGACCCTAGTCAGACTGCGCGAACATTCTAGATTCAGAAAATTACTTATTCAATCAACCTTCATCAACCTGCACAGTGTGCACAGTCTGACCAACATCAATTCGATTCATGGTTTTGAGTTGATCCTCGTTTTGCGAACAGATTACATTCCCTCTATACAAAATAACACCTGTATTGCTTCCAAGTAATCACCAATAGTTTTTTTCTTTTTTTTTTTAATATTTCCGTCATAATGGACCGTCTTAAATTAGTCGATTCAGACAAGGTTGCAGAGACAACTCTTTCAAACAGAATCATACAGAGTTTTCAAATATAAGTTTATCCCTACCTAAAGATATAAAATATAAGTTTATTCCTTCCTAAAGATATAAAATACTTTGATAGGCCCTTCGTCATTGACATAAGAAGTTCAAATAAATTCTTGACGGAGTTCTTTGGCAGATCCATTTTGCATTATGTATTGTATTTTAAAGATGTATAAATCTTCGTTTGCTGCAAAATGTCGTAAAGCTTTACCCAAGCTGCATTTACGACATTTAGGTAGCCATCTTATTTATTATTTCTATTCACAGGTTGTGGTTACAATGTCTCATAAAGAAGGAACAAACGGCTCTGCGATTCACTTCATATCAAACGGAAAACATCAATCACCGGAAGTTGATATGGAGGATATATCAATTTCCGACGGAAGTGACGTAATGGATGTGAGGAATCAAAAGAAAGTCAGCCAATCAAAAGGTCCCTGGTCCAACTCTTCACAGAATTATTCTCGCTCTGTCAACAAACCCGACACAGAGAAGGAAACAATGAGATCTAACGCTTCGAGAATGTATATGTTGTTTTGTGTTATTTGTGTTGTTGTGTTTCTCGTTGGTTTAGGACTTGGAATAGTCATTGGAAACTTCGCAATTAAGGAAAAATCAAAATCCACAAACGATCATCTCCCTCCAGGAGAACAAGGAAATGTTTTTTTAACAACGACTACTAGTTCACACCAAACGTCACCCGTATGTAGTTGTCAAACGTCACCAGGTGCGTGTTTGATTTGTGAGTCACGTGATCCAGATATCTCAACGGGTACTGAAGCTGCTGAGTCTGTTTTTGCTTCATTAACAAAAGCCGAGATCTCCAAAGTTACAGCGGTATTACGTGCACGTAGTTTGATAAGTTCTGGATACAATCTCCTTGCAGATCGAGTCTCTCATATCTATCTAAATCCAGTTAATAAAACCGATGCCTTGAAATATCTAGACCAAGGCGGTCCATTTCCAGGTCGATTTGCACGTGCTCATGTTTTACGCGGAATGAAGGAAGATATTATGGAATACAAGATCGGACCTCTGCACGTTTCAGAAGAATTAATGACGGTGACAAAGCTTGTAGAAGATGGGCAGATAAGCATCAATAGGCGTCCATATGACGGCATTGAAATGCAAATGATTCGTCAGTTGGTCGATAGAGAGTTTCGAAAACTGAATTTGATTTTCAGAGAAAGTTTTGATGGTGCTACATTGGGAAGTAATGGGGTATATTTCAGTGTTGTTTCATTGCCTTCATATGACATTACGTCAAGGTTAGCAATGGCTTTTATTTATTTAGACTCAAGTGATGCGTACACAATGCGTATACTTCCGATCACGTGTTTAATCCGACATCCAGGTGTAATACAATCTAATTGGGTCATTTCGGATTTTTATTATCTATCTCAAGGACCATTTTCATCGGCTGAGGAATTGTTGAATGCCTATAACGCAAACGAAATCAGAAAATTTAAGCTACCAAGTAACTATAAACAATGGATGTCCACTTTCGGTCTAAACTTTAACAAATCGCTTCCCCTCCGCACTGGTTCTCTTACCCCACCTCCACAAACCTTTGAACCGAAGGGATCGAGATACACAATCAAGGGTAATCGAATTTCATGGCTTGGTTGGGAGTTTGAATTTTCATCCGATCCACAGAGAGGTCCCGGTATTTTCGATGTCAGATTTCAAGGTCGGAGAATAGCCTACGAGATATCACTACAGGATGTGACATTGATATACGCCTCTCAGAGTAACGGCGCAGGTCCGCCTGTCCTCACAGATACACACTTTCAGCTGGGCAGATATAGCCGACTTCGCACTGGAATCGATTGTCCAAAAAGGGCCAAATATTTGTCATCATCGGCATTCTTTTATGGGGAAACTAGAACCACACAGAGCGCATGTGTGTTTGAGACAGACCCAGAAATTCCAAAATGGCGTCATAAATCACGTGGTCTGGCTGATCATTATCTCGTGATAAGGTCACCGATGGATCTCGGAAATTACGATTATTCTCTACAATGGGCCTTCCATTTGGATGGTTCTGTTGAAACCCAGATATCAGCTTCAGGATATTTATACGGCGCGTTCTGGGACCCCAACGATCCTCTTGTAAACGAGTTTAAAAGCTCCACTCCGTTTGGATATCGTATATCTGACTATCTTCTCGGTCCGATCCATGACCACTCCTACACCTTCAAGGTTGACTTAGATATACTTGGAACACAGAACACTTTAGAAACTCTTCACTGGAAAGGCGGAAGTCCATTAGAAGCTCTTCGCACGCAGACAAACATCACTTCCGCCCCAGGACATTTTTATCTCAATAATACGCGTTATATTCAGTATGATCTTCTTGACAATGAACGAGGTTTCAGTGTTGATCCTAGAAACCCAAAATATTGGACTGTCGTGAACGAAAACGAGCGAAATTTCTGGGGAGTTAAACGAGGCTATAGAATAATTCCTCGTTCTACCTCAGCCGAGCACCTGACTGATCATCTTATGTTCCAAGCTTGGGGGCATCTAAAACATAACATCGCTGTGACCAAGCGAAAAGAGAGCGAACCTTACGCAACAGACTCTCTTTACGATCTTTCTCAACCTAGCCAATCGTTTAGAGGTGTAGGTAAAATGCTAGATAATGAAAATGTTCGAAATGAGGATCTCGTGTTATGGGTGACGGAAAAGTTTCTCCATGCGCCTTCTTCTGAGGACGTACCGATAACACTTCAAATTCATAAAGGATTTACTTTAAAGCCTTTCAACTATTTTGATAGAACCCCTACATTCGATGTTCCTGGACATTATAATACCAATGAACCTTATGATATAGAACATTGTATAGAAAGTGTATAAAATGACGTGCAATAGTTTCATTCTGTTCAAATTGAGATTTCGAATGGGAAATCATGTAATGATTGACCAAGATATTAACAAAATTTTATTAGTTGATTGTGGTATGGATTTTTCGAAAATCTTCTTCGAAAGTCTCATCGTCGACATGCTAAGTTAAACGTTTGTTGTTGTTTTTTTTTTTTCAATTCCATAACGGCAGTGGTGTTACAGTAGACATTCACCTTAAGCTTCTAATCAATATTGACTATTTAGGGAGAAATTCATATCATTAAAGTGTATATTTCTTATAGTGATTTTGAAAGCATTTGACGAAGTCAGATCTATTTTCACATCCAAGATCAGACGACACATTTATGCAGGCTAATCTTTGTCTACATCACCTGCCAAAGAAGGAATATTCCGAACTCAACATGACAAGAGTTAGAACTAAATGTCAAAATTAACTTAAATGCCTTCTTTAGTTATTATGCCCCCCTCCCCTTCGAAGAAGAAGGGATATATTGCTTTGCAGTTGTCGATCCGTTGGTCCGTTGGTTCGTCCGTAGACCATTTTTTGGTCGAGAACATATCTCAAAAAGTATACAAGATCTCATCGAGGAGAAATTGAGTTACAAGAACCATAACTCTACTTGTCACATGTTTTGGTTATTGTCCTTTATTAAACGCCCAAGAATATGCCATCGGCCATTTCTTAAGAGGGGCATAATTGTTTTACAAACGTCTCCTGTTAGTCGTGTAATTTTCCTTTTGTATTATTTCAATAATTCTCAACGTCTTTGTTCATAGAAATTTTTCATCCTCGTCTTCTTCTACTTTTGTTTTTCTTTCTTTTGTAATATTCTTGTACTTGTTCGTCTACTCTCTAAGTTATCGAGTAACATTTTCCTATTTGACCACGTGAGTGATATTTCCAAATATTTCATGTGAGTGTGATTGATATACATTATTTAACCTAGACAACCACATGTGTACGAGTATTAAAACATTTACTTTTGATGGTTAACAGAACCTACTTGTCCATGGCTATCTTATAGTGTATAGTGAATAACCGATCAGGCTGCGCGCAAAACCGTGAAATTGTTAGAAATGTTAGGCATTTCTTTAGAGCTTTTCTGTGGTTTATCGAGAAATAACGGTAGAATATCACTTGAAAATCTCACCGCAAAAGCAGTGAAATTATCAAAAACTTATACCCTGCTTTTGTGCCTCTCATCCTATCTGACGTCATTTATGCGGGGCGAAATAAGTGACGTCATAATGAACGTTGCAAGCAATCACATGCAAAATAACGCGCTTTACGAAAATATTTCCTAGAAAATTCACATTTTGTCTCAATTTTGCTACAAAGAAATAGAATAATCGTTTGTTTTTCGAGTAAGATCGATTAATATTTCATTTCGTGAACACCAAAGCTATATTTTCACTCGTGGCTCCACCACTCGTGAAAAAAAAGCTTTTGTTGTTCACTCAATAAAATATAAATCGATCTTACACTGAAACAAACGATTATCCACTATATATTTTACTTGAGCGTGAACTGCAGACATGCGACAGCCTGGACAGCAAAATATGAAATATTGATACTGAAAGTCTGGGTCACGGATTTTGGACATTGATCCTGATCAGACTGTGCCAATACACGGGCTAATCAAAGCCCTTACCGTACCCACATGAGAAATTGTCACCCTTAAAATGGTCGCTTCATTTTCTTCTACCTATCCCCCCCCCCCCCCCCCCCCTCCCTTCGAAGAAAAGGGGTTATATTGCTTTGCACTTGCCGGCCGGTCGATCTGTCGGTCCGTCCGTAGACCGTTTTTTTTCTTTTCGTCCGGAGCATATCTCAAAGGTATGCAAGCTAGATTCACGAAACTTCACAGGTAGATAGATCTCATTGAGGAGAGGTGCGGTGCAAAAGAACCATAACTCTTATTTTGTGAGTTACGGCCCTTTGTTGATTGACAAAGAATTGGCCATTGGCCTGCTTTTAGGGGGGCATAAATGTTTTACAAGCATCTCTTGTTCATAATCAATTTTATAATTGTTAATGTTAAGTTTAATCATCATATCATTTTTGCATGTGCCATTTTTGTATATTTGTTTTGTTAAATGAAATATAGTTATCAATTTTTGTTGTGAAAAAAAACTTGTTTAGTGAGTATTCTTTGCATAAAAGTTGTTTAAAAATGTTTTACAAAATATCGAATTGTGTCATTTCCATAGATTAAACCAAATGTGACCCGTCACGCGAAAAAGGATCATCTGGGAACTCTTTAAAACAATTAATTGGAAAAGTGATTTGGTCCAGCAAAGGTCAATCAGAGATCTCAAGTCAAAAATTTCTTCACTGGAAGGTAGATTGATCAGTCTAGATTCAGAAAATAAGCAAAGTGCGAAAATGTAAGACCCTAGTCAGCCTGCGCCCTCCGCGCAGTCTGACTTGGGTCGACACTTTACGCACTACTCAGATGGTCCTTTTTCGCTTGACGAGTCACAAATTAATTCACGTCCTAACTTCAATTGATGCAATTGATGATACTAACTTCTTATCTATACCTTGACGAGCGAATGGACTCGATGTTATTCCGCTTTACTAGACATGAGCCGTATGATCAACATGCGTTCAGGATGACAAAACAGTTCTCACCGTTTCAACTTATAACCCACCTTTTACGCAAAGTTTGCGTGCAACGCGGGGTATTATTTGCTAACAGTTTGTCATCCTGAAGGCAGGGCAGGATAATGGAGTGCTAAAAAGCACTCTTCTCCTTCAATGCGTGCTATACATATTTTGATCCACGAAAACGACACAACATTTAAGACTAGTCCAGATTGAAGACGACGAATCTTGTGTTTCAGAAAGATTTGTGAAAAAAGGCAGAAATTGCTTGTTACAAGCAATTTCTTCATTTTTTCGCAATGTTTTCCTCACTCTCCCTTTTCAAAGGGCGTCAGAAAGAGGTGTTTTTTTTTTTTTTTTTATATAAAGCAGTTATGGTGCAATGTCCAATAGGTTCTTTCGTAATTTGAATACATGGATTTAGGCAATCGTCGGTGGACCCAGAGGTTGTTGCTCTGAGGAGGCTATCCAGAACATTTTCGTTGATAAGAAGTAGTAAAACGCTTATAGTTAAAGACAACAATGAGGTATAATATTTCGAAATTAAACATGCGGTAGGATCATTGTCCGCGATACTGAAACCTTGTCGAAGTGAATAGCTTCGACCTGTCCTGCGTTCAGGATGACAAAACGGTGCTAACTGTTTGCCATTTATACCCCGCTTTGCACGTGTGCAGGCATACAAAGCGTGATGTTATTGACAAACAGTTTACACCGCTTTGTCATCCTGAACGCAGGGTAAGTCAGCCTACGCTATCCTAGTTGACAATTACATACCTGTTATCAGTGGCGGATCCAGGATTTCTACAAAGGGGGTTCGAATGTATATATATAGGAGGTTTGTTTCCCTAGTATTACTCAATCTTAACCCTTATCCTTTTGAATTTATTTTTTTTTAAACATATTTCCTTTTTTCAAACATATTTTCAAGACTTCTCCAGGGTGTTTAACATAACAATCAAGTAAAACGCAGAGAATATATGATAAGATCAGACTGCACAACTGTGTAGACTGATCTTAGTCTATACTGTCTTCCAAAGCTTTGTTTCTAACAGGAATATTCTGTGAACACCAAACGAAGGGTTAATTAAATCAAACATGGTAATTGATTTAATGAGCTTCAGGGGGGGTTCGTTCTAACTCCCGAACCCCCTTTGGATCCGCTACTGGTGATTGCGCTTGTCAAATATTTGTGGACGATAGATTCGGACCCGCCACGTCCACAACGGCAGTCAGATACGTTACATGTAACCATGTATTTACTAGTATTCCGTATCAATTCAATACAATGATAAGTAAGTATCTTATCTCGGCTGTAACGTAGTTGGTTGAACGCTCTAGTGCCCAAACCACTTTTAGATATTCTAAAACTATCGTATCTTATTTATAATGTAAAACAATTATTCTAAATTTTTCTGGTTATTCAATTTTATAACACTTTGTAAATAATTTCAAAACTTAAGGAAACGCGATAAAAGCTCGAACTCTCGAATTCAATTTATTCAAAAGTCTGAATCTGATGACTTTGACCTTGGTATATTCAAATTGTATGGATGATATCAATTATAATACAAAGTTGAACAAAGTATTATAAATAGGTATGAATTGATTTGAAAAGGTACATGACCCTTATTGGTTTGTAGTGCTCTCAGGGCTAAAGATAGATGGGGTTATTTTGGATTTTAGTATTAAAGAACTACAGCACAAACCCTATATTGTGGATACTCATTTGAATCGTCTTGTTGAGACGATTCAAATGAGTACCAACAACGTATGGTTTCATTGAGAAATGAATATTTTAGACTGGCTATTGAATATTTTAGACTGGCTATTGAATATTTTAGACTGAAACCCCCCCCCCTCTTATCTGTGCCTCTGTTTTTGTCTTAATCTAGAAGGATCTTCCTACTTTCCTATATAAGAGTTTTGAGATGACACACCCAGTTACCTCTAATTGACCCAATCTCTTTTTCAAATATTTATTTTACCGAGTTCCAAGGTGGTCATTTATTGCGTGACGCGACACATAATGTTCACCACCTTTTTATACAATGCATCTTTTATACAACAATGTTTTCATTTGCACTTCACGACTACTTCCGCAGTAAAATTATGTCACCATTATCCGCCTTTTAATTCCAAAAATGTTTATAAAAGAGCAATAACTGCCATGATGACTAAGTAGGCCCCTTCTTTGAATTATCAGCGTATCGAAAGACTATATTAAAGTGTTACTCTAGAAAAATGAAAAAGAGATTTTCTCCCCAGCTCTATCTCGAGGAATACTTCTTAAATTACTGAGCTTAGAGTGCGAGGTATTTCAACAACAACAAAAAACCCTCGTATTAATGATTTTTATTAATTTTTTTTCTACAAATTTGTATTATTATCGTTTATTACAAAAAAGGAGGAACGATTCCAGAGTGGACTATACTTGAGTCTGTGCGTAATATTCCCACCAATTTCATGTGTGCGTTAAAGACCAACGTTGAACATTCTCCGGTTGTAAATAGGCAATATAAGTTCGTAGCTTTCGATTTTGTACGTAGTAAAGACCTTGATCAGACTGTGTGAATGCTCAGCTTGGCCTGAGACTTATAATTGCGCACATTGAAGTTGTTCGAAGTTTCACGTACAGGCTCAGTCTTTATTTCTTTTTTCTGTACAAATAACATAGATTGTGTCTACAGACTTAGTCCGCATCTCTTTAATGATATTTCACGTTCCGTTTTGGTAATATCAAGCATATCCAGAGTTCTATTCAACAAGTATTGTAGGTATGGGGCTGTTCGCACATCTCTGTCTAGTAGATTTGCCTGTTCATAAAAGATATAGAGTTTATGAAACTATTCATACATAAATATGAAACTATTCATACAAAAAAAGTTAAAAACGAGACATTCCTTTTTTTATATCTATTGCAAATGACGATTTTAATATTACCATGCTGAATAAAAACATTGCAAAATTACAATAAAATCAAAGTGCCATGAGCACTGGATGCACTAATTGTGGGTCAGCGTTAAAAGAATATGATATTTTAACTTTCCTCGTTTAAATATTCAGGTGGTTTGGACAAAGATCAGACTGCACATATGTGCAGGCTGATCTTTGTCAATACCTCCTGCCAAAGCAGGAATATTGCGGGTTCAGCATGACAAGTCAATTATGTCGGTATTTTATTAACACAAATTTCGTATTCGATTTGTAACATGGCCCATATGTCTGTGGTAAAGCTACAAATTCTTGAAATTGATATTTAAGTAATTTTCCGAGCTTTGTTCGTATAGCAACGCGACTGTTTTGTGGTGTAAATATGCATATGGGTGAAATATCAAAATTATTCTGCGTAATTATTTCACTTCCGCGACGAAACAGTAGGTCATGTTTTCAGAATAATTATTAAAAACAAATAGCAATCTGGTTGCAATGCCGTAAATACCTATGTTCGGCGCAAAGCAAGAATTGGTATAATTCCGGAGTTGTCCTGCGCAAAGTAGGAATTCCTACTTTGTCCGCCAATTCTGAATTGTACCGAACAATTCTAGAACCGCGCACGATTTTTCACCTGACGAAGTCCCTGCACAAAGAAGGAGAGGTATTTGACAAAGTAAGAAAATTTAAATGGCAATAGGGTAAAATGTTGCATAAAATGATTACTGGTACAATTTTATAAGTGAAATAAGTTTGATATTTGCTTTTATATAGATAATATCACATTTAGAATGTTTAAAACAGATACAATTTAAGTAAATTACAATTTTTCACTTGTGCTTGTACGGTCTTTTTTAACTCGTTTCAGCTAAATTACGATTGACCGCAGCATGGCTATGTCTAAACAAACAGGAAAAATTGAATATTTTCAAAAAAATGATTAGATTTTCATGAGGTATAAAATAACAACATCGAAAACAATAAGAAAACATAAACGCATAATTATATACTATTTCAACAATACTTTCAATGTTAAGAAGTCTTAGTTTACAGTGAAACAATTACAAATATTCTTACTTTGTCCAGATTCCTACTTTGCGCAAGAACAATTTTGGAATCGTACTGCGCAAAGTAAGAATTCTTACTATGCTCGACAAAGTGAGAATTCTTACTTTGCGCAGTACGATTCCGGAAACGTCCCGATTTCTACTTTGCGTAGAAAACCCACACTATTTTTGAGATGATAATTTAGCTAATATCCGGTTGGTAATGATTGTTTCAAGAAAATGGTCGCTTAGAAGAAGTGATTCTATGTGATTGAATAGTGTAATATCAAATTCAGATAGGTCACATCGACTTTCTTAAGGCTTCAGACACATATTTTCTCCATATTCAATGCATGACCGCCTGTAGCCGATCAATCAAGTATAACTAAACGTAGCCCCACAGTATTTACATAATTTGTGAATAACTGTTCGCCTCAAATCTCTAACATAAATGTGTTACTTCAAACGAAAAGGAGCTATCTAATAATTTCGTTAAACAAATATTCATAAAATCGTATTCAGCGTCGGTATATCAAATATAAAACATAAAATGAACATATATAACTTACAGCATAGACAATTAAGCCTCTGCATGACATTTCAAACAATTTCTTTTGAGCTCGAATTATAAACATTGAGTAGTCTAGATAAGCACTCATTATAAGTCGACAATTTGCTGTCAGTCTGAAGAAGGGCTATGCTAATATCTGGCGTCCGAGTATATGTTGAAGATTCTAGACAGACTGCGCGGATGCACATATTGTTCAGAGATTTGCTCTGCGCAGTTGTGAAACTGTTTTTAACGTCACGCACCGACTGAATTCATGAACTCGGGATTTTCAAATAAGAACCAAATAGAAAAGAAAATACTGTGTTTTATAAGAAGAAATTGTATTAACAACAGCAAAATAAATTTCCCATGTTTCCCTAAATTATTTATCATCATTGCTAAACAATGCGGTACTATATGGTAAACCTTGGTTTATTTGACCCGAGCTTGACCTCTATGAAGATTGCTTGAATATTATTAATCATTGAAATATTTATAAAACATATATCTTAAATTAAATACCGTTTTTGATTTTAAACTGTGAAAGGACGTGAAAAAACGAGGAATTATTAGGGTTTTTTATTAATCTCAACAATAGGGGTTAAGTTAAGGTCAACAAAATCACATTATGAAAAAGGTGTCGTCCTCTAAGGCTGTTTAGTCTTTGTCCTACTTTATCATCCAATCAAAATGCTAGATTTTAAATTTTTTTGATGGTTTATTTTCCATAAACTACCCAGCAAAGGTTTATTTTGATCATTATTTCATTTAAATGTCAAGGTTTATCTGTTGTTCTAAGCATGCGTAAAGACTAAAATCTACCCCCTCATGAATATACAACGCGCATGTGAAAAGTAATGGAGAAATTCGTAATACACGTGCATATGTTGAATTCACCATATTCTTCACTGATTTAGACCTGGTTTTGCTTGACATGGCCTGTGAATAATGTTTGCATGTGGTTTAACCTCGATTTCAACCTTATTGCAGTTACATCTACAATTGTCAGGTCAATAAAAACAAACAATACTGCATCTTTTATCATAGGTAATAGCTCTTTAAAACGTCACGGTATTTACGTGCATATTTCAACGACTCCATATTTGGAAAGAAGAGGGCGTTAACTTGTAATAAATGTATCCGGCTTATTCCGTTTAAATCGTGCAATATGATGTCAATAATACAAAAGGCGGGAAAAAGACTAAGTCAGTTAAACGCTAATAATTGAAAATTAAACGATTTAAACAGCCTCAGTCGGTCGCTACGCTCCCTCTTTTCGGCTGTTTAAATCGTTTAATTTTCATTTGTTAGCGTTTAACTATTACAAAACATTGCGTTTTGTTGTCAAATAATTATATATACCCAGTTTTAATCTGTTATCGATTTTATCTTACCCGAAGTAATCTGGATTTTGTGATGTCATGTAGGCATATAGACCCTGGTCCCACATAACACGCTTTCATGGCAGCGCCCCAATCGGGAACCCTCGGCGATACTACGGAAAGACATCGGGAATAATAAGGGCGCGCGCATGAAAGCGCGTCACTTCGCACGTGTGTTTATATGACGTCACAAACATCAACGATATCGCTAAGGATGACGTTGCATAAAACAGAATGAACGAAGGAATAAAAGTGGGCATAATATAATTTGATAACAAAACGCAGTGTTTTACTGCGTTTTGTTTTCAAATTATAATATGCCAAAAAGTTCTCCACGGACGATCGGAGAGATTTTAAAAAATGTGATTTTCTTCAAGCGTATTAAATAACCGAAGTACCACCAGAATTACCTAAACAGCGGATGCCAACGCTCGGCTGTTTATTATTTCTTAGGCTAATGCAAATATATGAACTTGGTACCTACAGAAAGGTCTTGTACCAAGCAATAATCATTTAAAATATGAAGGCTCTTTGACTTACCATTCAAAAATTATTACCAATGTTAAATTTTTAATGAAATTTGACCTCGAAAAATGACCTTGACCTTGACTGATGACCTTGAACTTGGTTCCTACAGAAAGGTCTTGTACCAAGCAATAATCAGGTAAAATATGAAGGCTCTATGACTAACCATTCAAAGGTTATGACCAAGGTTGGATTTTTAAATGAAATTTGACCTTGAAAAATGACCTTGACCTTGACTGATGACCTTGAACCAAGTACCTACATTAAGGTCTTGTACCAAGCAATAGACATGTAAAATAAGAAGGCTCTATGACTTACCATTCAAAAATTATGACCAAGGTTAAATTTTTTTAAAGAAATTTGACCTTGAAAAATGACCTTGACCTGACTTATGACCTTGAACTTGGTACCTACGGAAAGGTCTTGTCCCAAGCAAAAATCAAGCAAAATATGAAGGCTCCATGACTTACCATATAAAAGTTATGACCAAGGTTATTTTTTTTAAAGAAATTTGATCTTGATGAATGACCTTGATCAATACTGATGACCTTGAACTTGGTACCTACAGAAAGGTCTTGTACCAAGCAATATTCATGTAAAATATGAAGCTTCTATGACTTACCATTCAAAAGTTATGACCAAGGTTAAAGTTTTTAATGAAATCTGAACTTGAAAAATGACCTTGACCTTGATTGATTACCTTGAACCAAGTACCTACGGAAAGGTCTTGTCTCAAGCAATAATCATGTAAAATATGAAGGTTCTATGACTAACCATTCAAAAGTTATGACCAAGGTTAAATTTTTGAAAGAAATTTGACCTTGAAAAATGACCTTGACCTGACTGATGACCTTGAACCAAGCACCTACATTAAGGTCTTGTCCCAAGTAATAGACATGTAAAATAAGAAGGCTCTATGACTTACCATTCAAAAATTATGACCAAGGTTAAATTTTTGAAAGAAATTTGACCTTGAAAAATGACCTTGACCTGATTGATGACCTTGAACTTGGTACCTTAAGAAAGGTCTTGTCCCAAGCAATAATCATGTGAAATATGAAGGTTCTATGACTTACCATTCAAAAGTTATGGCCAGGGTTAAAGTTTGTCATGCCAACCACAACCCCCAACGACAATGCCAACGCCAACAACAACGCGAACGACGCCAAGGTGATCATAATACCTCAGGTTTTCTTCGAAAACAGCCGAGCTAAATATGACAAAAAAATTACTACACTTACGTCCGAGGTACTTTCCAGGTCACGGAAAACTCCGAGCGATGGCCCGAATTGGCAGCGCCTTATTATTTCCGAAGGTCTATCCCGTAGGATTCCCGAAGGCTCCCGATTGATACAATCAGGCCCAATAATGGTATAAGTCTCACCTGACTGTTTCCCACTCGATTGTTTCTTTTTGTTGCGTGCTCGTGCATTTTGGAACCATATCTGGTATACAGAAGGAAAAAAAGAGGAGAAAATCAAAACACTTTTGACTATTAAGATTGTGCTACCATAGGTTTATTAATCTTAAGAAATTATGTCACCTAACCTAATTCGGAAAAGCAAATGCGTAGATACGGCTTGCTTGCATTAACAGTAGCTATTATTAGTCCCCATATGACGATATATCTAACTCACTTCCAATCAAATGCTATATGAAAAAAGGTCACACAATAAAAGCAGAAATGTTTCGATCTGAAAAGCATTTTAGATAGCTATGACTTTATTCCTGGATTATTTCCACACCCAAAAAGAAAAAAAAGTTAACCCACGAGTTTGACACAACTTAATAAACGGTGAAAACTATTCTTACTTACACAGACAACTTTTTTAGGAAGACCAACTCTATTAGCAACCATTTCCTGTTCGTCACCAGTCAGTGACTGTTTCTGGGAGAATGTTGTTTGTAGAATATGGAGTTGTTCAGCCGTGAAGGTTGACCTTGACCTTTTATTGTAGCCCCTATCCTCGTCCCTGCTGTCGGTGTCGGTCATTCGGGGTCGTTTGGCAGCCCTGTCGTCAAAGTCTGAACCACGACTGTCCGAATCCATTGAGGACACTTACATGAAAATAAAAGGATGAAAATATGGCGAAGTCGATCATAATGTTCATGCTTAATTTTCTTCGCGTAAAAAAACACACAAACAGTGATATGTTTATGGTTGTCAAATAATTCCATTGCAATTCTCCCACTTTCTTTTAATTGGGATAGGAGAGAGAACAAGATGTTTAGGATTACTTTTCTGATTAAAATTAGTGTCAATTTAATCAGTCCGAAGAAACTCCACTTATACGAAGACAAAAAGGAACTATGAAATACAAATTACATATAGAAAAATATCACATGTCGGACCAAGAAGTAGACTCGTAATGCAAAATCAGTTATAGGAAGCTACTTATTTGTAGAACAATCTACATATCTGAAATTGTTTATACGGATTGAGTTTCCAAAAAAAGAGCGCCTATGCCCTGCTGTACGAACATTTACCATTAATTGGGGTTGTAGACCCGTAATAATTCCTCAACGTATCGGAAGTAATGAACTTTAACAGTGATAACCGACGTTTTCTAATGATTTTCCGGAACTTTTCCTTGTCCAATGCCTTAAGTTTTGTTCTAAGTCAGAATGTTTTTTTGCAATTGAAACAACATATGGTATCAGCTGAAAATACCAAAGGTTCATAATACACATTCGTAACAATTTAGTTAAATATTCTACCACAGGAGCCGTGTATTTCAATTTCTGGTTATTGAGTATCAACCATCAAAGCATCATGATACATATAGATCTTTTACCTGACACACTGTCTATTTCTTCAACGTGCAGACTTGTATCTTTATGGTCATAACATACTATCAGATCATCTTTAGCCACGACAGTGTCACCAGAATATAACTGTCGCTTACATACGTAGCACCGGAAACAGTCCACGTGGTATACCAGATCACGTGCTCGTTGTATCCAATCAGTGGGAAGCAAATATTCACTGCATCCCGTGCATTTAGTTCCATACTCCCTGTAACATGTATTGCGCATTCGGAACACCACTCGGCCAATCTCACGATCAACCTCGGATGTACATAGACGGACTATTTTTGAAAATTACGGGAAACCCTTGGAAAAACTCGGATGACGTCAGTTAAAATGGCGTTAGCCCTCGAAACTTTGAGTGAAAACATTCGACGTCGTCATCGCTACTCGTTTACGTCACCGACGCGAAACCATCGTATCCTTATATAAATATCTTAATGTTCCTAAATAACGGCTGAAAAATCTTAATTTTTGCGAATGATTCGTCATTCTCAAAAATTCAGATTTTTTCAGCCGTAATTTACTATAAAAGATATCAATCTACAGTGCTAATTTTTCTTACACTGTTTCCGCCTAACAAAATGCACGATTTTGTAACATATCCACCCGCCTTACATACATCTGAGGTATGTTGCAGTTTACGGAAATAGCCGAGTGATGTTCCGAATGATGTATTGCGTTGTGACAATTAGTGCGCCACTACAGTAAATGGAATTGATCAAAAGCACAAGTTTAACAATTTTTTATATAAACTGTCCAATGGAAATCTTTGCGTTTAAATTCTATTTGTTAATTAGCTTGATTACATTTGGAGCATGATTTTAAGTCAAAAATAAATTTCGAGGATTCAACGCAACATTGTTTTAAGTGCCATTATTTCATAAAATTATAACTATGTCCTCTACATTTCCTTGTGGGAGCATAGAATATTTGGCCCATGAATATTTAATAGAATTAAATTTAATTTCAATCTTTATCCTACAATGTCACGCTAGAAGCTTAGAACTTACACAACACACACAACTTACTGAGAGCTTAGCACAAGTGACTACATGACATAACGACAGAGTAGTACTAAGTCTTCGATATTTCAGGTAAGCATTATTGGAGAAGCCTAAAATATTTCATGCGGGACTTCACCTGGTCAGAAGAGAAACAGATAAGAGTCGGCATTACCAGAATGAATTGATTGATTGAATGGAGTTTAACGCCGCTTTCAACATTTTCAGTTATGTCGCGGCGGCTGGAGCACCTAACAATGGATTCCTGGTATTTCTCTCACCAGTACACCCATCAGATCCTTTCCTAACCTCCAGCTCCTATCTCACATAGTTCTACTACCAGAATGAAATCTTCAAACATCGAGAAGTTTCAAATGACAACCCACAACATATGGATTTTTGCAGGTATTATTGAAATGATTATACATGTATCATGAATCCAAAATACCGTTCTATATTTAGCTCTGCATGTCGACCTTTTCAGTAAGCTGCAAAAGTTTGTTGTTGGTTGTGATATAAAAACATTGCCAACACGCAGACTGTCGCTCTCTTGGTCAAGGGGTCTCGAGTACAGGCTAGTTTTCCAAGAAGCAGTATGGAAAACGAATAATCCAGAACCTTTTTTCCTGGATGTCAACTGAATATGTTAAAAATCGGGCTCATTATTTAAATAGCCAAGAGGGGATACTATTACCAATACCATTGAATCAATAAATCATTCAATTATCTATTTTTTCTCAAACTAAAACAGTCTAATTGGTCACTTGAACCCTTACTGTTGATTAGGATGCAGATTTGTCAAATTTTAATAGCATGTTCACTTGGTCGACCAAAAAATCAATATTTACTTAAAACATATTTTTTAAAAAGCAGTGTAATTCTGTTGGCATTTCCATACAAATAGATATATGTATATTTCTTTTTATTTATTCGAAGAAGGGTCAGACCATTTTAAATATTCTGTGTACCTAAATCCTTGAAATTTCATATACTTTATAAAGAAATAATGCATTAAATAATTATTGTCCTTTAAGTATGTCTAAAATGAAGACATGTGGCAGTGATCGATTAGAAGTTGGTTTGAGTTTATTTCTTGGGCCCAACAAACATGTGTTCATCTCACCTGACGTAATGAAATCTACAATAAACCTCGCCATCTTTAATGAAACATGACGCGTGATTGTCGAGGGTGCGCAAACAAACGCTACATCTCAGACAGGCCATGTGATAGGGCTGGTCCCCGACCTTCAATATCCAGCGGTCTCGTATAGATATACAACATCCCCCACAAACTGGTCTCCCGCCTTCCTACAATAAACAAACGCTACATCTCAGACATGCCATGTGATAGGGCTGGTACCCGACATTCAATATCCAGCGGTCTCGTATAGATATACAACATCCCCCACAAACTGGTCTCCCGCCTTCCTACAATAAACAAACGCTACATCTCAGACATGTCATGTGATAGGGCTGGTACCCGACATTCAATATCCAGCGGTCTCGTATAGATATACAACATCCCCCACAAACTGGTCTCCCGCCTTCCTACAATAAACAAACGCTACATCTCAGACATGCCATGTGATAGGGCCGGTCCCCGACCTTCAACATACAGCGGTCTCGTATAGATATACAACATCCCCCACATACTGGTCTCCCGCCTTCCTACAATAAACAAACGCTACATCTCAGACATGCCATGTGATAGGGCTGGTACCCGACATTCAATGTCTAGCGGTTTTGAAAAGCTATACAACCATTCAGAACACCGCTCGGCCAATCTAACGAACCACTTCGGATGTACATAGAAGGACTTGTTAGAAAAAATTACAGGAAAATCAGGGATAAGTTAATATGGGGCTGGTTATCGATCCAAATTAACCCGGTTCCCATTCGAACGACCTCGGTTTCGACACAAGTGACGTCAATTTAACCTTTCGTTTTCAGCGCTTATAATCCCGGGCCACGCCGGTGTTACTTGGATTGAAAATGGCGTCAAAAAGTAGTGCACAACAGTTCGACCATAACAAAAATCTGGTCTTTCTTTAGATTGAATGATGAATTATCTTTATTATTTTTAACACTGTTTTTAGCACGGACTTATCAATATGTTAATAGAATAAAGTCATTCTATAAGACGGAATTATTGTATCGGTATTTTGAAATCATGTTTATTCCCATCAGTAGATAACTCCGTTCACATAGATGTCCTCCCTTTGCATACATATTACAGCTGTATATTATTTCATTACACCATCTCTCTCGACTCGCGGACTGTCATACGAATTTTCCACTGTTAAGAACTTTATGACGTCAATTAAAATGGCGTTAGGCGGCCAAATTTTGAATCTATTCATTTGACATTGCCAAACCACTAGTGAAATCTTCATTTCCATATTCAAATATCTAAAAATTCTTAAATTACAACTGATAAATATTAATTTTTGAGAATGCTCAAGATTTAAAGTTTCAGTTAAACTCTGAATAAATATAAATCTATTAATCGTGCCTTCAATTAATGCACTAGATCTAGCCTTTCTTCCACTGTTTCCGGCTAATAAAATACTCCATTTAGCTACATACTTATATGCACTCTAGGCCTGTTGCAGCTTACGTACACGGCCGAGAGATGCTTGAAATGATATACAACATCCCATATATTCTGGTCTCCCGCCTTTCTTACATAAACACATGCTGTTAGATCATCCATGGACTATCATGTATATTTAAGGTCCGTGGATCATTTAATGATGACTTCTGCAAGTGAAATCCTGAGTTGATCTACTAAAAATTGCTCCGATAGTCAAAAGATTATGTGCATTGTCCTAATAGGAATCTGATGTAAAGCACCGGTTCGCTGTTGTTCCGGACAAAATGACGTCATGGACGGGAACAAGACGTCAGTTGTGGGAATATTAATAATGATTGACACGTCTCGATACTCAAGGAATTTTTTATGTCACTTTACAAAAGTCCAATTTATGTACCTTATTATATTGTTGTTGGAATCAAGTACTCAAAAAACAGGGACAAATTGTCTCAAATGACGACATCCATATCGGTTGGACGTCTTTTTACAGAGATTTAGATGCTTAGATTTGTTCTATGAATGTTTTACGTGTTAAGGGTTTACCGCGATTTGAATTCACAGAAACTGAGTCAAAGGACATGAAATTAAAAACTCATACAAAGTAATCTTTTGGACCAAAACTGATATAGTAGCTTTAAAATATTACTAAAGAATGCAAAATAGTTTGGATATGTAGAAAAAATATCAAAAAGTGTCTTTAAAGCATGAAAATATGACACATATACAACATTTTCTATTTGCGTTCAACTAAAGATTCAGATGCACAATAGATAAAACAAGAAAGGTCTACATGTAGAGGAAAGGCTAAAGAACAATGAAGAAGGCTTAAATTTTGCATAAACATTTCACATAACTCACATTTTGCATCTGAAAATGACCAACTCCAGAAAAATAATTTGCAAATGGCAGACATAGAGTTTGTTTACATTTACTATTCCCACGCCAAATGATATTTCATTCATAAAAAGAAAGTAGACCGCTTCATAACATATGGTGACCAAGTTAATACTATGTCTGAACATTTCAAGTTGTTGAATTAATTTTTACCTGTTACCTGTGCGTCGGGACCATTAAATTTCACTTTAAAGAGGAAGATAATTATCAAAACTATATGATAATCTTTGATTTTTGATTGATATTTGCAAAATAAATAAAAAAAACCCATCAAAATATAGTGGAAATACGTATGGTTCCTTTTGGTCTCCATATGTAAGATTATTTGAAAGATTTCTGTTGTAAAAACATCACGTGAAATCTACGTTTAGCGTAAATTAACAAAATTGGCTGATTTTATTGATTTAACTCAAATTAATTGGCGTTTCCTTCTGCCTGCATATAAGGAATGATGTAATGAACAGAAAAATGGCAAAAACTACCTTGATCTATCGATTAAGCTTTTGATTTTCCAGGTTTTCTTCGATTTTCACATTCTTCGATTTTTCGCGGAAAAACACAACTACACTTCCGGTTTTAGTTCTTGTGCAAAAAGTAGGTCCATTTTAATTTAGACTGGCTAGCCTGTCCTCATTTATCGATACTAGATCCTAAAGTAAGCATGGACACCATTGGTCCGTTGCTTCCTCTCGTTTCATTGGTCAAAATGTTTTGAGGCCTTTGATTGGTCATCTCACGTACGAGCGTAGCGTGTTTAAACTGAAGAAAGGGAAAGAACGGAATTTATGACTTTCATGGTTTTTATTGGAGCTTAATAAATAAAGTATCATATGCTACACAGTTTCTACCCAGAATTTTTTTTTAATAAGGTTGACTTTTGATATTCAGATTAGTAATTATTATAATTTTGAAGAAACTTGAGTCTCTCCTCCATTCTTCTTTCTCTCTCTATTTCCTTTCAAAATTAATAAAACGCATACTTTCTAATCCCAAAAACTTAGCTCTTCGTTGTGTCAAGCGGAAAACGGTTTTGATAAAAGATAATTTATTACTGCATTTTCAAACATTATTTATAATCAAGACAACAGGCTTAAACGCTTGAAATACCGGATAATAAGATGACATTTGATAACAGTCAATTTGATCCTAAAAAACCTGTTGTTAATAAAGTGTTTTATATAAGAGTACAGAGTTTATATAAACCTATTGTTAATAAAGTGTTTTATAAAAAGAGTACAGAGTATATATTTAGAGTGCATATATTATCATACGGAAAAGGTGTCCTCCAGGGAGTTGTATTAAGTGTCCTTCGATTATACAGAAGAAAATAGGAAACATTAACGAAATTAAGTGTTACTTTTTTCCATTTTGAAAAAGTACAAATCAACGTTTTTTGAATTGCCTCACCCTTTTAAACCTGTACTCTCTAAATAAATTTCTGGCTTTGTAGAGAATATACCAATTAGATATGTAAAACATTCAATCTCTGCGAGCCTCCTTTTGAATGACTCAACCATACCTGTCTTTGAATGTGGTCTGATTATTCGGTCATAAACTATTTACAACAGATAGCGAGCCGCTGGGCAGCATGCCAATGTGTGGGTAGATCAGGTGACCTTGTTCTGTTAGGAATGTATACATACAAGAGGTATATAAAGGCGCCCACAGAGCGGTGAGCGGGGAGAGACTTCTTTGGAAGATAAGAAGACAGACAAATTTTAGTTAAACGTTTATTAAAGAAGTGTGGTGTAGTAAATTTGACTTTGATTCATTTCACCAATATAAATATTGGCGTCACAGTCTTTCTTTATACGATTTGCTGCAAAATATAAAGTATGATTATGACCACATTATTATCAACATGTTCTTCACAATTCCTTTTTAATAGTAGGGCAAAATTTCACAATAGAGCTTGTGATGGTATCTCCTTTGTTCAATTGAAATTACTCAAAGGCTGAAGCTCAATTAAAGAAGTCATATTTTCATTCTGATGTATGAAATCCCAATATTTTATTCGTGTTTGAATTGAAGTGGTAGATTTCGCAAACGAAACGTCAAAAAAGGGCCACCCACACTTGGATTGTCTTTTGAACTCAATAACAATGATAAAATATAATTAAAAGTAATTTTCAAGCGCAAATTTTGCTTATCATAATATCTTTTTTTCAATCTATTACCATGAAAAATATGTTTTCAGGATTTTTGAAAGTAAAATAATGATTTTGTCTGTCCGTCTACATGAAACTCCTGGCCTATTACAACTTATTGTTTCTATAATAAGGGAAAAGTGAAGTGTCTTTCTCAAAATAGGTACCAATTTGCATCGAATCAAAAGAGGATGATTTTAAAGGAGCCGTTTTTTTTTTAAATATATAATATCGAGTATTTCTATAAAATTAATTATGTTTGTGTAATTCACTCGTAAAGTATATTAGAATGAGTGTGTCCTATCTTTGTTCGTGAACCTTTTGACAAGATATTGATAATCGCCTATAACTTTTCATGGATGAACCCTGTACTCTCTAATTCGGACCAATCAAATCATGGATTATTTAACGAAATCGTTGCGTTTTTTCACGAGATATAACAAGTAAATAGCGAGTTATGAACGGTAAAAAATACGTGATATTTTAGTTTAAAATTGGGTACCGTCGATGTGAAAATACGCATATCCAACAAAAGAAAATTGGTCATTTATTGTGTCAAAAGTTTAGTATAAAAACACAAGTTTTTAGTATATGTGTACATATTCTTACTACTAAGCAGCCTTAAGAGTGGAAAATGCGAAAAATTATCATTTACTAAGTAGACAAAAGCATCATTCTGGAACCATTTTATAGTCTAAGATTAATTTGGATTAAGCTAAAATTAAGATATTACTACATACAAAAGATTTTACCAACGTATTTTTGTGTAATTGGTGAAAACACCGGTCCTTATACAAGGCAATCGGACTATAATAATAACACATTTATATGAATAAGGGTATTGGTCTTTAATTTGAAACAAACCTTTATAGATGTAATATGAGAGACTGAAAAAAGTAAATTGAGGTGAATTTGTATTGAAATAAACCAAAAAATAAAGCTATTTAATTTATGATCTTATTAAAAAAATGTATAAAATGTATAAATCGAGCCATTGATTGTATGTATTCTTATATGACATAAAAAAAATTAATTTTTGCTTTTTTGATCAAACGAGTAAAAGTTTTGACTTGGTATTGACTGGTTTTAGCGAATTTGGGGTCGTTTTGACTTTGGGCCGTTTTGACTTCAGGCCGTTTTAACTTGCTCTCAAATAAGTATGAAAGGTCCCACTCTATTTTTTTTAGAGGAGTGATATTTTTATCTCTTTTTCGGTGAAGCGGTTCAAAACAAATTTCCCACGGCAGTTTTTTTATTTGACAGCTGAGAAAAACAGAACAATAGCAAGGATTTCAAAGTAGAAATCAAGGTAAATTTAGTCTCGTTTTTTAAGTAGAAATGCCCAAGAGTGATAATGGACGGTCACCTTTGGCTTTCAAGGAATACGATCGTTGCAATTCCTTAAAACATCTTTGTTTACATGTTTTGTTGTTGTAAAAAAAGGCTGCCATGTTTCCTTGAAAATAAACACGTGTCTTTCCACGCCGAAATATCTTTCCCACAGGCATTTTAGCCAAAAGTAAGCCTCGTTGATTGTACTCTGGATATTCCAGTTGACGTCTGCAAGTTTTTGTCCCAAATGCATCGGTACATTTTTCAAATGGATGCAAATGCGAAAGTGCAATGTGGAACTCTGTTTTCAGCTATAAAAGCATTCTTTGCAAATATTTTTATCAAAAACATCTTCATTTCCCCTTTTTAATACATTTTATAACATATTCAGTTGACTTTGCATAAAGAAAAGCCTAAATTTTGCATATAAAATTTTGGCCAAAAATACAAATGGCCTCCATTTATATTTGCGGCGAACCCTTAATTTAAAAAAAATCACAGATGTGGCGTACCTTTACAATATTGTTGTTGGGATCAGGCACCCCAAACCCAGGACAGATTGTCTCTGATGTCGCCGGAGATAGCTGCTGTACATCAGCCCCGGGAGAATTGACAAAGTTCAGGATGCTCCGATAATCCATCTAAATATTCACATGACCAAACTCATCGATGTACGGATATTTTATACAATAACACAAAATTGCACGTGAACTTTTCTAAGTAGGCTAGTCACGTGATAAAACGGTCTCTGAAACACGGGGTGTCAACGAGGTATTGACTACCAATGTTAAATGTAGAATTCGCTATTTTGAATCGTGGTTTTGATACATATGTATTGTTATCACAAGACACAATAGCGAATTCGGGTTAGAAGGTAGGTACGTTTTAGAATACATTGTTAGATAAAACAAGATCTGTTTGTTAAACATCAATGCCACCGAAACTGGTGTTTTTTTTTCGGAACAGTCGTTAGATACATGAATAAGGAAATCAGCAGTAAAAATACAAAAAATATTCACTAAATGACCTCGACCTTGACCAAGTTATGCATAGAACGTTCTTGTCACGAGCAATTCACATGTGAAGTATCAAGGCTTATTGACTTATCAACTCATAGTTATGGCCAATGTTAGCATTAATTTTACTTAAAAATTGACCTTGACCTTGAACTTGGTACCAACATAAAAGTCTTGTCTCAATCAAAAGTTATATAAAATATGAAAGGTTATGACTTACCAATCAAAATTTAAAGCTAATTGTAAAGTTTATATGTAAAAAATATGTGTCCTTCAAAATGCCCTTGGCCTTGACCGCGACTGTGACTGTGTTATACATAAGTTATTTTTAGAAGCAATGTACATGCGAAATATAAAAGTTCTTTGACCTTCCATTCTAAAGCTACGGCCAAAGTTACTGTTACATTGTTAACAAATTTGACTTTGAAGAATGACATCGACTTTAACACATTACTTTGAAGGTGGTACCATAAGAAAGGTCTTTTACCCAAGAAATCATAATGTGAAATATGAAGTTTTGATGTTGAAAGTCAGTGACCTTGAAAAATAACATTAGAATTGACTGATGACCTTGACTTAAGTAGGTATGGAAAGGGCTTGTCAAAATCAATGTACATGTTAAATATCAAAGTTATATCACTTAACATTCTTCAGATGTGGCCAGTGGTAATAGTCTTTTAGTACAATCGGACAAGTAATAGTTATAGTTCATTTCTGATAATTTACGCGATATAACCTAAGCGGAGCGTTAGCGGAGCGCAAGGTTATATGCGTAAATTGTCAGAATATGAACTATAACTGTTTTACCGATTGACTTATTTTTTCATCAAATAACGCCAGGTCAAATGAGCTGCGCGTCAATCAATGATGTCAGTCATTTATGTTGCGTTATACATTCTTCAATCAAATTGAGATAAACAAAAAGTGGGAGGGGCGAATTAAATTTCCATTGGGTTTCTGTAATCATTTGGTCATTTGGCGAGACAAAATCAGTTGAATACGTTCGGTGTTTACAACCTCGTTGTTGCTGCTAGTGGGTTTTGTATCCTATTTAGTTTTTTGTTGATTTTGTACCGCATATTCAGCCGCGCAGTGTAAGCGGGTCGGACTATTTTTCAAAAGGTCCCGGGTTCGATCCCTGACTACAGTTAACAACATCGTGAAATTGACAAGGCGAATGATTTTGGAATGGTTTAGGAATGAAATTGAATGCGTGTGTGGAGCGAGTTTTGAGTGAATTTAATGGGAGGTAGTCCTATATCGCAAATGTTGTTCAGGATGAACAAATTGGCGAAATTGATTACCCCCTTTAATAAAGAATGCATAAAAGTTCTATACATAGCTTCGTATTTCTTCAAGAACCTATGAGACGCTAACAATTTGCGTTATGTCAGTGAAATTTTCTCTATCAAAATTTATTTTGATTAACGTTGTTTATTCTATATTTTTCAATTGGTTTAAGCGTTTTTGAATGGTATGAGTGAGTGCTTGGAATGAATACATGGAGCGCTGAGTGAGCGATTTAGAATGGTTTTGATTGAGGTGAGTGTCAATTTCACGATGTTATTAACTGTAGTTGTCTCCCATCTATGGGTCGGTAATCGTAGACCTATGTGGGATAGCAGCTGGAGGCTAGGAAAGGAATCGTTTTGGTCCCCCACAGCTAAACGGGTCACGTTGGCTTTCGATATTGGTCAACTATTGGCCAGCTATCATAGGCCTTACATGTTTTGAATCACTTTCTTTCTGCAAATATTTTTATTCCTATAATCCTTGAAGTAGATCTAGTTATTTGATAATTTTCTACAATTGTTTTGCATACATGTACCTTTCATGGGATCATTTGATGCATTTTCTTAAGATTCAAACCTTGAGATCTACTAAATAAAAATGTCGTACAAAAGATCCAGAGAATTCGTTTAAAAAGGAAGTGAGATTTTATATATATCGTTTCAACCCTGTCGTCTCTTTTTATGTCAATTGGAAAGTGTGGAGTACAGAAAGGCTTGGTTCGAGCAAATATTTTATTTTCAGAATCACTGATTTATCAGCTAAATCTTTGCTTGATTAACATACAGACAAATTATTCAAGAATTTTCTCCTCCTTTTTTTGAGTAATTGTGTATAAGCATAATTCTAAAAACATTCACAAATTATTTTTTTTTAATAAATACTCGATTTCAAGTTAAGGGTCTTTCGGGACATTTTATCAGACAAGGTTATGACGTCACTGTCTGGTTTTGAATGTAGTCCCCGCCCTTTATGACCTATAGTCACGTAGCTGACTTATTCGATCAGATTGTCAGGTTATGGGATATATTTTTTGAATTTAAAACGAAATAGCGACCTTTCATTGGAGGAAAAAATAGGGCGATCGGTAAACAGAGTATAAGACAAACAGTCTTACATAAAAACAATATGCCCACGTTCTATCGATGTGGGGGCATGAAAAGAAGGAACATTCCCTGTTAAATAAAACAAGAATTTCCATTTTAAGTTTGAGTTTCTTTCAATTTCGATACCGAAAATATTCAAAAGAATCAAGCTTATAGTTTCTTGGCGACCGAAATGCAACCTGTGTTTACGACATTTTGATCGTTGCGCATGGACATTTGACTTTATACAACGACCTTTTACAGTTAACAGCATCGGGAAATTGAGAAGATGAATGATTGTGAATGAAATTAAATGAGTGCGATGAGTGAGGATTGAATGAAATTTAAGGTGGGTAATCAAATTACGCAAATTTGTTCAGGATGAACAAAATTTGCTATATTTATCACCCTCTTTTAATAAAATATGCATACAAGTTCTAGAAACAGCTACCCATTTCTTCAAGAACCTATCAGACGCTTGTTATATCATTTATGTCAATGAAATCGCGGACTTTCCTTGGCTATATTTATTTTGAATGTAGTTGATGATCTTATCTATTTTAGTGATTTTGGGCGTTTTTGAATGGTTTGATTGAGTGTTAGGGATGAATGAATGGGGGGCTGAGTTAGTGGTTTAGGATGGTTTTGATCAAGATGAATGTCAATTTCACGATGTTACTAACTGTACTCGAGGGACACGTTTTCAATGCCGTGCGACATTCTAAGGCAATTGTGCTATAGGAGAGCGCCACATTTAGCATCATAGCAACAATAAAAAACAAAGAAAAACATATGCTCAAACATCGGGGAAAGAATACTTAAACCAATACGCTCCCCCCGCCCACTTAAACCGATACATTACACCCCCCCCCCCAAAAAAAAAATAATAAAATAATAAGAAATAAAAAATAAAAAAAGAATGTTTTTTTTTACATTGATCCAATTGAAAGATCTGAGCTGATTACAATATTTACTGAGCAACCTTTGAAGTCTGCTTTTCGTGGGTAGAAATCATTATGATAAAAATGAAATAGGTGGGAATTTCTTCTTTTTCATCAATGCTTTCAAAGGCTTTGGGGGGTATAAACGTGGAAAAATCGAATATGGAACCAATTTCTACATTTTGACAAGTTTCATTAAATCTCCAGTATGCATCATATCAGTAAGCGTGCTCATTTACTTCTTGTTTGTTAAGTCGAATGATTATTCGTTATGTTTGGACAAAAATTAAATTTAATTAAAATTAGATAGATGCATAGGACTTTTTCTTATCAAACTATTTGTGCGAAAAGGTGGGTTATATGAAAATTTATAAATGATCTAATTTTATTTGTGTCCTTCAAGATTCGACCATTCTGATTGGTCGCAGATTTGCTAGTATTTCTCAATGAAAACAATTTTGAGTACCCGCTATTTTGTAGGCTTGTGCACAATCTGGAACACATAAGAAATCTGCCTCATAGTGGCAAAAATCGAAACTTTTTAGCGTTGTAATATGAATTTATAAAATCAGATGAGAATATTTTATAATTCATTGAGGTTTGAAATTGAAAATACACATGTATAGAGACTTTGAATTAATGTTCACTTTGATCAAAACCTTTCTGAATTGCTCAATCGTCGCCACATTTGACACTAACACTCAGCCATATCACTCAAAAAATGAATAAATAAATAAATAAAGCTCCAAAATAGTTAAAAAACCGTTGCAAATTGTTAAAAACGACAAGAATTTAATTCACATCCCCCAAAACTTTCCACAATCAATTTGCCGAGTTGAGCTTTAAAACTTTTAATTGGTCCGTGAGAAGACACACAAACAGAGAAGTAAGTATATTAGATAAAGGGGAGGTAAAAAATACATCGCAAAGAGACGGCTATAGCGATATTATATCACTCCCCATTAATTTTATTCAAAGCTCGTCCATTGCACTCATTCAATTTCATTCCGAAATAATTCAAAAGTCATTCACCTTGTCAATTTCATGATGTTATCAACTGTAGCATTTATAAAGTCTGTACAGCGAACCTAAGGTTTCATTTTAAGCCATTGAGCTATAGTTACGATGTTTTGATCTCCAAATTATGCTATGCAGATTTAAAATCTAATTTCATCGTTTCAAGAATGAATTATGTACAATAAAAGAAAATGAAATGGGTGTTCAAATTACAGTGAACATGTTTGAAGCGACCACTAACAAGACCACTAAAAACCGGGTCGCGTAAAAGAAAATGGCCGCTATATACATGTACACGTTTTGATTACAAATAAGAAACATACTTTTCGACCGAATTTGCATACTATTGCAAAATTCCCAATAATCCTATGATGTTAAAGCTCAATAGAATCGTCTCATTGAGACGATTCTGGTGAGTTTTAACAACATGGGATTCATTTTTTACAATAATCTTAGAATTACTTTTATGATTTTTTATTTGAAGAAGGGGATGAGGAAAATGGTCGCTTAATAAAGATGGTCGCTTGAGAAAGATTGACTGTACATTCTTGTATTTTACCATACTCATCTCAAGCCGGCGAATTAAGTCTTGTCATTGAAAGGGACACAATTCGAATTGTGCTAGTCAACCAAGTTTATTTCCCTTGTAGATTTATTATGACAACCAATCAATACTCAGCCGTGTGAAAGCCACGATCGACGGTGTATTGGAAAATAAATAGGTTTTCAGGTCAAAGGTGGAATTCTTTAACCATTTAATTAAAAAATAACAATACAGGTACTGTGAAATTTTATTTTCTACATCTGTTCATCATCAATTGGTGTCTTAAACTTAAGAAATCCAAATATAGTACTAAATGATAGCGATTCCATTTCATTTAACACTTTTTAGGATACTTTCAATAAGCAGTTATTTGTATTAATAATAAACTCACCATGAACAATACATGTATAAGCATGTATAACTTCTCTAAAGTCAGTTTTATTGACTCCTTTTTTTCAAATTTTTACATGAATTCGGAGAGAAATGTCAGGAGTAAGATGTAATTACTTCTGAATAAGTAACAATCTTCTGTAACATTTTAAAGTTAGGCCCTAATTGCCATTTCGAAACGTGGCGCTTTCGATATCTTGAACATTGTTATCGCATTTATAATTTGGTTATTTGGAATATTTGTTTTCAGGTTATAAGTCTCCTTAGAATATTTTGCTAAAAAGATATCGCTTTTCCGAAACCCATAAAAATGATTAGAGCGGAAGATAATTCATTTGCGTTACCATGGAAACTTGTATACAATACAAAAATAGTTCTATTGTCGTGTCACACGATGCGGTAGTTTCATTATTCAAGTATGCTTAAATAACTATAGATACATTGACCTTGAAAAATGTTCTTAATTTTCAATATTCTAGTTTGGTTGAATAAGACTATTAAAAGAATAACGAAATTGGCATATTTGATAAAAAATATATTTATAACCATGTAATTTATTCTGACTACAATCTCTCATCAATGAATTGATAATCGTACACCTGTTTGAAATAGCATTTGAAGACTAGGAAAGATGTAATGGTTTTATTGATGGGGGGATACAAGGAATCCATAGTTTATATGTCCTCCAGCCAAGGGCGTAACTCCCATTACACACTTTACGCAAGTAAAAGAAATAACCCTCTGTTGAAAAGTATCGTTGAAAAATGATCATAAAAAGTTGAAGTTACGATGTTTAGATAATTTACCAACGCTCAAATCATTAAAAGGTAGCGGACGGAGAGCATTTGTCTTTTGTCACAGTCCTCATTTCGCCTTTATCCTAAATATATTCCTTGGCTTTCGCCTTCTGAGTGCGTATTAACTTCGAAGTCTTAGTTACGGCTATGATCCAGCTGCAGCAGCGATTTTACTGAATTGTTTAAGACTGCGTTAAGCAGGCTATGTATTGACAAAATACCAATCTACAATTTGTCTTATAACTTTATAAAAATCCATGTGACAGCATCCCATATGATATGTTTTATAATATCACATGGATATTCTTAGTACAATGACATAATGGGATTATGTTAAAAACCTGCATTTCTGTTAGGAACATGGACGAAAACAAGGCAAATTGAGTTGATAAGATAATTACAATACGTAATTAGTGTAATGTATGAACAAATATCTAGCTGGGTTGTGGGGATTGATAATTGTCTCGACAGAGCCACGACAATTATCAATTCCCGAAATCTCGTTAGATATTTTTTTCGTACAAAAACACTTAGTACGTAAATATATATATCCTGTCAATTAACACCATCATAGATAGTGTGTGGGTCATGTAGAAGATTGGTGCGTGGATTTCTTTATAATACATGCCGGAAAAAGAGATTTGGTCTAGCGGGGGTCAATTTAGAACCGTATTTCTAAAAGGATTAAGACGCTAGGATGATATTTGTGACTCTCTGAAAAATCTAACAACTACCAAACATTTTGACTCAAGATCTTTCTACGAAGGTCGCGCAGACTGACCAGGTCGACACTTAACATACTTTCTAGATAGTCCGTTTTGCTAGATGAGTCATATTTGTATACTGAATATATAGAACACGTATAATATTGACCGGACGTAAGTCAGTTTATTTTATGGGACTACTTCATGATCTATTATAGAATGGGTAAGGGTTTAACTTAGCCTTGATACCTTCTGTCAACATTGGACGCTAGAATAGAGAATCGGTCCGATATTTGATTATACAGTGTTTAAAAGCAATTATCAATATAGTTCGACATGATTGTAAAACGATGAGAGAGAAATGACATAATGCGGTTATTTTTAGAAACTTGCATTTCTGTTTGAAATATCGACGAAAACAAGGCAAATAGAGGTTATAAGATAAATAAAAAAATAAATTTGAAAACAACAATTATCAATTCTCCCAACCTCGTTATTCATTTATTTGGTTTATTTTCATACAAAACACTAAGTACGTATTATATAATTATAACCATTAGTTAGTCTCCATTATTGCCCGTACACGATCAATTGTATTGACAATCTCGAAGAAAAGATTACTCTCAAGTACTTCAAAGTCCCCCCCCTCTTGATTTTTTTAAAGATTCGACAAAAGGTGTGACATTTTCCTATTTTCGTATTATAATTCCTGTTTTAAATTCAAATTCCTTTATTGGTTTAAAAATCCAGTTATAGGATTTTCACCAAGAACATACATATACAAGACAGAACTTACCAAATAGGTATATATCAGATGGATATACAATATATAAACCGATACAAAATACCAGCATACATATCAAGAGCCAGAGTCAAATCCTGATAGTGTAATTCAAAGTCATCGCAACCAGAGCTCGAAAACAGCTGTTATTGCTACGCTTCAGAATCACAATGACAATACTTGCTATTCATTTTTAATATACATGTAATGAATTTTATGGTATCTTTGACCAATTATAAATAACGATGATCCTAAAACATAATATCTTATGATATATTAATATATGTGCTTTCAATTATAAGTTTGTCAACAATAATAAAATAGAAGAAATAAAGAAAAAAGTCAAAGACTAATCCAGTCCTAAAGAAGCAGCAGAGGACATTTTTTAATATTTATTTATCTACTAACAATGTTTACCCTCCTGTGTGGTTTTTCGGTGTTGTTGTTGATTTTTGTTTGTTTGTTGTTCAAATGCATGTGTTGAATGTATAAAAGTGCGATATCCAAGAACATTACAGTAGAAAAAGAGTTTAAAAAAAAAAACAAAAAACTTTTGTTGTTTAACATTAGCATAATTTCGAATTCAAATTCCAGAATGAGTCGTTATAATCCCAATAACCCTATAACCCACGGTTATAATAACAACAACAACGGACAGCTAAAGGGGCGGCGGATTGTAGACGGTTTACCCCATGTCTGTGCGGACGGACATAACCACGCCACAGAGGCTGAAGTCAGACAGTGTATAGACGCTCACAGGGTGTTCGTCTGCTCAGAAAACCACATGCACGGAGATCAGGCGAGTTCCGAACGATGTGATCAGTTACAGAGGTATGTCCAGCTTATATGGCTTCCTTGCTCATTTACGTTAGATACATATGGTGGGATCTGTCATAAAATTGTGTTTCGGACAAACTGATCTTGACGGGTCTAGAGTAAATTTGTTATTAAGCTCGCTAAAGCTCGCTTAATAACAAATCTATTCTAGACGAGGTTACAAGAGTAAATACAGAGAGGATATTGAATGCGTGATCAAGGAATACCGAATTTATTAAACGAGTCATCTATTAACAGATAAAAACGAGACTGCGCCGAGTTTTAATCTGTTTATATATGACGAGTTTGATAAATTCTGTATTTCATGAGCACAAATTTTATTTTCTATTTATAATATGACCCGATTTTTTTACGAAAAATTGTCAAAATTCTTGAAATTCAACATTTCAATTTTCCGCGAAACTAATACACCGTTAAGAACTGACGTCACAATATATAGATTATGACGTCATCTAGATTATGACGTTATATTCGCGGTTACAAAATAGCGTTGCTATTTGCTCTAAGCTCATTTGCTTAGTTATTCCACCAGTGTAATATCACCCGTGTAAAATCAAAAATATTCAACGGGGTTATTTCACTCCCGCGACGTAGGTCATATTATACTAGAAATTCAACAATACCATAGAACCATTTGAGGTGGACTAGACGTCATATGATAATTATAATAAAAGTTTAAAAAATATCTAAATTAACATTCCATTTCAAGATGTATACTGACCATTATTCCTATAAATTGTACTTACCAACAGAAATTGTGATAAAACAATGATACTTTTTAGCTCCACTGGCCGAAAGGCCAGCAGGCTATTGTCATGGCGGGGTGTCCGTCGTCCGTGCGTCCGTGCGTGCGTCCGTGCGTCCGTCCGTCCGTCCGTCCGTCCGTAAACTTTTACTTTAAAAATCTTCTCCTCATAAAGTACTGGATGGATTCCAATCAAATTTCACAGGAATGTTCCTTGGGTGACCCTCTATCAGATTCCTTCAAAGATTTTTAATCGGTTGAAAATCATGGCTGTAGTGGGCGTGGCTAATTTCCATATATGGTAATAGGTGGCTTTTCTCAGAAACTAATTGATGGATATTAACCAAACTTCACATGAATTATCCTTGAGGGGCCTTCTATCAGCCTGCAAAAAATCATTGTGATCAGATGTAAAATATGTATTTTATGGGCGGAGGTCATTTCTCTATATGTTATATAGTGAAAACTTTGAAAATCAATTTCTCAGAATCTAATCAATAGATATCAACCAAATTTTACATGAATGATACTTGAGTGACCCTTTATCAGTATAGCAAAAATTATTGTGATCGGATGAAAAATGTGTATTTTATGGGCGGAGGTCATTTCTCTATATGTTATATAGTGAAAACTTTGAAAATCATTTTCTCAGAAACTAATCAATAGATATCAACCAAATTTTACATGAATGTTACTTGAGTGACCCTTTATCAGTATAGGAAAAATTATTGTGATCTTATAAAAAATATATATTTTATGTGCGGAGGTCATTTCCCAATATGTTATATAGTGTAAACTTTGAAAATCATTTTCTCAGAACCTAATTGATAGATATCAACCAAATTTTACTAGAATGATTCTTTAGTGATCCTTTATCAGTCTATTGAAAATATTGTGATCAGATCAAAAATTTGTCTTTTATGGGCAGAGGTCATTTCTTCAGATAGGTTATATGGTGGAATATCCAACATAGGGTAAAAAACAAACTATCCTGAAAGGTTCAACTGATGGATTAGATATCATGGAAATTTTATTTCTGTGAAGTTGTATCAGTCTGCAAAAAAATTTGATTAGATGAACAGCATATTTTTTTTTTATTGGTAGAGGGTATTATCACATATAAAGTGAATATTTGATCACCCTTTTGGTATCTTCTCAATGATGAATTTTTCTAGACTTGTTAAATTTAATAGGTGTAATTATTATAGATTAGAAGAAACAAAACCTTTGTTGAGATTCAAATGTATAGAAACATAAGTTGAAATAAGTAGCCTGAGAATACCCGCTCAGAATTGGTGAGTTTAGTTGAACGAAGGGTGAATCTGCATAGAGTGTAAAATGATGTTCTGACCTCCTGACATTCAGAGTGGGGTAGAAAGAGTAAAGTTTACTGCACTCTAAGGCATTGGGCAGAATAAAATAAATATATTGGATTGAATATTTTACTTCTTACTATCATTAGTTTGAATTTTGTTTTGATGACAAACAATTGTGAAGTAACATCTTTTAGTAGTGTTTAATTAAAAGTGGAAAGATCTACAATCAATATTTTGCAGACCAACACCCCTATATTGTGCAGTAACATTCTGTTAGTGTTGAAATTCTTATATTTGGATTTTAACAAAATATCACTAGAATGATCCTTGGGTGACCCATTATCAGACTGCACAAAATTATTGTGATTAAATGAAAAATATTTGTGTAACAGGTAGAGGTCAATTTTGTAATTCACTGATCATGACTTTTTTTATTTAGAAATATTTCAGCATATGACCCTTATTTACTTGAAATAAACATTCACTCATTCATTCACTTCAATTCTCATTTAAACAGCTTTATCATCCTCTAATAGTCATTATTTGGATATTCAGGCCTGTGGAGCGAATCAGGCGCTCAAGCGCCTCTAGTTTCTATTATATTCAAAGAAGTTCTTGTTTGATTTTGTTGATTATATATTTTCTTTTATTTTGTGTACAGATAATTTCCTTCGCATGTAAGTCATGCAATGGTTTGCTGTGTTCCTAACTATGCTTTTGCACTTGAGTGTTCACCTTGTTCCGTTGTCATTATTGCTTTCTAGGATTGCCTGTGACAATTAACTTAAAATTTCGTCCCTACTTCACATCCTAGTGCCGTGTAGTAATCGTTTACTAATGTCGGGTGATTGGTTTCTTTTTCAACGTTATATATGAGCTTTTGTGTGACGTTTATAATAAATTCACGTCGAGGGGTCAGCGAAAAAACTATTATTAGTGCCTATATATCTATATGCACTCATAATAGTTTTGCGCTGACAACACGGCGTGTTTTATGGAGAGACATTCAATAAGCTGGGGTGACACAAAATACTTGTCAATTGTCTGTGGAAATTTTAAAAACTATTAGTATTTATTAACAGTATGCTTATTAGACAACATGATCAGACTGCGAAAATGAACAGGCCGATCAGAGTCTTAACGTTGCGCGAAATTGCTAGAAATGTTTGGCACAGGTAAACTAAGCTATAAAATTTTTCTGTGACACTTTATCAATTGAGATAGTCTACAAGTCATTGTGTTTTTGTATCACGTAATTTGTGTTGTAAATGTTAATATATAACAACAAAAAAGATGTACGCATTGAAAGTCTTGCAACTTCTTTTAAGAAATTAATACTAAGAAGCGATACTTTTTCTCATGCTCATTCCATAAACGCCCCACAAAACTCTTTTTTAACTCACATTTTACATGTCTCACAAAAACACCGATCCATGCAGCTGGCATTTCACCCGAATGTGATGTTGAAATCTATTATGTTTGCACTATGTTTAAAACTAGACTGTTCACCATTATTTTAATTTGTTTAAAGCCTTTATTCTTATACTGAGTGGTGTGGAAGTTATTATCGAATCTGGCTCATTCACTATAAGATTTAAGGTAGTGGAACCGTAATAGTTCCGCAACATTTCAGAGCTTATGATCTTTCACAATGTTGACCGAGGTTTCCTAATGAAAATCATTAGGAAACCTCGGTTAACACTGTAAAAGTTAATTACTTCCAAAACGTTGCGAAACTATTACGGGTCCACCACCTTAATACTGATATTCAAATAATTACATGCGTGTGACATCTCATCCGCAAATCATAGCCATATTCTTCATTGAACCATAGATTCTAAGGCCCAATTGCACAAAAAAGTTAAGTGGTAAACTCGGGGTTAACCATATGAATATGTTTGTTAACCCCGAGGTTACCACTAAGCTTTTGTTATGCCATTATGCCATATTTGTGTCTATACTAAACAGATTCATTCAAGCCATTTGAAAATGTTATCTGAAAACTTTGAAATTTAAGGTTCATGTAAAGTGTTTGAGACCCAATTTTAAGGGCGCTTCATTAGCCAAGAAAAAGCAGTAAGTTCAGGTATATGTTTATCAAAATAAAGCTTATTTTGAACACAAGCAGTTGAGCAACATAAGACCGCCATAGCTATAGCGGTAAAGCCAAAACATTGTGAAAAGGGTCATTTTGTACAGAACAAGCAACTGCATTACGGTTGGATAAAATTGGCTCATATTTTAACAAAGTACAGTCTAAAGTACTACCCAGGTAGTACTACAACCTTAGACATAAAACTCGGTCTCAAAAGTCTCTTTTGAAACAATCAATTTCCATTTATTTTGTCAACATACTTGTCAAACAGGTTTGGTCTGTTTTCAAAATAGATGTTAGGTATGGTGCAACAGCACACCATAATATTGTGAAATATTTTCTGCAATTTATTTCAAATTATAGTTTTTTAATTCAATGATCTATAATAAATTACTTTGTATTTATCATTCAGTGAAATAGAAATTGATATATTGCTAAACAACCTTGCAGGGATATAAACTTATAATGTCCATTTATGTTGTGATAACACACCGTACCTTACAAAGACCTACACGTTTACAAAATTAGAATATATATGACATATGTGTTTATAAAATAAGTCAAAATAAATTGCTTGCATAACTACGTTTTGGGCTCGAGATTTATACCAACGTTTGTAGTAATGCCTGGATAGTACTTTTGTCTGTACTTGGTTCAAATATGGGACAATATAATCCAACAGTTTTGCAGTTGCTTGTTCTGTACAAAATGACCCTTTTTTTACAATGTTAAGGCTATACCGCTATAGCTATGGCGGTATTATGTTGCTGAACTGCTTGAGCTCATGAATAGCTTCATTTTGATATATAATATACCTGGACATACTGCTTTTTCTTGGCAAATGAAGTGTTTTTAAAAAAACACTTTACATGAACCTTAAGGTCATTTGTAAAGGTGTATTTTCGAATTCCATGACGTTTACACATGATTTTGCAATGTGTCTTAATGCCCAGATTGTATTATTTGAAACATTTTTCCATATAATTTGGCTCAATGTCATTTTTAGGATTGAAGGTCAACACCATTTGCGGTCTCGACCACTGTTTTCGATTTATATAAATAGACAAATATCTTCATTCTTATTCAGTAAGATATTTGTTGACAATATGTCGTTTTATTTTACGGTCTTGATCCGTCAGGCGAAAAGGGGCATTCTTAGTAATGCATAAAGTGTCGACCCCTGCACAACTCGGCGGATTTCTTTTGCTGAAGCTTTTGGGTCGAAGCTTTTCGCACTTGTCTGATTTTCTGAATTATCTCTCTATCTTCCAGTAAAAGAATCGTCTGAGTGAGACCTCCAGTTGACCACTACTGGACCACTTTTTTGTCAAATATTTGTTGTGCGGAGTTGCTCTATGGTCCTTTTAAGCGTGGTAGATTCCATTTATATTTTTCAGAGAGAAAGAATTACTAAAGGATAAAGAACTACAGAGACAACATGAACGAGAGATGATGGACAAACAAATAAAACTTGCGGATAATCTTAGGTAATGACCAATGCATCGTTACTACTGCTTATTTTATTAATAGTTTCGATAAAAAATTATATTTGTCTCGATAGCCAATTATAGGAAGAATAGATGGTTGGAGACTTGAGATGGAAAAGTTTATCGGGCAAGGCGTAGGAATTTATCTGGTGAGCCGGAGGCGAACCGGATAAATTCCGCAGCCGAGCCCGATAAACTATTCCATCTCAAGTAACCTATCATCTTTTCTATTATCTTGTTATAATCTTTTTTCTTAAAGTCTTTTCGATATTTTGTACGAATAAATAAGCTGATCTATTATCACCTGCCTACGTACATCTCACACCATTGGATGCTGTCTAAGAGGAGCCAATTATACAAATGACGCACAGCATTTACGTGCAAAACGATGCGTTTTAAGAAAATTTGTCCCCAAATATTCACATTTTGTCTCATTTTTGCATTAAAGAATAGAATATTCGTTTCTTTTCGAGTAAGATCGGTAAGTATTTCATTTCGTTGACATCAAAAACCTAATTCTCATTCGTGGCTCCGCCGCACCCATATGAAAAAAATAGCTTTTGATGTTCAGTAAATGAAATATAAATCAATCATACATCTTATGATCGTAATTTTTCATGGTAGATTATCACGACTTTTTACCTGATCAACTTCTGATACTTTCATCGCTGGTTGGGTGAAATTTAACCCCGCATTCGTTCATTTACATAGACATATATATATATACATATACATATTTTTTATTGACGCAAACTTACATAAAGTTTCTGGTCAAATTACAAGTTACATGTATAATATCTAAATATGTGAAAGGTCAGCAACAATACTGTAAGCTGAACAAATTCTTAGCTACATTTATATTTTATGGAATAATACTAACTCTTTTCTGAATTTTTCATATGTCATCTAAACGAACTATAACAATTCTGTCATTACGTTTTCATGTTCCCACGTGCAAAACGACTCATTGTAGGGGATGAATACTACCATTGTCACGTTTCGTTCACATCTTTAAATAAAATAAACAGACGTACCCTTAGATTTTCATATTAGATTTATTTTAACTTTTATTTCACGGTATTTCCATTCGTGAATAGCTCATTAAAGATTTTTTTTGCTAATGGAAGGATTTATCGATTTTGCACCGAAACAATCAAGTATATGTTGTGTGCTTTTGCGCGTGACGACAAATGCTTTTATTTGAGCCTGTGCGTGAGATTCCCAACAATTTCATATATGTACATAGCAAAGACTCTGACCAGCCTGTGCATCCGCACAGTCTGACCAGAGTTTTCGCTATGTATTTAGTAGATAGATAAGGTCTCAAAGTGCTTGTACACCATCAGGTAAAATTACATTTACAGTAGGTTGATGTCTATGCTTCTCAACGTTTGCACCTCACCCACTTTTAAATTGTTGGAAATGTCACGCACAGGCTCATTTTTGTTTTACAGGTGTATGGGCTGGAACTTCAAATCACACGGAATGCCGCCTATTGGATGGAATAAATAAAGGAAGGGAGTGGTGGAGGCAAAGATGATATTTAATCAACATTTCTTATGTTATAAAAATATTTAAACTAATTCTATGTGCTAAATTACATTCAAAAGTGTCATGCTAAGATTAGAAGTTTTAAGTTACCTCAAAACGGTGTTTCACGGCCCTTATTTTTTTTTTTTTTTTTTTTTTTGAGAAAAGTGGTTAATTTTTAAAAAGCACTTGCTTCGAAAATATTTTTCTGCTAAAACAAATCTAAAAAGAGAAGCATTTGGCGTTTTTTGGCATATTCATAGATTGCGTTTTTATCTCAATCATTTTCGCTTTCAAGTGATTGGGTTGAAGTAATATCGATTTTACAATGAAATCATATTCTGAAAGCCGTAACTACGCAACCTAGATCTACCCAATCAAAGGTCACGTCCATACTAGAAACGTCAGCCTGTAACCACTTTTTCGCACAAGACTAATTATTTTGCATTTTGCATTTTAATTTTTTCTATTACTTATAATGATAAACATGTAAAGCCCCACGTTGTAAAAAAGATAACCCTTGGTTTATATTGATCGGAAGTTATTTTCAAACAATTAGCACTGCGTTCAGGATGATAGAACTGTGCAAATTGTTTGCCAATTTAAACCTCGCTTTGCACGTGCACTTGCGTGTACAGTTGGATATAAGTGGCAAACAGTTCGCACTGTTTTGTCATCATGCACGTTGTCAAGCCCTGCTTTCAGGATGACGAAGCGATACAAACAGTTGGCTAACTATACCCCGCTTTGCACGCAAATGCACGTGCAAACCGGGGTAAAATTGACTGACTAACTAATTGCACCGTTTTGTTATCCTGAACGGACGGTTTTTTGTTCTAGTTAAAATATCAATCCTGATTGATTGAAATATATTTTCTGGTTTAAATCTAAAGTAGTTAATCTTTTTTTACAACTGGGCCCAGATATCTATGATTTCTGCAAATATAGCCTCGAACACGCTGCTGGATATGTGTCAAAAATATATATTGTTTTGTACCATCTTGAATCGAAACATTTTTCGGGGGATTTTTAAGATACATAGGTACATAGTTTACTCTCTGTATTGGGAATGTTTTAATTAAGAGACAGCAACAACAAATAAAGCATGTAATTTGCAACTACCAAACTGATTTGAGCCCGTGAGTGACATTTTCATCATACCAGATGTGCATGAATTACAGAAATTTAGTAGTCTAAACAGCCACGTGGCACATTAAGTATATTTGCAGACTGACCTACTAATTTAAAACTTTCGACAAGGTGCTAAAATAAGTCTTAGATCAGACCGTGTAGATGCACATGTTGACCTGCCGTGCGTTCAGGTTGACAAAAGGATGAAAACTTTTTGCAAATTATATCCCGCTTTACACGCAAGTGCATGGAAAAGAGCGGTTTTCCAACATTTTATCACCCTGAACGCAGGGCTTTTTGCTTACTTTATAAAAATATGAAATGGTTGAAAATGTGACCAAAATGCACAGTTGTCTTTCCAAATACTGTTTCTTGTACGTCTGTTATATTGTTAAAACGACTATTTTGTTTTGGAAGCTATTTTACTTATTAAAATCTCATTATTTACTTTGTATTTCGTCTTTTGATTCTTCATATATGTCCCGTCACACAAAAGTTCAGCCTGTAACATCTGTAAAATAGATATTCGATGACGAGATTACAAGTAGCAGAGTACAACCAGCCATCGCATCATTCGGAACATCACTCGGCCATTTCCGTAAACTGCAACAGACCTCGGATGTATGTAAGGCGGATGGCTATGTAACAAAACCTTCCTTTTTGATAAGCGGAAACAGTGTTAGAAAAACTAGCACTGTAGATTTAGATCTTTTATAGTAAAATAACGGCTGGAAAATATTAATTTTTGAGAATGACGAATCATTCTAAAAAATTAAGATTTTTTCAGCCGTTATTTCAGTTTCTAAAGGTAGGATTCGATGGTTTCACGAACGAGTAGCGTTGGCGACGTCGAATGTTTTCACTCAAAGTTTCGAGGCTAAACGCCATTTTAACTGACGTCATTGAGTTTTTCCAAGGTTTTCCCGTAATTTTTAAAAATAGTCCGTCTATGTACATCCGAGGTTGATTGTGAGAATGGCCGAGTTGTGTTCCGAATGGACATCGCATGTCGAAAATATTTGCAACCGAAAATAACTGTGACCTGTCTCGCGAAAAGGGACGTCGTGAATGTGTGACCTGTCGCGCCAAAAGAGGGAAGCGCGTAAAGTTTCGACCCTGCAGCCAGCCTTGGTTTGAAACCTTTCGTACTGAGCTGATTTTTTAATCTAGAATGAATAATGTACCTTCCCGTGAAAGTATTTTTGAAATGCGACCTCTGGTTGACCTGTAATAGAATCGATCTCTTTTTCGAATATCAATTTCACAGAATGCCAAGATGGTCCTTTTTCGCGTAACTGGTCACATTTTTAAAATACATGTATTTGGGAGTGTTGTAAACTCATTCAAATACAATTGTTCACAAATAAAGACTAGTTCAAATAAAAAGAAAATATAAATGATAATCAAGAGTTGATGAGTTCCATTTCTTTCTTTTCGTTCAGGACATATTGCTTTAATTTCTTTCTTGGTGCAATAAAGAAAGATTTGGAAACGGGTTACAAATCCTTTCTTCATGTCTTTAAGCAACAGGTTGGCCATTTACAATTCTTTACAAGTTTGTCTCTTGTTTCAGACCTTTTATTTTGCCAACACATTTTCCTTAGCGACCAAGGAAAACTGTCCTTTAGGGGATGAGTAACTCAAACTGGCATTCCTTCCTCTGACCGGATCGCTAGAAGATAAAAAAAAGGAAATGCCATAGGAAAAAAAAGGTTCTTGTCGTGCATGGTCAATTACATACAAAGTGGGTAACCCATTTCCCATTTCAAGGGGTCAGTGCAACACTATTGTAAGTGTCTATGGGCCAACTTATTTCTGGCCCGCTTTCGGGTCGGGCGTAGACTGGTCTCACTGTCGAATATCAGAATAGCCTATTCTAGGCAAAAAACCCTGCAGTAATTGTACACCGAAATTTTACTTCAGGTCATTTCTGACGGTGAAGATGTAAACACATATCTTGATGGAGGGAATCCTCGAAAATCTTTGGATTGTAACTTATTGGATGGCCGATTTATCTTATTTTTTGTTCTTAATCGTATGAAAAATATACTTCTTTCGAATATAGAGCCTTTGTTTCATGCTTATTACAATTTTCGTTCTATTATCGGTAAAATTATCGATGTACTGCCTATGCGATGCACCCTATGCGATACACCGGCTACGTCTTTTAAATATATCAGTTCAGTCGAGAGGACTTTCAAAAAAAAGTAACCGGATTTGTTCATAAATAAACGAAACGGTTTTGTCATCTCCCGTGTATGAAAAAACGGTTCATCGTTATTTGCTACACCGGTTTTTGACGTACCCACCTTTTCTCCCTACAAGGCCGACAGTATAGGCCTACTCGTAAATGGATGTGAGTTGATCATTGATAAAGCATTTTAGTTGATTGATCTAACATATGAAAGAACAAGTGAGACAATTTAAGGATAGAAAGTAGTTCTTGACCTTATACAAATTCAAGTTGTCAGGAAAGCTATCCCATGGCTACCCATGTGTTAGAATGGAGCAGGGTATTTTGTAAACATCAATCTGCACTCTTAGACTTATTTATTTCTCAGCCATACACACGTGTATGTCAGTGATGTGAAAGCCATAACTGTTTTAATATTTATGTCTTCTTATAAAGAGAGAGATATCCTCTTGTTTTATTCATCAAAACATGGATTCAAAACCAATTTGACCCTTTAGCTCACTAGAATACATATATCCATTTTCATTGTTGATAGAGACTGTATTTACAGTGTGCAACTTCACACTCTTTCACTTTATCTCTGGCTCTGGTTCTGCCTATCAGCGTGTCAGCGATTCCTTTTTTTTTCATTGGCGGATTAGTAACGAATAACATCGGCCGGAATTCGGAACATCCGTCGGACTGTTCCGTAAACTGGAAAGTACCTCGAGGTCTATTCCGTAGAATCGCCGAGGATTCCTGATAAGTCTGCTGGGCGCCGGGTATAACAAGGAAAAATATTTATATTGCAGCCAAACGAAACCCGATCGATGTGACAATATGATCTTCCTCGTCAGTTGATGGCCCGGAAAACCTGATCGATTAAACGTAGCTTGAAGACGATACGCCGACAATATGTCGTCGATTGGTCGGCTAAATGCCCGCGATGCGTCGCCGACCAGTAGCCGATACTTAACAGAAATGAAAGGAACAGAAAGGACCTCAATAGTCGTTTTTTCTAAGATCGTCGATGCGTCGTTGAGTTATATCTTCAAGTAACTTGGACTAGTAGGCGACGTCTTTAGATTCGATGAAGACAGTATTGTATCAACGAATAATCGCTGGTATTGGCAACTAGTCGACGACATCTTGGCGGCGTATCGTCTTAAAGCCGACTTCTTGCCGATACTAAATGGATATGACAGGAACAGAAAGGACCTCAAAGATGTGTTCGATATCACGCGTCGACGAACTTGGAAAAATCGACTATTTAGTCGGTCGATGATCCAATCGGTCGCACAATCGATCCACATAAAGACGTCTGTGACGCATCGCCGACGCGTCGGAGCGTTTATGTGACACTAGTCTAGCTTAACTCATTCAGTCGATGCATTCACAAAAGAAACTTCGTAATTGTAAATTATTACCGTGAAAGAAGAGATGACTTTCTACGAAAGTATTTGACCATTTACGCGAATATAGACAATTTGGAAGTGCACAAAGTGTCACCCCCTGGTCAGACGATTTCTGTGCAGACTGACAAGGGTCCTAACTTTTCCCAAATATTTATTTGCGGACTTCGAGCTCCTTTTTGCGTAGCGGGTCAAAATTTTCCTCACGAGGACTTTTTCCTTTTACACCGAACTATGAAGATATCTCTGAACATTGATTTAATTGCTGTCAGTCACATCCCCTTATACATTTTCATCCTACAAATGGTCGTTTTGATAAGGAATTACTTACCATTTTATAGCCATATTTTCTTGCCTGGTAATCAACGATGGGATATTTATCCCGATCTTTGTTTTTTCTATGACGGGTTAATAGCTTAATAAATGTTGGTTACACTTGAAGAACACTCTGTCAGAAAAGAAAACGCGATTTTACTGATTTCTTTAAAGAGTGTAAGCGTACGATAGGCTAGTGAAGATATATGCGTAATTTATTTAAAGGGGGGGGGGGCTACTAATTTTGTTAATCTTGACAAAATAGCGATATTTGATTATCTCCCTTTAATTTCACTTAAAACTCGCTCTACACACTCATTCGATTTCGTTCTAAAATCATTATAATATCATTCAGCGTGTCAATTTCATGATGTTGTTAACTGCAGCTGTTAACCTAAGTAGAATGAAATATTTGAGGCGAGGTGAGGATACCTGAATGGAGAATACCAGGCATTTTTGCATAAAATGTACGTTTTCAGGTCGTTAATAGCATAAGTTAACGGTCAAAACCCGGGCGTTAACTGGAGAAAACGTGGATTAATCTCTAAATTCTCGTGCCGTTAACGTCTGGCTTTTTTAAACTTAAATATCCGCGATTCGGGCTTATAAACTTTAAAGTACTAGTTCAGTCCAAAAAAATATTTTTTGTTTAATACGAATTCACTTTAAAATGTGTTTACACAACACAATGCGCCTATATGCATAGTCAAATTATTTTCCGCTTGGGAGTAATCCGGCTGTAAAAATCGATATTTTACCTGTCAAGATACTCGCTTCCGTTATCGTAGCCTGTTAATACACTTTAACCCCGTGACGTCACGACCCGGAGTCTCGATAGAATATCGAATAGAAATGGAGAGTAAATGGAATAGTCTAGACGACATTTTCGATCTCTTTTCGCCGTGTTCATCCTCGGATGGTTCCAATGATTAAGGAAGACAAAAGTACATAGACGAGGACATCTAGTCGAATCAATTAGAGCCGTATTCATAGGACCGCAAACAAGAACATTTCGGGAAGAAACTGGTGGCGAAAGGAGGCTGCTGAGAAATTAATTTTATTTGAATGAATTAGTATTTTGAGAAAAAGAAATCATCCAAAAATTCACAAAGTTATTGATGTATATTATAGTCTACAACATCAGTTGTATTTACGGTGATTTAACAGTGTTCACGCCGATCTTTTTTATTGAAAGTTAACTATTTTTTTACTTAAAGAAATATACAAATGCCGTGATCTTTATGACCGAGACAAAATGACTATTTTATTCAAAACACACAATAAAGCATTTATTTAGTAAACTTGTAAGAAGTCGATGCAGAATTCCGTGAAATGCCTTTGTTATGAATTTGAGTTTTCAAACTAAAACCAACTTTTGCAAAGCGGACTAATTTTCTAAACTAGAGAGTAATGAACACTCCTAAAACTTTGATTTTCTGCCGCGGCTTCGGCCCTAAAGCCCCGTCTCCGCGTTTTTTTGCGTAAAAATTCAAGGTTGGGTACGAAACACGCACAATTCTTCCACGTCGCCTAAAGGAACTACATATAAACACGCAAAAAATCGACAAGAAAAAATATGCGTAGATTCTAATATACGTAAAAGCAGAAAACCAAGAAAGGGTTCTTGAACATTTTTGCGCATCCGTTAACGAAAAAACCCTTCGTATGTGTTTTTGCGTAAACACTAAGAGGATGCATTGAGATTTTACGCAAAAATTCCGAGTGTGGGGCTTTTGCGCTCGAGCACAGAAAATCCAAATCGGGAACAGTTCATTCCTGAACTAGAGCTTACTACAACTGCAGTGGTGTGTCCAGATGGGGTTCGGGTCTAAAGAAACTCGATAGCATAATTATTTTATTTTCATGCAAAAATTCAACCGAAATTGTGTTACACAAGGTAAACGAACCTACGTTCAAACTTAAAATCAATTGTGCAGGTCACACTATACGCAGCCAACAAAATTATCTTTTACGAGACGCAGCAGTGAACATGTATCAAAATATCGTTGCGATATGCGCATGATCACTCGATAGGAAACATTCTGTGAACGTTTTATGCAAATCCGTAATTGATTTGTTTCAATGGGATTTAACGCTGCTTTCAACAATCTATCAGTTACATCAGGACGGCTGGAGTATGTAACAATGGATTTTTGGTAATTCTCACACCAGGTATACCATTACATCCTATCAAAGCCTCCTGCTGCATATCATACATTTGTCTACAATTATAGACCCATTTATGGAAGACAAGTAGTCGGAAAAGATGAATGCCGCTGTCGGGTATCAACTTGTGACCAGGGACCATTTAAATGATTGTCCGAAAAGCTAAAAACTGCGCTATGACAGCGGTCTGTCCGTAGTCAAAGGAGTTGTGTTAATAAAAATTAGTTGTCCGGATGAACGGACGGAGATGATGCCGATGTACGACAACATTCGATGGTGTACAAAAATGAAATCTCACTTTGCATGTGACAAGCGTGTCGTATTCTTAAGACTGTTTCACGAACGATTTAATCCTGAACGAAGGGCCGGTGTACTAGTAAATAATGTCGGGAAGTAGAAACAAAAGGAATATGTTTTGAATTTTTAAGTACGTTGGTGATCTTCGAAATTCTTTCGTGACCTTGATTTTTTTCTGCATGAAAGCAATATATCCCTTCTACTTTGTAGCTGGGGTATAAAGACAGATTTAAAACGTCTTTCGAATCAAAGATAGTATTTTTTCAGGTGTAATTGTTTTAATTACAAAGTAAAGTCATCTGTAAGGGAATTCATATCGAGGGTTCAGCGCAAGACTGTACTAAGAGTAAATACAATGGATATACACCTAGTACAGTCTTGCACTAAGCGTCGATACATAATGAAATCGACAGGGACACCAAATAGAAGAATTAGATGTGTCGTAAAGCGGACTAATACCCCCACCCCCTCCCACACACACTCCATAGCGCCAGTTCCATAAGCCGTTTTTCGGACAAAGTTCAATTGCGACCTTGACCTTTGACCATCGTGACCCCAAACAAGAGTGCCGTTGACACAAGATACGCCGCCAAAAGGATTATCATTAAAACGAAAGGCCCATTTACTGTAATTGATTGATTGAATGGAGTTTAACGCCGCTTTCAACATTTTTTCAGTTATATCGCGGCGGCTGGAGCACCTTACAATGGTTTCCTGGTATTTCTCTCACCAGTAGAACCATCACATCCTTTCCTAGCCTCCAGCTATCTCACATAAGTCTATGATTATCAACCCATTGGTGAGAGACAAATAGTCGGAAAGAATAAATGCCGCCGTCGGGAATCGAACCCGGGACCTCTAGATTGTCAGTCCGACGCGCTACCAACTACGCTATGACGGCGGCCCCCTTACTGTGATGGTACATCATAAGATTGAAAGGTGAGATTATGCACATGTTCATTAGATGAAGAATAACCTTTGAAAGTATCAACCATATCAATCCGTAAATGGGGAGTTGTTTACTTTCATCTCAAATGAACAATTTGTATTATAAAGAAAATAATAATAAGGCCGCTTTTTTCGTGAAGAATGAGTTACATTCACAAGAAATTTGACACGAGGGCCCCATTTTCAAAGAAGCGGCGGAAATTCACCAAACTGCAACATGCACAAATTCTGGTGACAAAGAACATTTCGTGACAGTTTCTTTAAAATCACTTCATAGATAAATGAATTGCGTTCACAAGAGATAATTATTGATGAGATCTATCATTCTGCCAAATATGAGTATCGTATCTTCAATTGCCTTGGCTGAAGTAATTTGCAATTTTAAGTTTCGGGTTAAGTTTTGCAAACAGATGGACAACAGTAAAAACACATGCCCCCATCTTAGGATCTTATCATTGCGGGGGGGGGGGGGGGGACATAAAATTTAACATGTTAAACGTCTTTGAATACGCACAGTAATAATGGCTTTCTCTTCGTCGAGAATATAAGTGAATGAATGAATGAATGAATGAATGAATGAATGAATGAATGTTTATTTCAAGTAAATACGAGTTTTTAAGTGTCACCTGCAGAAATATTTCTGCTAAGAAAAATCACGATTGATGAATATGATAAAACAGATAGACCCCAGCCTGTTAAATACATATTTTCATTCAACCACAATAATTTTGTTTAGTCTGTTGATGGGTCATCCAAGGATCATTCAAGTGAATTTTGTTTAATGCAGTCTCTACCAATAAAATACATACTTTTCATCAAATCACAAATCCAAGAATCACTTAATTGAAATTCGATTGATAATTGATATCCATCATTTGGCTTCTGAGAAAATGATTTTCAAATTTTACACTAAATTACATTTAGAGAAATGACCTCAGCCCATAAAATACATATTTTTCATTTAATCACAAATTTCTTGTAGACTGATAAAGGGTCACACAAGGATCACTTAAATGAAATTTCGTTGATATCTATCCATTCGAATCTGAGAAAATGATTTTTAAAGATTTAACTATATAACAAGTTACATATGGAGAAATGACCTCTGCACATTAAACACATACTTTTTCTTTTATCATAATATTTTTTGCAGAGTGATAAAAGGTCACCCAAAGAGCATTTCAGAGAAATTTGGATGATATCCATCAGTAAGATTTTCAAAGCTTAAACGATATAGCATTTAGAACAAGATGTGTTTGTGAAACAGGAATGCCCCCAAAACAGCATTTTTTTGAGAAATTTGACCTTGACAGATGATCTTGATCTTGTCACATGACCTTGACCTAGGTACCAGCAGCTGCCTATCACTGAGATCTATAATCATACCAAATATGAGCATTGTTTCTTGAATGGCCTTGAAAATATGGGCAATGTTAAGTTTTGCAGATAGACAGACAGACAATGGTAAAACAATATTCCCCCAATCTTTCTGTGTGAGTGTGTGTGTGGGGGGGAGGGATGTACTCGCCAAAAATAAACATTCATGTGTACTTTTCTTTTGATCACAATAATTTTTTGTAGACTCAAATTATAACTGGACATATTGGTGACTTTTAAACAAAACCAAGTTGAAAATTACCATAGAAATAGTTGAAAAGTATAGTTTCATTATTTTTTGCACTTAGTTCTTTTTCTGAATCTAGAATGATAATTGTCATTCTGAATAATAATTTACGAAATGCAAGCTAAGACTGACCAGTGGCAGATCCAGGGGAGGGGGTTCGTGGTTTTAAACGAGCACCCTCTAAACCAAATTATTTTTACATGCAGAATTTCATTTAATCTTCTATGATTCATGACATATTTGTTGTGAACATTAATTTGGTAGACAGTAAAGATCAAGATCAGTCTTCAAAATTGTGCAGTCTGATCTTAGCATACACTGCCTGCCTTCTCCTTTATTTTTTGGAAATTGTTGCATACTCGATATGTCCAGAAGAAAGAAAATTTGTTTAAATAAAATTCAAATTCAGCAAGAAAAGGGTTAAATTTGAAATACTAGCAAAACGAAACTCCCTTTTTAGAAATCCTGGATCTGCCACCGTTGATGTCTACTATCTTGTTTTTAAAATGATTATTTCACAGAGTTCCAAGATGCTCCCTTTTTTCATAATGGGTCACATATCGTTTATTTTTCATAGGAGACATTGCTATAAAGCATATAAACATATAGACAGTTTGTAAGATGGTGCTGGAATTTCATGGGAAAAGAAGTGAGTTGTTCTTCCATCAAGTTTAGTCAGTTAGATTAGACAAACTTGTCCAAACTGTAGCCAGCATACACAGGATTCAAGCATGCTGGGACTGGAACGGATTGAATCAGTTACAAAGCTTTCTGACAGCAGTGCTGAATGGGTCTCTAATATTGACTGCTCACGGGTGGTGGAGCTTAAACCTGTAACTGATAGCCATCCCTGTTCATATGAGCCCTTTCACCAAATTGAAATGTTGTACTCATAGGGACATCAACACAATCTGTAAATTAAAATAACATTTTCATAATCTAACTTTCAATTTACATTTAACAAGAGCACTCCCAGTGGCTTCTGATGTTTTATTTCAGTGAGATATGAAAAATCCAAGTAAAAACAAGAGGACCAAGATGGTCCTAGATCGCTCACCTGAGTCTCTTTGACCCCTGGGACATCACATTAATTATATAGGCAGGTGTCAAAAAGAAGTTAATTGCCTAAGATCAATACCATGGAAGTTTTAGCGAAGAGCAAGACAGATATGCCTTTTTGCTCGTTGATTCTATGTAAAAAGGGATGCACCCGGTTGGACCCCAAATGTGACCCCAGGTCTTGATATGAACAAACTTGGAAGAGGTCCATAAGATGATGCTACATTCTAAATATGAAAGCTGTCTTCCTACTGGTTTCAGAGAAGAAGATTTTTGAAGGTTTTCCTATTTTCACCTTTTGTGCTCAGATGAGCTGAAAGGGATGCGCCCGGGTGGAGCCCAAATATGACCCAAGGGTCATGATATGAACAAACTTGGAAGGGGCCCACTAGATGATGCTACATACCAACAAGAGGCCCAAGAGGGCCTGTATCGCTCCACTGGATTAAAAATCTCGAAGATTTGAAAGAGAGATATTGAAAATAGAAGGTAATGAAAGTGAACAGCATTCAAAAGGAATTCTGACTTTTTCTAAGTTGAAACTAACTTATGAAGAAATGAACTTATTTGACTAATATGTAAAATTACAAGGAAGAAAACTATATAGAAATCACTTTGAAACAAGAGGACCAGAATGGCCATAAACCGCTGACCTGAATTTAATTGATCCAGTGGATCTCATCCAATCCAAATTTCTTGAACAACTTTAGAAGAGGGTCACCCAAGGAACATTCTGGTAAAGTTTCATAGAAATAAGCCTAATGGTTCAGGAGGAGATGTCCTTCAAAGATTTCGGGGTCAAAAAGCCCCACCCTGCCACGCCCGTATTTGGGGTCAATCAAAATTTCTTGAACAACTTTAGAAGAGGGTCACCCAAGGAACATTCTGGTAAAGTTTCATTGAAATCGGCCCAATGGTTCAGGAGGAGATGAGGTTCAAAGATTTCGGGGTCAAAATAAGCCCCACCCTGCCACGCCCATATTTGGGGGTCAATCCAAATTTCTTGAATAACTTTAGAAGAGGGTCACACAAGGAACATTCTGGTAAAGTTTCATTGAAATCGGCTCAATGGTTCAGGAGGAGATATCGTTTAAAGATTTCGGGTCAAAATAAGTCCCGCCCTGCCACGCCCATATTTGGGGGTCAATCCAAATTTCTTGAACAACTATAGAAGAGGGTCACCAAAAGAACATTCTGGTAAAGTTTCATTGAAATTAGCTCAATGATTCAGGAGGAGATGTCGTTCAAAGATTTCGGGGTCAAAATATGCCCCGCCCTGCCACGCCCATATTTGGGGGTCAATCCAAATTTCTTGAATAACTTTAGAAGAGGGTCACACAAGGAACATTCTGTTAAAGTTTCATTAAAATTGGCCTAATGGTTCAGGAGGAGATGTCCTTTAAAGATTTCGGGGGCAAAATAAGACCCGCCCTGCCACGCCCATATTTGGGGGTCAATCCAAAATTCTTGAACAACTTTAGAAGAGGGTCACCAAAGGAACATTCTGGTAAAGTTTCATTGAAATTAGCTCAATGATTCAGGAGGAGATGTCGTTCAAAGATTTCGGGGTCAAAATATGCCCCGCCCTGCCACACCCATATTTGGGGGTCAATCAAAATTTCTTGAACAACTTTAGAAGAGGGTCACCCAAGGAACATTCTGGTAAAGTTTCATTGAAATTGGCCCAATGGTTCAGGAGGAGATGTCGTTCAAAGATTTCGGGTTCAAAATAAGCCCCGCCCTGCCACGCCCATATTTGGGGGTCAATCCGAATTTCTTGAACAACTTTAGAAGAGGGTCTTCCAAGGAACATTCTGGTAAAGTTTCATTGAAATCGGCTCAATGGTTCAGGAGGAGATGTCGTTCAAAGATTTTGGGGTCAAAATATGCCCCGCCCTGCCACGCCCATATTTGGGGGTCAATCCAAATTTCTTGAACAACTTTAGAAGAGGGTCACCCAAGGAACATTCTGGCCAAGTTTCATCAAAATCCACCTATTGGTTCAGAAGGAGAAGATGTTTAAAGAAAAGTTTACGCACGCACGGACGGACGGACACACTGACGCACGACGGACACCTCGCCATGACAATAGCTCGCTGGCCTTTGGCCAGTGGAGCTAAAAATGAAAGCAGTGTGCCCACTTGTTTCGATTAGAGAAGATTTTAAAAGATTTTATGTAAAAAGGGTTGCGCCCGGGTGGAGCCCAGATATCATCCTAGGGTCTTGATATGAACAAACTTGGTAGAGGTCTACTAGATGATGCTACATACCAAATATGAAAGCTGTCTGCCTTCTGGTTTCATAGAAGAAGATTTTTGAAGATTTTCATTTTTTTACCCTTCGTGCTCATAAGAGATAAAGGGATGCACCCGTGCAAAGCCCAAATATGACCCAAGGGTCTTGATATGAACAAACTTGGTAGAGGTCCACTAGATGATGCTACATACCAAATATGAAAGCTGTCTGCCTTCAGGTTTCAGAGAAGAAGATTTTTAAAGATTTTCATATTTTCACCCTTTTTGTTAAGGGTAAAGGGAAAGTTAAGGGTGGATTTCATTTATTTGAACAACTTTGGTAGAGCTTGACCCAAGGAACATCCCTATCAAGTTTCATCAAAATTGGCCCACTGGTTTAGGAGGAGAAGATGTTTAAAGAAATTGTGGACGACGGACGACGCACGACTGACGACGGACATTCTACGATCACAATAGCTCACCTTGAGCACTTCGTGCTCAGGTGAGCTAAAAAAGGGGCATGATTTTTATCTCCACTGGCCTTCTTGTCATGCTGGTGTGTCTGTAATGTGTCCATCTGTCTGTTGGCGTGTAATTTTTTTCTTTGACAAAGGGCAGATTTTAAATAAAATGGTGTCTAAATGTTACTTTGATCACCCTTTGCCTAAATTGTTAAAGAAAATTTAATTGACCCCCCCCCCCCCCTTCCCCCCCCCTAAAAAAAAAGGGGTGTGACAGGATGGGGCATTTTTTCACTTTGAAACCTTTGTCCTCCCAAACCATCGAGCCTTTTTCTTTGAAACTTAGCCTGGATATTTCTCTAGTAACCCTTTATTTAAATTGTAAAAGAAATTTTAATTGATTCCCAAATAATGCCAGGACAGGGCTTATTTTTCCAATAAAATCTTTATTAATATTTTCAGTCCAAACAATTGGGCAGATTTCAATGTAACTTTGCATGGATGTTCCTTAGGTGCACCTTTACTTAAATTGGTTATGAAATTTTGATGGGCCCAATGGTCCATAAATGTGGGTGTGGCAGGGCAGGGCAAATTTTCACTCTGAAATCTCAAAAAATCTTCTCCTCCCAATCAATTGGACTAATATCATTGAATTTGGAATAAATACTCCATCAAAGACCATTTACTCTTATTTTCCCAAAAATGTTTTAGAATGTTCTACTTAATTCAATCACCTTTATGTGACTTAAAAGATGGGTAAAGGGTATGCAGGTTAATTATGAGTATTGTGAAGCAATGTGGGCCAGACCTAGTACATCAATACAAAATGGTTCTAAAGAAACTTCAAAGTGTTGTATTCAGTCAAAGTAAGCATTGTTTAATGAAAGCCTTGGGATTTTAAAGCCAGTGGACCTCTTGTTACAAAAAGCCTCAAGATTTATCCTTCATAGTCTGGTTAGCTCTTGTGATGGTGTACGCATTATGTCAAGTTTCAAGAGTATATCTTCAACATCAGAGATAGGACCAATATTGAAGTTAGTCTCAAACACCATCATTGACACCAAGATTATGGCATTAGACTCACTTTTTATTTAAAACAGTTGAGCTAAAATTCCTTATATCCTTTGAACCTAAATTTGAGTTTACCTTGCTTGTGCAAGCAATTTTTTGAAACTTGATTCATGTGGCAATGTGGTGCATTTCAAAAAACAAAGACATAGATATTAACACAAAACAATATTAAAGTTTTATTTCAGTTTCTATTTAACAGTAGTTCATGGTGTATTAAAAACTCACATTGCACCTATAGTGCTCTGATGAAACCTTTAGATTCATCATTTTATATCAATTTTATTTGAGAAACTATAATTCTTTTGATTGATAAGCACAAAACTGTTGGTAAGTAATTTAAAACAATTCCAGAAATGCATTTTATACCGAAAGGTTGAATAATCATTTCAGATCCAGATAATTAACCGTAATCCGCCTGCTCAATATGCACAGTCAGACTGGGGTTGACACTTGATGTCCTACGCAGAAAGTCTTTTTAAGTGATGCTTCACATATATTTATTTAATTTTTTCATAAGCAGCAGCATTTGTATAGTTTCCCTATAAAGAATTCTCAATTTCACTTCCTTTAAAATAAATTTGAAAGATATCAAAATCACTGATCATCAGCATTTGGTAAAGTTCAAGAACATCTTGAATTTAAACTTACTAAGAATACATACCTACTCAACATACAGTGATAGGAAAACCTGATCATCTTCAGGGCAAAGTGGTTGATAACTGAATGGTATCCCTCAAAAGGTGACATTTTAAGATGAGAAGACAACTTTGTAGTATCTTTCCTCATGTGTCTACTGTCAACAATACAATCAAGTGTTACCATTGTCTCTGAAACAGAAAATTTAATTAAGAGATGAATATAATAGTTTTTCATGTCATAGAGGTATGAAACTAAACCTCATCATACTGTATGAATACATGAAGCAGATTCATACATGAGTGTGGTGAGATTTTTAGGTTCATAACTAACTAAATATAATCTATTTATCTTATGTTTGATGCCAAAAATATAAAAAGAAAGTTACATTTTTTACAAAATAGCTGCTTATTCAAAATTGTTTTCATGGGGTTATGAAACCAATTTTTCAACCAATCAGGATATACAAATCTCAACTGAATTAAACCATTATTAAATGCAAGTCTTAGAACTCTTTTCTTCAAAACCATTTACCTTCAAAAATCAAAATGTGTTTTTTTAAGGTGAAACAAGAGGCCCTGAGACACCAAACTGGCTACTGAGTTTTTCCTCAAATCATTCTGTATTGTGTAAGTGAAAATGAACATGCGGATCAATCCCCTTCAATATGTAGCAGTAATTCATCGGACGTTTCTCTGGTTCATTGAATTTACAGACAAAACCTCCCTAACAATTAAAAACAGGGTGGGGTTACTTTACCTCATAATTCAGATGAAAGGCTTTCGGAATAATCTTATTAATGGCTCTTTATCGAAGAAATTCTTAAAAGGAAACCAGTCTCTAGTAAAATGATTGTAACATTACACAGAAAACTCAGTCGGTTAAGTCCCTTCTCGTTACACATGAATTCACAAAATCAGTCCACCCATTTCTGCGTGCTGAATCTTTCGGGAAAATGCATGAAAACTCCGTCTACATGCCGGTAACAACAAATTTCGGCTACACGTCGCTTAGCACCATAGCTGCTGTTGTCCTTTTTGCTTCCCCCTTTTCGCAGTCTTAAATTTTGAACTTCGTTTTTCCTCTTTTATTTCGAGAAATCCCTCTTGTTTCCCTATTTTACACAATGGCGGATGTAAAGCGTCTACATGTGCTGACGTCACACGGCTTTATCGCCAAAATCGATTGGAGCTCGCTAATTGGATTTTTACGATAACACACCTGTGCGGATTAAAACAAAACTAGAATTTTGTTCGTTTTCGGACCAACGGATTTTTTGATAAAAAAGCATAACTATTAAGGATTTAAACAAAGAAAAACATGAAATTCTGGACTGAACTAGCACTTTAATTAATATCAAAGATTCTTATATTTTTTCTTCAAAATTAGTTTGTCCTAAAATGATATTTAATGCATTTTGTTAAAAATACAATAAAGGTTATATCTAGAAGACTAAAAATTGATTAGTAAAATGTGTGAAAGTTATTCATGTCCACATTATTATAGAGCATACCTAAAGACGCTGCTCTAAATCCCGCGTTAAAATTGTGTGACATCATCAAGCAACGTCGGTATAAACAAAAACGGTGTAATGCGTGACACAATTAGTCCGGCTTATTAGAATGTTTTTAACTGGCTTTTTTATATTTTCTATGAAATTATTTCGCAATTTCTTATTGCAATTATATTATAATCAACATTTTTATGCTGCAATAATAGCATCAATTCACGTTTGTTTCGGGCGTTAACATTTGCAGAGACCCTCAAAATGCTTTAACACCTTCGTGCTTCGCACTCGGGCGTTAAACCATTTTCGGGTCTCTGCAAATGTCAACGCCCTAAAAACCTGAATCAACCCTATATTAATGGTTAAGGTTGGCAGAAGCCGCGACATAATCTATTCATTATCAACTTTGGACTTTGAAGGTTAAACGACATAAAATGAACCAGATATCCGATTAAGTAAAGGGTTTCTTTGATAATATTATGTTATATGTCGACTATATTAACACACGTTAAGTTAATCAGTGGGAATAGTTTCATTGTAAAACTTCAAATGTGTTTTGAATAAAAAGAAAAATAATGACACCTCAAACTCACAGGTAGGCTACTCATATAACTAGTACTTAAAATCAATTTCAATAATTGAACACAGATCTTAATTCCTCGTAAGTCGATATTCGTGTGTAGACAAGTTAGTCAAGAAACGATCGGACATTGATCCGATAGAATTTCGATTGAATGATTGATTGAATGGAGTTTAACGCCGCTTTCAACATTTTTTCAGTTATATCGCGGCGACTGGAGCACCTAACAATGGTTTTCCTGGTATTTCTCTCACCAGTACAACCACCACACCATCCTTTCCTAGCCTCTAGCTGCTATCTCGCATAGGTCTAGGCAGAATTTCGAACAAACACATTCATTCAACACTGTTGATTATATCATGTCGGTCTCAGTATGTAGTATTATCCGAGCGTTGTGCCGCACGAAGACCACAATTCGGTATTGACAAAAAATTCTAAGTCTATAAACGACAGTTGTATTCAGTGGCGGATCCTGGGGCCCGTTTTACTAAACTTCTTACGACAAAATTGATCGTAAGTCAAAATAACAAATCGTACCTGGTGTTTTTATTCATCGTTAGATTCTGTCTTGCAATATCTAATTGGAATCGTCTGAAGGAGACGATTCCAATGAGATAAAGCATGGCAGAATTCCATGTTTAGTAACTACTGTAGAAGCAACTTTAATTTTCGACTTACGCAAAAAATGATCGTAAGATGTTTAGTAAAACAGGACCAAGGGGTTCCACGGAACCCCTCTGTAACATATTACTTTAACTTTAATGAAAAATTACATTTGATTTCAGTAAAAGTTGAGTAATACTATCAAAACGTAGTCCCTATTTGTATTTTCGAACCCTCCTCAATATAGAAATCCTGGATCGTCCAAAGGCAATGCTAGATCTAAAGTAATTTTCCCGGTTTGTAACAAAGCCTTGTGGACACTCTAGATGCGATTACGTATTCCTCCTTTGATAATCTAATTAATCACATCGACGTAAGGATTGTCGTAAGCCTATTAATTCACAGGCACTTATGATAGTTTAGTGCTGACATCTCGATATTGAATGTCAATCCAAATTATTTATAATCATTTTTCTATCAGCAGATGCTTTTCCAGATACTGATGTAGATAACGACCCAGAAAATGGAGGTTCCCGGTCGAAGATTTGTTTCGCGAGGCTGTGACGAGGATAGACAGTCGACAGTTCATTGTGAACCATGCGAGGAGAACAACATAGAACAACTAGCCACAGGGTACTGTGTAGACTGTAATGAGTTTATATGTTCAGGGTGTCAACAAACTCACAGGGGATCCAAAATATCGCGACATCACAATATCCTGGACAATACCAACATGCCCACACACAAACTGTCGTCAACTGATGGTAACTTCTGTCCGAAACACGATGGAAAACTACTAGAGTATTATTGCCGAACACACATGGTGTTTATATGCGGAGTATGTGTTACCTTGGATCACAGACAATGTGTAAGTGTTGATTTTATCAAAGATGCTGCAGCCGGCTTCGTAAAAAGTCAAGAATATCAAGAACTTCTAACAAAGATAGAAAACATAAAAGAAAAGCTTTCAGAGTTTTTGAATAGGAGCCAATACGCCATCGATGAAAATTCTTTAAGATTTGAAGTCATTATTTCCGACATAAAGACGTTTAGGGAAGAAATTAATACAGTGCTGGATACGTTAGAAAAGAAAATTATTACAGATGCCGAACATCTTAGAGAAGAAAACATAACAAATGTTAAAGCAGTTAAGGTACAATATCAATCTACTCTGTCAGAAATCGAAGCCATGAAGACAGATATGGAGAATAGCATCAAGTACAAACAAGATCAACAGTTGCTCACCACTGCAAAGAAAGCTAAAACACAAATTAATTGCATTGAGAACGAATTTAATGACTTTTCAGGCAAAACTATCAAGTTAAAACGATTTCAGCCAGATAAAAAGTTACTGAAAGCGTTAAAATCATATGTGTCGTTAGGAACACTCGAAGATGTTAATGAAGAATATATGTCAAAAATGGTTGGAAGAAATGATAATCAGGATAATATTTTCGAAAAAGATATAGAAGCAACGGGAAAAACAACTCAAAAAGCTGACGTTTGTAAGCCATCGGCAAAAAATGAGAATAAAAACCACTCTAGTTTGAATTTTAAAGAACCACATAAATGGAAAGCTAGTTTTCAAGGAGAGATTCGTATAAATGTAAAGCAAGATAAGGGTAAAAGTTATATTACTTCAGGTGTAGAGTTGGCAGACGGGAGTTTTTTACTGGTTGACAATAATAACAGCTGTCTGAAAACTGTGGGGAGTGACCAGAAAACTGTGAGACTGCTGATTCAGTTACCATATAAACCATGGGACATAACTCTCTACAGACACGATCAGTACGTTTTGTCGACAGAGGGGAAACTTTCCTTTGTTAATATTCATCAAGTAGCATCTTTAGATAGAGAACTACTCGTAGAAGGCGATCTGAAAGGCATAGCCTATCACGATGATGAATTCATCGTATCGTGTGCGGCACCAAATCCACGTGTCAAGATAATCGATAATGATGGTCGGGTTCTGAAAATATTCCAACACGACAAAAACGGGTGGGATTTATTTGTTAATCCATGGTATCTCATTATCAATCCAATCCAAAATACAATTATAGTTTCTGATTTTGAAAACCATGCTGTCATCGGCTTAGACATGGAAGGCAATGTGACAGGCAAATATAATGACAGAAATTTAAAGGGGCCTACGGGTCTTGCTGTGGATCCATGTGGAGTTGTCTTTCTTACAGGTCGAAAATCTCACAATGTCCATATGATATCTGGAACCTGTACCCAGCTCCAGTTACTGTTACACCGTCGTGATGGGGAGGAGCTACCACAGTGTCCTATAGTGAGAAGAAACAAGGACAAATTGTTCATCAGTCATAATTGGCGCACTAGAATGAGCAATACTCTGTCAGTTTATAAATTGGAATAATTAGCACTGTGAAAGAAATAAATAATTCTGCATTACATTGTCAGAGAATGAACAATATTTTTTGTCAGAGAATGAACGATATTTTTTGTGATTGAACATTTAAATATCAAATCTGCCATAAAACTACCGTGGCGTTAATCTTGAATATCAATTCTGCCATAAAACTAATCTTATTTTCATAGACATGCAGTATAATAACTTGTATTTGCAGTATATAAATTGGAATAATCAGTACTGTGAAAGAAATAATAAATTCTCCAAAACATTGTCAGAGAATGAACAATATTTTTTGTGATTGAACATTTGAATATCAATTCTGCCATAAAACTACCGTGGCGTTAATCTTATTTTCACAGCAATGCAGTATAAATACTTGTATTTGCGGTGAAAATGACTCGTCATTTTGTTGAAACATATATCACATTTATGAATTCTACATTAAAACTGGATTTTAAATACTTTGTCAGAATGTTACTTGCACTCATCCGTATATTTTAGTTTATAATATGACCGACGTCACGGGAGTGAAAAGACCCCGTTGAATATTTTTGATATGACACTAGTGGAATAACTATGCAAATGAGCTCAGAGCGAATGGCAACGCTATTTTGTAACCGCGAAAATGACGTCAAAATGAATATTTTGTGACGTCAATTTTGAACGGCGTTATAAGTTTCGCGGAAAAATAGAAATGTTTAATTTCAAGAATTTTGAAGATTTTCGCAAAAATTCTGGTCGTATTATAAATAGAATATAAACTTCGTGCTCATAAAATACCGAATTTATTAAACTCGTCATCTATAAACAGATAAAAACTCGGCGCAGCCTCGTTTTTATCTGTTTAAAGATGGCTCATTTAATAAATTCGGTATTCCATGACCACTCATTCAATATCCTCTATATAAAAACACATGAAGAAGCTACAAATCACATATAAAATCAATCTGCTATCTAGTTTCATAAAACTTTTCTGTGTAAAATTTGGGTGTGCTCTGGGAACGCCAAACAAGGCCGCATATGAACAAAGTCTGTTGAGGTTTATGAGATGATGATACATATTACTTATCAAGTGTGTCTGTATTTTGGTTTTGCACAATAATTATCTTCATGGTTTCCTTTTTTGCTTCTATTTTAAATGACGTGCGCTGGAATGGAGCCCATATATAACACGAGTGTCATGATGGATGACGCCACATATTAAATCGAGTGGTTTTATTTAATAGGCACTCGAAATAGTTTTGTGCCGACCCTCAAAATATCAATAATGTCAGTCTCCTGGCTTAAGGGATTAAACAAGAGGATGCACCCTGGTTGAGCCCAAATATGACCCCAGGGTCTTGATATGAACAAACTTGGTAGGGTCCCACTAGATGATGCTACATACCAAATATGAAAGCTGTGTGCCCTCTGGTTTGTAAAAGAAGATTTTAAAAGGTTTAGCTCTTTGATTCTATGTAAAAAGGGTTGCGCCTGGTTAGAGCCCAAAATATGATCCTAGGGTCATGATGAGAACAAACTTGTTAGAGGTCTACTAGATGATGCTACATACCAAATGTGAAAGCTGTCTGCTTTCTGGTTTCAGAGAAGAAGATTTTTGAAGATTTACATATGTTCACCCTTTTTGTTAAGGGAAAGTTAGGGATGGATTTCATTTATTTGAACAACTTTGGTAGAACTTGACCCAAGGAATATCCCTGTCAAGTTTCATCAATATTGGCCCAATGGCTTAGGAGAAAATGTTTAAAGAAAATGTGGACGACGGACGAGGCACGACGGACGACATACGACGGACATTGTACGATCACAATAGCTCACCTTAAGCACTTCGTGCTCAGGGGCCCGTTTTACTAAACGTCTTACAATAAAAATGATCGTAAGTCAAAATCACAAATCGTACCTGGTGTTTTCATTCGTTGTTAGTTTCTGCCTTGCAATATCTCATTTGAATCGTCTTCAGAAGACGATTCCAATGAGATTTTGCATGGCAGAATTCCATTATTAGTTACTTCTGTAGAAGCAATTTTAAGTTTTGACTTACGCAAAAAATGATCGTAAGATGTTTAGTAAACCAGGACCCAGGTGAGCTAAAAACGTATTGTCGCTCTCTTTTTTTACTTACTTGAGTAATAGTTGAGTTAAAGTATTTAAGCAACTTCGATACAGCTTTACCCAGTAAATTTTCAGGTGAAGTTTCATCAAAATTCGCCGACCGGCTAAAACTAGTGTCACATAAACGCGCCGATAATTCGGCGATGCGTTGCCGATGTCTGACGTGCGGAAACGGTGATAAAATCGACTAGTCGGCGACTGATTGGCCGATTCAATAGTCGCCTTTTCTGAGATCGGCGACGCGTCTTTGAGTTTTATCTTCAAGATAAAACAAGCCAAATAGTCGGCGAAGTCTTTTAGATTTGGGACAGACTATTGAATCGGCCTATTTGGTACACATTGCAGACGCATTTTTGTCTTTTCTGACGCTTTCACTTCTGTTTGATATCGGCGACTAGTTGGCGACGCATCGCCAGCGTATAGCCTACTAGTCAACGACATCACGCCGTCGTATAGGAATCGACGATGTGTCAGCGTCGCCAGTTTTATTTGACTTTAGCATAAGTGGTATTCATATCCGCAATATTTACATACTCGAGAATAAACAGGTCACTTTATCATTTTTTTACATTTTTTGTCAACATTTTTTTATCAAGTGCCAGTGTCCGTGGTCTAGGGGTTGAGCGTCGGCCTCTTGACCAAAGGTCCCGAGTTCGATTCCTGGGAGCGGCTTTCGATCTTGGGTTCTTTCATTGGCCCACACATTTGGTGCGAGTACTTGTGAATTTTCTAGGAAGCAGAATCGAGAGCGATTAATCTTAGATGTAAGAACTATTTCCTAATCGATGTAATATAATTAGGTTTAAACAAAATATTTATAATTCGGGCGTTATTCTTACACCAAATATGAATTCGTAACACAACAGTTCCTTCATCTTTTCCATGCTGCCAGCTGCTCATTCCACTTTAGTGATTATACACAGTCTTTTCATATTCATGACTTTGTTTACGTATTTGGCACGTGTTTGATTTTATCCATCTCAAATCACATAAACCTTGATCACGGAGGCACAACAATGGTAACTTAATTTCGATGGGTTAGTGAAAATCTATTGTAATTGCCTATAAATATATAGGCACTCACAAAAGATTTGCACTGATCGCTCAACATGTTAGTGTTTGTCATGTCCATTTGTAGTTCAGAAACTTATCTTCTTCACGATTTAATCGACTTAAATATTATTTTGAATTGGTTATTCTGTTTTTTTTTGTTATGATCATTCATCAACAACAATTTTTGAAAGAGGATTTACTTCTTTTACGCACTTGCGTAAAATGCGTCATGGTAGTTACTCCCTTGTAGCTGCATGTGGAAAGGGAGGAGGATGAACAGCTAAGACATTTACTGATCGACTCTCGTATGGATCATTAAAACAACAAGCAGTCTTTTTCTAAATCTACAAAAAACACTTTAATCATCTCTCATTAATACCTACATATAAACTTCTATGTTAATTTGCAAATAAAAAATCATTAAAAAATTAATACAAAAATAAACACTTTGTTTATCACAAACAATCATTAACAGTGTTATGCATAATATATATGTTCCAACAAATAAAGTTTCATTAAGTATAAAGGTCCATGAAGCAAAATAAGCCCGTTTTCAAATGGTCATAAAAACAAATATTTGAAAATTGGATGACTCCCTTCTTCTGTAACTACTGCTTATTAAGCTGTGTTGTAAGGTTATGGTCACCAAATGTTAACATACTCAATCACATCTTAACATTTTAAAACTCTGCTGCATTTGTAAATGATATTCAAGATTCCAATTTGGATGAAATTATTGATACTGTATTACCTCCCTTGAATTTCAATCAAAACTCTCTCAACATACTCGTTCATTTTCATTACAAAACCATTCACCTTGTCAATTTTACCATGTTCTTGACTAACATTAACTACTAAAATTATATAAATCTGCGCATGTTCACAACCTTTCTAAAAATTACTATTGAAAACAAGAGGACCCTGAGGGCCCTAAATAGCTCACCTGAGTAATGTTTTAATAATGTCAAATGTCCCGAAGAAAAAGATCAAATGCAATCAATTATTTAGTAGTACAATGTGAGACAAGAGGAACATGATGGTCCTATAGTCTCTTTGATCACTGGGACATCACATCAATTAACAAGAGCACAACCTACGGGTGCCTACGCTCGGCTGTAAGTGCTGGATGGTAAAATAACTAATGGGTTGTGAAAAAAAAACTAAGTAGAAAAAGGGACATAATTTGAAGAAAATGTTTCAAAAGTTATCCCCATTGAAGAAAAGGTCAAGTTTCATGTGAATGCCTTCAGTAGAACCAGAGATATTACAAAATGTCAAAGTTTTTGCATTTTTTTCACAAATTTGACCTTGAAAAATGACATTGACCTTGACTGATGACCTTGAACTTGGTACCAACAGAAAGTGCTTGTCCCAGGCAATCATCGTGAGAAATATGAAGACCCTATCACTTACCATTCAAAATTTATTGCAATTTCAAAATTTTTGCTTTTTTTCACAAGTTTAACCTTGAAAAATGACCTTGACCTTGATTGATGACCTTGAACTTGGTACCAACAAAAAGGCCTTGTCAAAGGCAATCATCATGTTAAATATGAAGGCCCAATCACAAACCATTCAAAAGTAATCTCAAAATGTCAAGGTTTTTTGCCTTTTTTTTCTCACAAATTTGACCTTGAAAAATGACCTTGACCTTGACTGATGACCTTGAACTTGGTACCAACAGAAAGTGCTTGTCCCAGGCAATCATCATGAGAAATATGAAGACCCTATCACTTACCATTCAAAAGTCATTGCAATGTCAAATTTTTTGCATTTTTTTCATAAGTTTGACCTTGAAAAATGACCTTGACCTTGATTGATGACCTTGAACTTGGTACCAACAAAAAGGCCATGTCAAAGGCAATCATCATGTTAAATATGAAGGCCCAATCACAAACCATTCAAAAGTAATCTCAAAATGTCAAGGTTTTTTGCATTTTTTTTCACAAATTTGACCTTGGAAAATGACCTTGACCTTAAATGATGACCTTGAACTTAGTACCAATAGAAAGTGCTTGTCCCAGGCTTACATCATGAGAGACATGAAGACCCTATCACTTAACATTCAAAAGTAACAGCAATTTGTCAAAAAATTTGCATTTTTTCACAAGTTTCTCCGAAAACAGCTGAGCTAAAAAGGCAGATGTCATATACAATATAATTTCTACATAAAACCAAGTGTAACAAAGTTTTGGCTATATTTGTGGCCATAAGAGTTATTTCAAGTAAATTATCATATGGCACGGATCCTTTCCATTTTCAGACATTGAAAGATCACAATAGCTCCCTTGAGAACTTCGTGTTCAGGTGAGCTAAAAATCAATGTTGTACAACAAGATTGGTTTGTGAAACATGAATGCCCAGAAATTGCTTTTACCACTGAGTTAGAACTTGACATATAACCTTGAACTATTTGGATGACTTTGACTTCTGATTCAGCCATTCAGCCAAATAGCAACTAGAGATTTGAATAGTCTTGCAGAAAAAGTCAATTTAAGATTTTTAGTAGATTACCTTGACCTTGTACAATGACCCTGACCTTGACATCCATAGATACTTATCATTCAGATCTGACATCATACCATATATAATCCTGAGAAGTCTTGGTGTCATTGGTAATATTTTGGTTTGATTTTGCCAACATTTGACTAGGGATAGATGGCTTTGAACTTGTCAGATGACATCGGCATTGCATCTGCATCTCTCTAATATCTATCAATTTGCCTCATATGAGCTTTGTATCTTGAAAACTTGAAAAAAATTGCAATGTTAAATATTAAGTTTTGCCAACATTTGATGATAGATAACTTTTCACACAACTTTGACTTTTGTATCAGCAAATGTATATCATTAAAATCTACCACCATACCAAACAAGAGCTTTGTTATTTCTAAATATGCTCAAAGAAATTACCAATATTAAGTTTCTTTTGGTTAAGCAGAAAGAAAGCTTGAAGGACAGAGTAACAGAAAGACAATAATAAAACAAAGTACTCCCAATCAAACTATACAGGAGCATAAAAATCTGTGCATAGTAAACTTCATCTGTATCACAACCAGTTGTATTTAAAATATACAAGCACTGTTTTAACAAAAAGTGTAAAGAAAAACTATCACTAAAGTTACCTGATTGAAATCAGCCTTGCATTCAGGATATCAAATTACACACAACCCCTTTAGAAATCTGTGGCTCAGTATGAAACAGTTGTTTGTTTGTTTGAATGGGGTTTTATGCCACTTTTAAAGTTATTTCAGTTATATAGCGGCAGCTGGAGCACCCAACAACCGATTCCTAGTATTTCTCACATGAGTACCACCATCATATCCTTTCCTAGCCTCCAGCTGCTATCCCACATAGGTCTAGGATTATCAACCCAATGGTGGTAGACAAATAGTCCAAAAGAATGAGTGTGGCTGTCAGGGATCAAACCCAGGATATCTAGATCGACAGTCCGACGATGAAACCGTTCTAAATGACCATACACAAAATGCCGCCCAATATAAAATCTGTTTTCTTGCCAATCCACATAACTACAGAAAATCAACAATAAGGCAGTAACTCTGAAAGTCTTATCTATCGAAGCCTAAGGTGGGTACACTTACCAGCACTTTGCTCAGCTGAATGCAGAGAAGATTTTATTCAAAACTTTGTATGCCATAATAAATATAGTATGTGATTAGTCAATAAGACTCAATATATCTATTTCAGCCTATAACCTGAAAACAAAATTTCTGATAAGTCAAGATAAAACAATGGAAAGAGTAGAAAAAAATAAAATAAAACTAAGTCACCAATAATTAGTTTTTTAAACATGTTGCATAGTTTATAAAGGTACAAACTTATCTTATGTAATACTTATGCTCAAAAAATTTTTTTTTCAACATTTTGACCTTGATTAGTGAACTTGACCTTAGTCTTAAAATTTGTGTATCACTGAACATTAAATCTTAAATGTATGTTACAGTAAAATATCAAATTCACAGTAAATTTTTACAGAGAGAGAGAGACAGACAGACATACTGTTAAATATAGAATCAGAAAGATGGATAGGCAGAAGTAAAACAATATGTCCTGTATAATGCATTCCTGGGGCATGCATTATACTGATTATCACACAGTTTACGGAATGTAACTATAATGGAATGTAGCTTTAAAACAAGATGTTTTTGTGAAACACCAATGCCCCTGCAATTCTTAATTTTCTGTAGTGTGATACAATACAGTAATAAACAACAAATCTTGATTCAATTCTGTATTCCTTGGCAATACAAAACTTAATGTGAAGTCTAAACTTTTCACGTATTTGACTTTAAAGTTGTTACAGGTCTTATCATAAGCAATACACAAGTAAAAATGAAGACTCTTCCACTAACCGATCAAAAGTTATAGTAAAATGCTAGAAGTTTTTGGGGACAAACAAACTGATAAACAGACAAAAGAACAGGACAAAAACAATATGCCCCAAATCTATTGATGCTGAAATAACTAGAAATCAAATCATTTTTACACCATATTTTAGATAATAAATAGTGTCTTTCAGATTACATGTATTTTAAGTGTACATACATCACAGGACATAGTATTATATAAAAATATTTAAAATCAATGACAAGCATGAAACAATTGTAACTGCCTATAAACATACAGGCAGTTACAACTGTTTCGTGCTGAACAATCAAAATGAAGTCACTTACTAGAATGGTTGATAGACTTTCTTGTCACAAATAAGGACCATTTTGATTGTATAATAATTTCTGCTTCATTCTCACTGAATCCTTTGATATTTGAATTTATTTCAGTTGCCTCATCAAAGCATTTCCACAGAATTCCAACAACATATTCAGTCATGATAAATATTAAGTGTATTTACTAACCATTCTTAAGAGTGGGCCTTCCTAGATAAACTTCATTAGTCAATTATGATTTATAATACAGCCAATATTGCTCGAGTGACCACTTCTATTAAGCAACTATTTTTATAAAGCAACCATCATGAAGAGTCTTTTCACCATAGACTCAATCTCAAAATAAGCAGACATTCTTAAACAATAAATGGTTTAGTATTTAATCTTATGTTGTAGGAACCCATTAGAATTATCTCAATGAGACAATTCTTAACTTTAAAGGGTTTGGACATCATAGGATTGCATTATGCCACAAACTGTTTTAGCTATAATAAAAGACCTATATTATTTCAGTGACTGGGAAAGGCTTGCGCCATGCGCCATAGTCACATTAAAATCCAAAATGTAACATTGATTTCACTATAGAATGCGCCCTTGTCCCATTCAATTTTTGTTATTAAAAAGGACAAAAAGTCGTCGAAAAATCAATTCCAATCTCAAAATGATCACAAATTTGTTATAGTTATCAAATGATAAATCTTAATAATAAATCTTGAATCACCCAAAATATTTAAAAATATTTAGTTAAAGATTATGCAACCCTAAATTGGCAGATTGCTTATTCTAAAAAATGCCTGCTTAGCGTCAGTGATCATTAATTGACAGGTGATAGTAGCCTGTTTAACTAGATTAATTTGGCTGTGAAAATATTTTTTTCATAGGCATTGAACTTCTATTTGCATATATATTTGTGCAGTACAAACACTGACAATTTGTGTAAAAGTCAAAAAGTCAAGAGAAAAATAGTCTTGTTGGAATCTCACAGGTTTTCGCGACTAAGTTTCTATACCAGGGTTTCTATTTTGGGAAAGGCTGCGTGATAAACATAAATGATGGTAGGCAACAATGAATAGTGACATAGAAATTTGCAATCATTTCATCTGCATTTTCAAAACAAGTTAATTAAAAATTTTGAAATTGCTGATTTTTCAAAGATATAGAATGCTGCCATAGAGAATTTCACATCATCAACTTTAATGCCCTATTTCATCATAGATGCATATTAACATGTGTTGAATAAAATGGAATCAATTCTAATAAGTGTCTAGTTGAATAGTGGGGATATTTATTGGTTCATACCATCATGAAAGAAGCAGATGGTTTATCATTAAATAGGCTTTGAGTTTAGGAAAGAATTTGATTTGATTTAAATTGGGGTTTTACGTCGCTTTCAGTTTAGGAAAGAAAAGAAGGTCCGAAGTCTGTATATCATATCTATAAGTGTACATGTTAAATGGGTTTGAAAAGCACACTGTTTTTGAACAGTTAAATCTTAATAAAGCCACAAGGCGTTTCAAGAATTGTAATTGTCACATTGATTTTCAAATTGTTATATTGAGTTTGCAAAATGAAGGGACATTGTCCCACTGCCAATAATTCTTTCACGATCACTGTTATTTATTATCAAATATTGAATTTAACAACCATTCCAATAAGAGACCACATTTTGATGGTCTCCTAAGTGGACACTGAATTCAAATTTTACTGTACTGATAAAGCAAATGTACATTTAGTAACATAATTTGATTACTCAGCGTTAAACAGTTGTAACTGCCTTTATATTTATAGGCAGTTACAACTGGTTTGCACTGAGCCATTGATATGTATTAGTTCTACTTAGAGTTAAATCTAGTAAACAGCACACATATTTACAATTTATTTACCTGTACTCAAACTTGAGGGTTTTCACCATAACCAAACTATAACAACCTTTGTATTCGTACACAATTATTAATGCTTACAAGCAGCAAGAAAAATGTAATTAGTTACAAAAAAAAATCACTACAGCTTTGATTAAGCTGTAAGTATAATAAGAAGTTTAAGCAATATAATTAACACTTTTCTAAAATAAAACTAATTGAAATAAGTCATATCAGAAATACCTCAAGTTTCCTCCCAAACAGGCTGGCTGATGAAAAGCATTTTTCTTCATAAATATCTTATCAAAAATATGGTCTATTTAACAAGTCAAAAAGTAACAAATGAAACATTTACAGTAAAATCTTAGCAGAAAACTTCACAATGAAGTATTAACAAGATATGTTCATAATAGAACATAGACTTTCATTCAAAAATGGCAAATATTCAAATACAAATCCTTAACTAAGAATATCACCTTAACTGAATATGGCTATGTTTTGAGGCACTAACTTTGAAACAAAGCACTTGCTAACATTGTTTTTTGTTGATGTTTCCCGTGTTAGATGATTTTTCCTTGACCTCACTCCATTCAATGTACTGTTATAGAATCCTATCTTTTATTCGACTTATTTGCAGACAACAAAATTCTAAACTGGTCCAAATTTAAAGAAGATGTAGATGTTAATTCTTAGTTAGTGAATTCTTAATTTTTGACTTTTGAGGAAGGATGCATTCCCTGTAACAAGCACTTTTTCATTTTCCACAATGTTGTCCCATACTTTTTTATTAAGGCAAAACAAACAGAAGAATAGTGTGGGAAAAGAGATAATATGTTGAGGTCATATGACAACAAAGTATATAAATATAGGCATTAACAATAGTGGGGCACCAAACCTAACCCTTGTCATACTAAACAAAAATCTTAGCAAAAATTGCATTTAAACAAAAGTGCTAAAATTAATGGATGCATTAGGAGCTAGTCTGTTTTGATTAATTAAGAAAACAAACAAGTTTTAAATATTTAAAAAAATAAATGGAAAGTCGGGTGTTATAGACAAAGATCAGAGTGCACGTAAGTGCAGACTGATCTTAGTAGATGTCTCCTGTCTAAGCAGGACAGGGGAAAAGACAAGCAGTAGCCCAGTTGCCCATGGCCCCTACATTTTTTGTGAAAGTCTGGGCCCCCAAGTTAAAATTGTTAGTCATTTTCCTTGCAGAAACATTCTAGGGGCCCGTTTGACTAAAACTTCTTATGAAAAATTTAATTGTAAGTCAAAATCTCAAACTGTACCTGTTTTTCCATTCATTATTAGATTCTGTCTTGCAATATCTCATTTGAATCGTCCTTAGATGCCAATTCCAATGAGATGATACATGGTAGAATTCCATATTTAGTTACTACTGAAGAAGCAGCTTTTATTTTTGAGTCACAGTACTCAAAAATGATCATATGATTGATAGTAAAACAGGCCCCAGGTCCAGCATGACAAGGGCTTAAAAAAAAATTAATGAGCATTATTACTCCTACATGGATCCTTTTTAAAACAAGAACATTGCCCATGGGTACCTACACTCATGTGATGCATAATGCTGGAATTCTAAGTCATTAAAAGGGGCCAATGCCAACACCAACAAGGTGATGACAATACCTTGGATTTACTCAAAAAACAGCCAAGCTTATAAGAGATCTTATAAGACCCCTGAAAGTAAGACAGATTACAGAATATGTTGAAACAGCTAAACTTTGTTCTGATCAAATGAAGGTGTAACCACTATTGAATTTGATATAATTTTCGATGTTTTTCTGATTGTACATAGAATCTTCCTATTTCGCCGTATTTTTTGCGGTATACATAATTGCTTTATTTTCACATATATACATAAATTATAAAAATCTTATTTGAGCATCAATAATCTTGAGCATAAAGTATAAAACAGCCAAATTAGATATTGATAGAAAACATCACATCATTTCAGTAAAAAAATTACTTCTGTTATCATGCAATTTTCAAATTTTCATGGTGTTTTTTTCTTATAAAAAGCATCATGGCTATAACCGATTATTATACACAAAAGGGATGAGCCTGTGAGTGACATTTCCAACTTTTTGACATATGTGTGAAGGGCCAACATCAAGCAGTCTAAACAGCCACAAAGAAGATTGTCTGACTGTCTACACTATCAGACCTTATATATCTACAGAGCACAGAGCAAACACTCTGGTCAGTCTGTGCATTTGCACAGGCTGATCAGAGTCTTTGCTGGGTGCTCACTCGAAACTGTTGGAAATGTCACGCACATGCTAAAATGATATGTAATATCAAATATGTCTTCTTCTGCAATGGAAGGGTAGTAGAAACTATTAAACCCAACTATCTTTTCAATAATGACTCATTCACACTTAAGCATGGTGGCTGGATCACCTAACCATTCATTAATGGTATTTCCCACACAGATACTGGTACTACTGTTACATCTAGTTATTGAATCAACAGTTAAAGAATTTTTGTATATTGTCTCACTACATGTTCAAATGATTGTCTTATAGTATGTTTTCGGACTATGTAACAACTACTTAATCAGCAAACCTATGTGTAACTAAATTCTCTATTTCTACACAAACCACATTCAGATATCTAATAAAGTAAAAAGAGAGACTCAAGATCACATTTAAAAGAACACATCTAAACTAAAAAATAACTCAAATAAAAAGTCAGCCTCTAGGATTAGTGGTTGACCATGAAGCCAGCGATTGACCATCAAAAATCTAAAAATATCCTTTTCACTCTCAAAAAATATGACCTCAGAGTTATTTTAACCCTTTGATTTTTCCAGGATGAATCTTGTTGATTCTATTTTTATCTAAGAATAATCAACAAGAATGCCAGAGTCACAATTTACTCCGATACAGGTAAATTTTCAACAAATGACCTTTTTCAGTAATGCAGCAAAGTATGATAAAAATCCAGAGAACATACACATGGAAGCATGATGAGGAACATTCTGTGACAGTTTTATGCAAATCTGTCCATAGTTGAAGTAGGAATTTTATGTAAAAAAAATTGACATAATTATGGATTCACTTATGGATCCGATAGACATTGAATATATGTCAATCCTTTCACATAGTTTCAGGTTATGATCGAGCTCTCTTTTTACTTCACAATAATAGCTATGTAATATTTTGGCATATACAAACTTACTGCAAAATGTACATGTAATACATGTATCAAAAAAATTTAACAGATTTTGATATGTAAATTCAGTGAGTAATGAGCAACAACATTATCATTTTCTCTACATATAAGTTAACAAATTAATTTTATGCAAATTGCAAGTTTAGTACAACACTGTTGTATGCACCTTATTAAATCTAGGCACTTACAGAGCTTTTCCTCTAAACATTCTAAACACAGAACCGGATAGATGGAAAAGATGGCTATCTCAATCTTTTATTTTTCATCCTATCTTTCTGGTACTCATAGGAATAGCATTGGTCAGAAATTTCCAATGAGTACCTACAAAATAGTTTTTGCATGATAGATGATGTTTTCATTAATTATTCTTCATTTTAAAATTGGAATGACTCACTATATCTGGTGCTCTGATCAAATAAGGGAAGGTTTAAAATCTTTTTCATTTAAACAGTTAAAAGATAACATCTTTTTTAAATAATGTGTGTTATTTAATACAGTTCAACATCGCTTTTAACAATTTCATGTCGAAGGGACTTGTGCACCTACAAATGGATACCTGGAAGTTCTCACACCAGTACAACTATTCCATCCTGTCCTAGCCTCCAGCTTCTACTCCCCCTAGGTTCACCATTATCCATACATTGGTAGGAGTCAAAAATTGGACAGGATATGTGCCATTGCATAATATCCAACCATGACAAGCCATGATTAATGAATTGGAGTCTGCCAGGCTACTTACTGCACTGCCTCTTTCCTTTACAGAGATTTTGAACAGAGAAAGGGACAAGAGAACTTAAATTTTTCTAGATGTGCAATCTAAACATTGTAACTACAGCTTCAATTAGGCTTAAGTATCAACATTTTTGTAGTTCACCAACATTATTTTGAATTCTACCAATTCATTAATAATCTGCACATTACCAGAGGGCAAGTGATTTAAAAGAGTATGTACCTTACAGAATAACTGAAACCTGACAATGAAATTCAGTATTAGTCAGAAAATATGGCTTGAAAAGAAGAAATTGCTTGTCTCAAGCAATTTCTCCTTTTCAAAACAAGTTTTCTTAATTTCAATTAGGTTGTCAGGGGTATTTTAAGAGGTGTTAAAGCCAGTCTAAAATCCTTATTTCTCAAAGAAACCCTTGTGGGTACTCATCTGAATGGTCCCAACAAGACATTTCCAATGAGTACCAAAAACATAGGATTCATGCAATAATTTATGAAATACTTTGATCTAAAATCCAAAATACCCCCTCTATCTGTAGCTCTGTTTTTTATGTTTTTTTTCTCAACATATGGTAGGAATGTTTCATTCTGTAGAAGACAAAGCAACAATGGAATCCTCATTTTTAGCCATACCATTACCATTCATATTATCATCCATGAGCAGGGATTCTGTGGGCCGGGTGCTGTAATGGAAACGTTCTAAATGTTGCAGCAAATAATCTCTTCGACGGAACCGACGATCACAAAGCTCGCAAGGAAATGGCTTCTCGTCGGTGTGTATTTTTCGGTGTGAGCGCATATTGGATGGATGAGTAAACGCTTTATTGCAAATGTCACATTGATAACGTTTGTCACCTACGTGAGATCGCCAGTGGAATGTACGATTGTTTTTATTTGCAAGGACTTTGAAACATATTAGACATTTTGCCATATTCCCAATTTCTATAAATGCACTCTTCATGTCTGTTATATTGACCGGTTTTCCATTCATTCCACTTCTAATAAAATTGCCGTCACTTTCGGCAACAGTGTCATTTAATGGGGCGTTTGCTGAGTTGGCAGAAAGAGGTTCCTCAATTTTACGTCTTTTGATCGGAGCTTTACGTGGCTTTCGCCTATTTTTTTGTTCCTCTGGATTAAGATTTTTGTCACTTGAATTTCTTCTTTGTTTGATTACTTTTTTACCAAGTGTTTCAGCTTCATTTTTTGGTTCTTCATATTCATCATTAAAGCTGTTTTCAATTTTGCAGTTCTCCAAAAACATATCATACTTTATAGGAACATCTGCAGAGAATTCTATCTTTGGTTTCTTGTTGTCATTAAAATCCAGTGGAATGATTTCTTCCTTCCAAGTGTAAGCCAGAGGTTCCTCATGGAAACCGTTGTATTTGGGGACAGGACTTCCCTCTTTTGATTGGAACTTTGAAATATCAGAGGATGAAGATTGGACATTACTGCCTGAGTCACTGCTACAATCAAGAGTGTACGAGTATCCACCAATCTGCTTCTCACTCAGGTCTAATGCTTCTGATGTCTCGAGATCATTTGTGTAGTTGGTGGTGGGATTAATATCGGTGTGGTCAACCATTGCGTAGTTTTGTATTTCTTGTATTTCCTGTTGTGTTTGCCATTCTGGAGGTTGAGATTTACATCTCGGTGTGGATTTACGACGATGTGTTCTACTGGACTGAGCAATTTCTACTTTGGAAGGTGTGGGTAATGAGGAATTATTCTGGGCTGAGTGAGAGCTTTTTGGCTGCTTTGTTGGTTCTTCTGCGATATAAAGAAAAATCCTCTTTCGAAAATATCATTGATAAATTATCATAACATCAAATGATATTACATATACTTAGATCATAGGTATTTTGTGTGTTCTTTTCTCTAATTTTAGATAAATTTCCAATTTGGATGATTGCTTTAAGGAAATTAACCTCAAATTAAAGGGAAAAAGGTAAATTAACCTAAAATTATAAGGTAAACAGACATCAATTAAGGTAAATTAACCTAAAATTATAAGGTAAACAGACATCAATTTGATAGATAATTTGCTTTAGGAAAAGGCTACTAAATAAAAGCTCCCTCTTGATGTTTTGTATAGTCCCTATGAGTATTTATTGGGGGAAATGTGGTTTATATCAATATTAATTCTGCAACATTTGTGTCATGCCATTTTTCAAAATGTTTGTTATCCGTCTTTTCATTCATCATGCCAAAGTAAATTATTTTTTTCTTTACAAGACATACCTGAGCAAAAGTGTAAAAACTGTTCCTTTATGAGTTCTAGTGAGGAGTTTTTGACAAAGCCTTCTCCCTTTGCCGACCCTATATGACCACAACTATTTTCTGATGGACTGACAGTTAGTACTAAATACTCTTCCCCTGTGTCGGCTAACTTTGTCAACTGTAACAAAAATATCTCTTTCTTATATGTATTTCTGTAAATTTCTTTGTTTCTTGTACTTGTAAATGGCATATTATAAGTAGACTAGTGTACTCACTTCCTTTGAAATCAAAGAGTAAAAGCTGTCAAAAAAAAAAAATATGATGGACAGAAAGAAAGTAAGAAATTGTACTGTTATGATAATATTATATGTATTTTTTTCCTTTCCACAAAATTGTCTTTTTTCAATAATATGTACAGAGGTACAGATAACAAGGGGTAACTCCTGTTTTAAATCTTTATATCAATTGAAACCCTATGTTGTGGGTAAAATCATTTGAATTGTCTCCATGAGACGATTCCAATGAGTGACCACAAAATAGGGTTTGAGCAAGGATTAGTGTAATATTTTAATTTGTACATTTGTAGTCTGATATATATTTGTTCTCTTGTCTGATACTTTGGACTGAACAGGTGAAAGCTATTGAATTACAGAGAAGGATTATAATATACAAGAGATGATTTCTTGATACCTTCAATCTTGATATCCTCTATATGCGACTCTATGATTCAGAATAACTCCTAAATGGCGAATTTATGGCATTCTAATCTGCAAATCGGGAGTCTGGCACAGGTACAGATAAGTAGTAAAGCCAGTCTAATTTTTTTATAATTCTCAATGAAACACTATCATGTGGGTATTCATTGGAATTGTCTCAGACTCATAAAGATGATTCCAATGAGTACAAACATAAGGTTTGTGCTATTATTATTCAAATACATTGATCTAAATTCCAAAATATCCCCTCTGTCTGTGGCTGTAGCCTGGGACTCCGGGACCCCACTTAGCATGGAAATGTGTAGATGACTTACCAAAGCCTGTATTTCATATTTGATGACAATTTTGACAGCTTCTAACAATGATGGCTCTGGTTTTCCATGGTCCTTCAGAAATACAGCCATTCTGTAAATACAGCAAGATATATTAGCCTTTTAATCAGACGTACAAACACAGGGGTAACTCCAGGATAAATTCTTTATTTCTCAAAGAAACCCTATGACTATGAGTACCCACAAGATAGGGTTTGTGAAAAAATAGTGAAATGTTTAAAATTAAAAATACAAAATACCTCCCTCTGTCTGTATCTCTGTTTTGATGACATGTTCAATATTTTCACAGGTGAATACGGACAAGGCTCAGATCAGCCAGTACATCTACAGTCTTATCATAGTCTTACTTTGTGCTCTTTAGATAGCTAATGACTCATACTTTCTTTAAACACTAACTTAAAATTATCTGGAGCATTGAATTATAGAGAATTTGTTTTTTCTCTATGATAGCTGTAAAACTCATCTTTATCTTTTTTACAGAAAATTATAACCTTGATCTTTGTGTCCAAAATTGAAATGCAAAGCAGTTTTGATTTTCAGATAAGCAGCTTTCTTTTTACTTTGAAACCTATATTTCTTGTACTGATTTGGATGAGAAGAACAGTTTACACTTAAACAAGATGTATTCACAATGCCTGGAAAACAGCATATTTTCCCAAGTTTTAATCTTGGCAGATGACCTTGAGACCTGCAAATGTGTATCGATGAGCACGCAAAATATGAGCACTGTATCTTGAATAGCCTTGAAGTAATTGGCAATGTTAAGTTTTTCCAGACAGACATACTGATGGACAATTGTAAAACAGTATGCCCTTGATCTTTTCCAGGGGTGGGTAGGGGTGGAACATGAAAAAATAATCAATAATGATCAGATGGATATGTGGTTTGAGGCCAGACTTTGAAGTGGATATAGCAACAGTTTCTGAAAAACTCAGAATCATCCACCTGGACACCATTTTGAGACGCAATAGACTGTGCAGTCAGTCATGGACCAACAGATACCAGACTATGGATGTTGAGGGAAGAGTGGCAAGAGGTAGACCCAGAAAGACCTGGAAGGACAACATCAAGGAAGACCTTTGGACCTTGAACCTCACAGCTGATATGGAAGAGACAGGGACGAATGGTGAGCACGACTGAGAGCGGCAACATGACGGTCCAACCCTCAGGATAGAGGCACAACAGACTTTAAACTGTATGATGATGATGATGATGATGAATATTTAGGTTTGACCAGTCTCTATTGGATAAATTGGCACCAGGTTACACTTTTACATGTATCTAAGTCAGTCACCTCATGATAATAAGATAATCTCTAAGTAGAACCATATTCTAGGGATTCTTTTGCATTAGTGTAAATTATTGATAAAATGTCAAACATGAGCAATGTCCCCCGCCATCAAAGCTTGATAGTAAACTGAAGCCTAATGAAAGGACAAAGACTCTAAAATTATGCAAGCAAGAGTTGTAGTTCTTGTACACTGCACTTTTCTCCCCATGAGATCTATCCATCTATAAAGTTTCAAGTTGATCGCTTTTATACTATAGCAGATATACTCCGGACAAGTTTAGTGACAGAATGACTGAATGACTGACGGAGACCATTTCTATATCCCCTTCCTGGTTAATTTGAAATTTTTACCAGACCAAACAAGTTCCACCAGACAAAACGATAAAACATTGTGAATGTGGCTAGAAATTACCAGTCAATTGGTCCTGTATCGGATGGGCGTGATTTTTACCAAACATGTCAGTGGGACCGGCAGTATTTCTTGAAGTCTGGTACTGTGCTTAATAAGAGTTTATATTTAGGTCTTTCTGTTATTCGAGTATTTGTATTTTTGTGTTAAGGGAATGTTTTTCCATTTCATGCAGAGTTATTTTCATTTTTCCTCAATTTCTGAGTACATGTATCTTATTCTTGATGGTGTTTTCATAGCATTTTTTTTTTCATTTTCCGGTATAGCAATATAGGATTTGCACTCAGAAAGTTGTTTTTCTAGTGATTTGTTTTCTGTTTGCTTATCACTTTTTGTGTATTTATTTTCCTGGTCTTTCTCATGTGATTTATTTTGTGCTGTTTTTTCCTTGTTTACTTTTAGCTTCAGTTTTGTTTTCAGAGACTTCAGTATTTCCTGTGTCTTTTTGGCTTGTTTCATTCATAACAATAATATCTGTTGCAGTATGTTTTTGGTGTCTAAATTATTTATCTATGTGGTAGGATATGTTACCCCCATTCATCTCATCATATTTTTGGTTCTTCTGGTTCTACAGTTTGTTTTGCTTGCATTTTTCTGTTCAGACGATTTCCATTCTTTTTTCCTACGATTTAATTGTTAAATTGTCTGTTTTGTTATCTAGTTTGTTTTTCTTTGTTATGTATGTATGAATGTAAAATGTATAATGGTTTTTCCCATGTCTATTTTTAGAATTAGTCTGGGAAATTTCCGATCTCTTGACTGTTGGGTAAACATGTATATAGAATATTTTAGATCTTTCTACAAAGGACTTTTAGAAAGTGATTCAAACTCTAGAATCTTCTAATGTTCTATGTTTCTAGATTGTTCAATGGTATTATATAAAGGTATTCCTACAGCATTCTTGGTTCACTTGGTTTAGACTAATGGTTTCATTTAGTAGTACTGTGTTAAACTAAAAGGGGATTTCTCATTATCTTAAAAGTGTGATTAAGAGTGTGTTTAATTTTAAATTCAGATATTATTGGACTTATTATTTGTGGACAAGGAACTTAATTCATTTGGATCTAAAATCAAAACTTTAGGATTAAACATTCAAGTTATTGTAATTTGTTTTTGTTTTTATTTAATAATGTCAATAAATCTGTCATTATTGTCAATAAATATTGTTAATTGTCAAGTTTGTTGCTGGCTTCTTTGTTCTTGTAACATTGGCACGTAACACCTTGGTAATGTTGTATTTTAGTATTTCCTCAGCTTTTTCAGTGGTTACTGTATCATCATGTTCATTCTTCCGGGATTCTTCAGTTATCAAGCCAATGGGTGTTGTTCTGAGTTTTCTTTTCCTAGTAGCCATCTCCGTGTTCAATCTGCCTTTTCAATCTGGGGGTAAAAATGGGTATTTTACAGCATGCATGTACCCCCTCTATATAACAAAAAGAAGGCTGGTTGCAAAAATTTGGGGGTACAATTTTCAATTTAGGGGTAAATTGCCCCCATTTTGGGGTTTTGGGGAACACTACATCTGTGTGTGAATGTTGATTATTTCCATGCTTGGTAGGGCTTGTCGCATGTTCCAGGTTTGGGTTTTCACTTGCCAGTGAGGCTCCTCGAGGTTCCTTGTTTGCTTACCTTCGCAGCATTAATTTCATGGTCCTTGTTGCAGTAAGAAATTCAAACATCTTGTTGCTGGTTGTTTTCATTTCTATGTTCTGTTTGATTACTGGATAGCAGTTTTTCCTTGTAATCATCATAGTCCTTGTTCTTTTTGTCAAGGGTAGACTCCTTGATTTCAGCATAGCATATTTGTGGTCTTTAACTGTAGCTTGGTGGATTAATATCACTCTGTGTGGCAAGATTCAGGTCATTTCCTGACGGAATTGAGGTCCCATTTCTTATGCACATGTTGGTTTGGTTGTCCGTTTTACCATTTAAGTTATCTAATGTATGCTGGCATATATGGGAAATTTCATTATTGACAGCTGATAAATTGTGCTTGCTAACTGCTTCCCATACCTTAGGAATGATCATTTCTGATACACAAATATCCACATTTGCCCCATTTATATCTGCTCGGCTTGTTGTGTTGAGCAGATTTACTCTGAAAAGCTGTTTCTTACTGTCTTTGTGGCATACAAATACTGGTACCTCTACAACCAGCTCTTAATTCAGATGTTTTCCCTTTGCATGTTTTTGGAATACTTGGTACTGATATTTAGTTTGGTCAAAGATTTTTCTTTTCAAGATCTGATAAGCTCCTTAGGATAATGTCAATACCAGTGTGCTGGAATTTGCTTCAATCAAAAGATTGTCAGAGCATTTAGATCCAGCTATTTTCGTTTCGAAGGCTTTTTTAAGCTCTAGTTGGTATGGTACCGTGATTTTTGTTGGTGTAAAAGCCTCTGGTGTTCTTTTTTTCCAGCTTCTTTTGGTGATTCCCCAACATGACATCACAGGTTGTCCACTTGACAGGAACCAAGATTCTGGATTTTATTTTCAGAATTTATAAGCATGAAAATTATTTTCAAACTATTCTGAAATACTTAACTAAGAAAAATTGAAAATTTCTGTATATCTTTTATCTATGGGCAATGAATATGAAACATTTACTTTCAAATTTTTTATCAAATTTAGCATGGAATGAGTGCAAAAAAAAATTTGAATGATCTGGTAACCTCATGTTTAAAATCTCACATTAACATGAATAAACCATAGGCCTAATTGATGCAAATATCAGACAGCACGAAAACAGAAGAACATCAAATATATGTCATGTGATGATTTACACATGATCTGTATCTTTTACATTGCAGAATCCAATACTGGCTATAATGCAACGGTGAGGGAGGGCCGACTAGTGTTACCGGCTGGATTGGCCAAGGGCCGTTTTAAATGCCTAGATGTTTTTGGATTTAACAATGTCTTCCTCAAGTTTATTTCAATTGACAATTGTTTTTACAAAAATGAGTTTTTGTACTGACTGGTGTTTGCATGTATTGGTTCTAGACTTTTTGAATTTTGTTTGATTTGAGAGCTTAGTACATTTGATGTTTCACAGTCTTCGTATTGTTTTAGTTTGTTTTTTGTTGTTTGTTTAAAAGCTTCCTTAAGCTTACGTTATTTTGTTACTTTGTCTTGCCGACTCAAAATAAATCTTATCTTATCTTATTTTGGGCGAGGGTCTGGTTGCTCTCAGAAATTGAAATTGTACCAACCCCTCAACCACCTTATAAAGCATGACAAATCTCTGGCTTTTCCTTCTTGACTGTAGACTGGGCCAGTCTTATTGTTTGCCTGTCTGTTTGATACAGCCTTCTTCCCGGGATTTATAGTCATTTTTAATCATTTAAATAAACCTTATGGCTCTGATTTGTATTCCTTTAAAGATCAAATGAAAAGCTATTTTTCGAACAAGAACTAAATATATATTTCAATCAGTTTAATTGAAATAAAAAGGTATAAAAAATCCGCGTCGAAAAACACACACCCAAAGGGACAATAATTACAAAAGAACGACCGTGATTTATTGGAAAATTTCACCTGGCCGAAAACGGATTTTTGCACTTGCGCACAGGATGTGACGTCATTGTAGTCATTCCTCTCGAAGGTAAACAATGCGAACGCTTGTTATTATCACAGCTATCGAACAACAACACGAAGGTTCGATATTGTTATACCGCTATCAACTTGTGCAGTCAGCACAGTTTAAACCTAAGCAAGCGGAAACTACAGATATGTTTACTTTAAACCCTAAATCTGAGATATCTAGTCACGAGTCTAACAACAAGGTCCGGATAAACGTAAGTCGGAAACTATGGCATGGTTAGAGTGTTTTCACGCCGTTGTAACGATGTAATCTTATTAAAAATAAACATTTTTCTCTCACAAATTAAAATCGGCATTTTTCAGACTGTTCACTTCTTAAATTTGGTAAAAACTTCAGAAAGAAATCCAATTTGATCTAATTAAGAGTAATATTTCACAGTGACCAATCATTTAGCTTCAACTTTTGTTTATTACACAGATTTATAAAAGAAAACATAAAAAGGGCTTGACATAACACATTTGATGGTTGGTCAAAATCATATTACAAGTCAATCAAATATATTATGCAAAATTAAATCAAGACATTGAATAAAACCCTACCTCAACAGGGCTTTGGCAATTAAATGGTATGAAATACCTCCAAACTATAATTATTTGTCGGTACATATTTCCTTTTCCACGATTTTTCCATTTTCTTTAATCCACAAATGTTCACCCATGTTTTCACCTTTTTTTTGAATTTGTCAAAAATATAACGAATGAATATCATGAACTAATAGTTAGAAAAATAAATTCAATTAAACACAAATTTGATGGTATTCCGTTGTCGATTGAAGGTTGTGTCTAGGTCTACCGCCGGTTGAAAATTAGTCTTTTGCGGCATGTCAGTTGAATCGTTGAAGGATAAAATGTGTGTTTAATTAAGTCATAAAGTTTTATAAATTACATGTAGCTGGATGGTTTTGTTTATTGAAAGCATTGTGACATCTTGCCGATTACACAACAGCGCACATGACAAATGATTTACCGAAGGTAACCCTTTCTGCGTGTGCTAATCTGTGTACCGATAATTCTTCTAATATGCCAATTATTTTCAAAAACATTTTTCAAATTTATACATTTTTTTTTATTTCGGCACACAAAACATTTTTATATATTAAAAAATGGTCACCATTTCAAGCTGTAATAAGTGTCAAGCGGGTTCAATATCGTTTACAACAAGAAAATTTCTTCTCTTTTTTTCAACAAAAAAGTTTTCACAATATTGTAAATATCGAAAAACTGTTTAAATGTTGTATTAAATGTCTTATATCAAGAAAAAAGATATAAAGAGAGAAAAAAAGACTAAAAGAGGGAGAGGGAAAGAGAGGAGGACAGACAGAATGCGCCAAACCAGAGAGAATGTTCTAAATAAAAATGTTGACAGGTGATCAAAATGTCGCAAATGTAGCTTTAAAAAGCTGTACTTGCGTTGATTCGATAATTTATCAATCATCGACGATATTGTTCAACGAATAATATATTACTTATTACGCGTGTGCGTACTGCGTGTCATGTTTTTACGCTCTTGGACAAAATTATAACAGGAAGAAATCTTCCCGGCTTTCGTACTGTTCAAGTTTATACGTTAACTTCGAACTCAAGAAATAATTTCTCAGAGCAAAAGTTCGAAGAGACCATTCATTAAACTTCAGCTTCATTATATGTGACCCGTCACGCGAAAGTGGACCGACTGGGAACTCCATAAAATTAAAATAATTATGTTATGAAAGGATTGGTTCAAGTACGGGTCAGTCAGAGGTCGCATAAAAAACTTTTTCAAGGGAAGGAACAAATCACTAAAATACTCTTGTAAAAGAAAATCATCAAAGTTGGACAATTTACGAACCTTCACGGTCCGCAATCTGAGTAGGGTCGACTCTTTACGCACTAGCCTTACGTTCTTTGATGAAAGATTTAGAATTTGGTACTCAAACATCTGTTTATAGCTGATCAGAAGCTGCTCAACAAGCTTTTTCGTAAACGAAATTTGGGTACATTTTCAAAATTCAATAATATCGTTTTAAACTGTAAGTGCGATATTTTGGTTTTACAACAACAAAATGTTTTCATCATTGAACACCAAAATAAGTTTTTTTACTAATTACAGCAATTATGACATCTGTTTACACTTTGGTTTATTGACGGGGAGTGGTTTTCCAATGATATACATGATTATAATTGACACTTGACAAAATTTTACCCAATCAGTTCACCGGAAATTTCAAAAGGCGTTTAATTGGTTCATTACCTTTTGACGGGGCGTGGTTATCGGACAATTCATGCGCAAGAATAACCAATCAGTACACCGAAAGATATTTCTATGTCTTTGTGTATAGTAAATGTTTCGGGTCCCGATTGAATTCAATTAGGATAATTAATACTATTAATAATGCTACATCAAGACATTTTAAATGAATTAGACCCTTGCATCTTGCCGCAACATCTTATAGACAATCGTTTTTACGACAAATTTGTGAAAAATCTGTGATAGGTTGAACGAAATTCTGTAATTTTATATGATCTGCTTATTCCGTCAATACATTCATAACTGCAATGACGTCACAGGTCAGTTTCAATAGCGGGCTACAGGTGTGAACAGAGAAAATCGTCGATTTTACCACTATCGTATATATTATTTTCATTTTGAATATCGCATCAGATTATTTAAATACATCTCTTTGTATTTACGTAAGGTCAAAAGAGCTTTTCATTTGACCTTTAAGGCTATCTATGTCTTTTTGAAGCTATGGGTCTCATATAATTGATCCATCATACATAAGGGATCGAATGACAGACGTTTCACTATTTAGATGTTTCCTACCCAGACGTTTCCTACCAAGACGTTTCACTACTTTTTGGTAGTGAAACGTCTTGAATATTTTAGAGTTTTATAAACATAAAGATGTTGATATTTCTACATTTATTTTGAATTCTGGTGGGTTTTATGAGCAATCAAGATTTAATGTCCAAACAAGAGCTGTCACTGTAAGATGACAATGCCCCCGACACCGCTTTGATTTTAAATTATGGCCAATCTATGTTGAAGGTCAAGGTCATCCAGGGGTCAAGGTCACCAAAGTATGTGCCTACAGAAAGGTAATGTACCAAGAAATGTTGTGGTAAAGTATGATGCGAATATGTTAAGTAATAAGGAAGTTATGGCCAATGTTAAAGTTTTTGGACGGAATGACGGACGGACGGACGGACAGACGGACAAGTCATATTTATGATGCCTCCCTATCGGGGTCATAAAAATTAAGGAATAGAAATCTTCATTTGCAAACTTGTGTTAACTTAGTATTACAGGTATACGTGTATGTGTATCTGTCATACAATTACCTGAAGTGTGAAACAGTTTCAAAATTCAATCATTTCACACCAATATTTAATTTTTAGATATTTGGGATTTATGGGTCAAAAATTGAAAAAGAAATAAATGTGTGAGTGTATGCAATATTCATGCCATATTCTCTTTGTAACCATGTATCTATAAAACAAGACCCAAAAGATAGTGAAAAGCGAAACAACATTAAAGACATTGTTGAATTTATTGTATTATGCTATGCATCAAAGTAAGAGAATGACTTACTTTTACCAACTCCAATTTAGATGAGATTTCAGACTTATTTCATTAATTTTTTTTTATTTTGTCCATCAGTTCAATTTGTAGTATATTGTGTGTAAGAATGTGTAAATTGGGGAGAAAATATTTTTAGAAAGGGAGATGTTGTTAAAAGAATTTTTTTTATTTTTCCCAAAATTCCATTCTTCAATATTACAAAATGTTAACAATTTACCTTATTATGTTAACTCTCTTGCGATGTTACGTAGGTCCCTTAACCACTCATAGTTTTTTGTACGATATTCCGTTTCATATTTGTAGAAATGGATAAGTAATAACTGAATTGGCACTTGAATCAATTTAATCACTTTTAAAAAAAAGAAGACAATTACTCAAAACTAAAGACATGTTGATTAAATTGTCTTCTTTGATATCTCAAAGGTTGTTAGAGTTAGAACTGATGAATTCTATAGTAGTTCAATTCTGCCATTGAATTGTAATATTACAGCATGATGTTAAAAGCCAAATAGACTGTTTCGGATTAAATGTGTTTGAAGTATGACAAAGATTAAAAAGGTGTCATGATCACTACAGTAGTTATTTGCAGCTGCATTTACAGTATACTAATTAACCCTTGATTGCAGTTATTGAAAGGTTTCTACTTGCTAAGTTACAATCATCATTTTGGGGAAATCAAATATAACCTTACCAAACTAAAAATTCATTTAACTGTAAATTGAAATAAAATAAAGCCATGTGTATTGCTTCTGATTTTTTTATGAAATACCAAAACAAGGTTAATTTCAGATAAAACATTATGAGTGACAATAGTCTGTGACAATTATATTAATTAAGATATACTAAATGATACATGTATTAATTAATATAACTAAAATTGAACCCCTAGAAATAATTATCCTGTAGAAGAAATCAAAGCACTGAAAGTACTGATGGTGGACGTTTCTGTTGGCATACTACAGTGATTCCTCCATTTGTGGTGAAAAGAGAAATTTTACATGTAAAATTACGATAAAAGGAAAATGACCTGACCGCATCTTGCTTCAGATATACGTTTCTCAACATATATCGTCGATCGTCAACAAAGTCCTGTAATTATAAGGTTTCGATAACTTTCGGAATTATTCCCGGTGTAGTTTAAACAGTGATTCTCCGATCCATTTGTTATAAAAGTAAAGAAATGAAAATTAGATGATTAGGTTATTATTCTTATTTTGTAATGCTAATCAGTTCTCCGTAATCTCATTTTTAAAAATTATGGTGTTATCTGCTTAAACTAGAAAGCTATGAATGGCTTGGGTTGCTCCACAGGATTGAAATTCTTGTTAAAGAAAAAGAAAAGTTATGACTAGATTTTTAGATATTTTGGATTCTTCTGATGTTGAAAATGATTTTCAGAGTTTCCACTATATAACATATAGAGAAAAGACCTCCGCTAATAAAAAAAAACCATATATTTCATCCAATGACAATAATTTTGGCTACATGATAAAGGGGTCGCCCAAGGATCATACCAATGAAGTCTGATTTATATCCACCCATAACATTCTGAGAAAATGATTTTCAAAGATTACACAAAATAACATATTGAGAAATTACCTCTGCCCATAAAATACATATTTTTCATCCGATCACAGTAATTTTTGGTAGACTCATAAAGGGTTACTCAAAAAGATCATTCCAGTGACATTTGGTTGAAAACCATCAGTTACATTCTGAGAAAATGATTTTCAAAGTTTCCACTAAATGATATAATATAGAGAAATGACCTCCGCCCATTAAAATAATTATTTTTCATCTGATCACAATAATTGCTAATAGCCTCATAAAGGATCACTAAAGTACCATTCGAGTGAAATTTGGTTGACATCTATCAGTTACATTCTGAGAAAATGATTTTCAAAGTTTCGACTAAATAACATATAGAAAAATGACCTCCGCCCATAAAATACATATTTTTAAACCGATCACAATAATTTTTTATAGACTGATAAAAGGCCACTCAAGGATCATTCATGTAAAATTTAATTGGTATCCATCAATAAGAATCTGAGAAAACCCACTTTTAACCATAATTGGAAAGAAGCCACGCCCATTAAATCCATTTTTGTCATTGGATCTAAATTTCTTGAACAACTTTGAAAGAGGATCACCCTAGGATCATTCCTGTGAAGTTTGATTGAAATTAATCCAGTTGTTTCTGAGAAGAAGATTTTTACAGAAAAAGTTTACGACCGGACGCACGAACGGACAAGGGACACAACGCCATGACAATAGCCCCAGTGGCCTTCGGCCAGTGGAGATAAAAATTCTATAAAAGGATATTAATTGATTGTTCCGCGATTTTCATTCTCAAAGAAAAGAAAGGTTAAGTGTTCATATAAATGCGTAAAAAATTGCAGACACTCGTCTCGAGTTTGGCTTTCGTGTGTTGAAATGAAAAGTAAAACACCTTTGCATAAACCTTTATTGCATGGCCTGAATGCTTTACTTTACCTGCTCAGACTGTATCCGTATTCATGTGTATACCGATATTTCCATTAATTTGCCTTTGTTTTATATACATTTGTAGCGTCAGGGGAGGTTGCCATTCCAGTAATTTCATTTCATGAGTGACCTCCCATTGACCATTGGGAAATAAGGGGCAAATTAATCACTCTGTCAGAAAAGTAGTTCTACGCAAGGAAAAAATTCACCCGATCTCAGAATTGAATTTGATTTCACACTTAAAAGATGTCTTTGAGGTTGCAACAAGTTACGTAGACTCCTTGTTTCACTCCATTTTTGAAATGCATAGTTGTCAGACGGTTACAATTCTTCAAAAAGAGTAAATTGAATCTTAATGAGTACTACTGTTTTGAAAACCTATTAACATCTGACAGGATTTTTCAAACGTGGTATTAACACTGGTGAACATAAACGTCCACCAAAAATTATTGTCACCCCTCCAGCCTTGTCAAACTCTTGGACTTTACAATAGGTAGTTGACACCTGCGACCTCTCCTTTTGGAAAAGTGACAATTTTAACTGCCTGTACAATTTATTTCTACGTAAGATCTGCTTATATATATTCCATGGAATCACTAGTCAGCTGATTGTTTATATATTGCACTTACACCACAATCTTCTGTAATCAGGCCCTAATTGAAAACCATGTGCATTCTATAATAATAACAACAACAAAACACAACAATTAATGTCTCATCATGATTTATATACCTGCTAATGATGAAACCAGCTAGGTGGTAAACAGAATCATTCAGAACTTATTTGAGAAGTAAAATTATAAATCAAACATTAGTTTATTAAAAGCAAGTAATAAATTATTCATTATCAAAATCCCATTTTTTCCTTCTATATAAAAAACAAAATACATGATTAAACGGATAATTAATGACCTTTTAATAGAAAAAGGTAGTGAAACGTCTATACCAATACAAAAAGGTAGTGAAACGTCAGGGTAGGAAACATCTGAATAGTGAAATGTCTCAGGTGTGAACAGTCTCAATAGTGAAACGTCTGACACCCTAAGGGATCTAACCATGGAGATATATGCTATCTTTTTGTAGTTCTCTGTACGGGTCATACTAAACTATGCCCCACGGAGAAAGTATGCCCCACCTAGCCCCACGGTACAAAATGACGCCCCACGGGTTTTAGCAATGTGACTAGGGGCCATTTTATGTTTTTTATATAGGAAAACACATTTTTAATCATGAGTCCAAATTTTATTTGTCTATCTTAAAAAATAAGCGAGATATTAGTGAAAATATTTTACGACTAAGCTAGTTCAGTTACGACCACACACCCTACAATTTCAATGGACGATAAGCAAATTGTTAATAACAATTCTAACAAAATACGACTATATCCGTGTATAATACAGCTTTATATTGAATAATTACCGACATCTTTATTTTATTTTCAGGTTTTGAAGATATTTCAAATTCAACACGGGACATTTCAAAGGGACAGTACTCTTCAACGCTTAGTCAGACGTCAACAGAAGTTGTCGTTTATGACACGGCGCGTTATGGAAAACCAATCGATAGTAAGAGTAAAGTGTGGATGTTAACCCATTCTCCCAATACTCTGGAGTCTTACAAAACATTATGCTGTATTTACGATGTTTTATCAAATTTAAATAAAAATAACAAATGCAGGGGGATTCATTGAATTTACAATCAACAGTTTTCAGTAGGTTGACTTGATCGGGATTGGCATCTTGATCGGGATTGATTTTTTTTATAACTGCATATATAATTTTTTAATATTAATTTGAATGAGAAAATAACAAAATGTTATAGGCTATTTCATAATTGCTCATGGCATCTGGCAGGTGTGATTCGGTGATTGTGGTTAATTGTTGATTGCTCTATAATATCAAAGCTGAAACATTTGTACTGAATGCCTTATGAAAATTATGGAAAAAATTGAGTTACTGTTTGTCAAACATTGCTGTAATGACGATGAATAAAAATCACTCACATGTCACTTCATTCGTAATAAACAGTATATAAGTTTCTTAAATTACATTCATTTCAGACAAACACACAAAGATGAAGATAGCTATCTACGGAGACAGTTATGTTGCAAGGCTCGCCATATTTTGCAACCACAACTTAGAGGTTTGATCTTTTATGAATAGCTTATAATATTTTTTAAATAAACTTTTATATACTCTTAATTGCGAAATATATAACATACATCCACTTATAATTTCAGGTTCCAGCAGACGTCAGATTCTATGGTAAAGGCGGCATGACAGCACTACACTTTGACAGAGATATTCTACAACAGTTACTACAATTCAAACCAGACTACGCAATTATCAATGTAGGGGGTAATGATATACAATCAGACTCTGCAATATATGCGAGAGAGGTACATTTCCAAAGGACAATTGCTTGACCAAAAAATCGTTTAATTCACAAAGAAAAAAATTAATGAGTTGATGAAGAAAAAGGTCGATACTATGCATTTGAATATGAGATTTCCTCTCGACTATGATCAAGATGGCGTCCATTTCAGTTGTCCAAAGGGTCAAACTAAATACTTTTACTTTTTGCAAAGATTCATTTTAGCCTTAAAGAAAATAAAAAAAAATGTACTATATGTAACAAGAGGACCATGATGGTCCTAGATCGCTCACCTGAATCTATTTGACCCCAAGGGCATCATATCAATTAAATAGGCAGATGTCATTAAGTAGATAATTTCTACATAAAACCAACTTTCATGACATTTCTGCAAAAAATATGGCCCCTAGAGTTATAACAAGAAAATTATCATTAAGGCCCCTTTTCCTGTGATATGGCATGGATCCTTCCCGCTTTCAAAAGGCTTCATATGTGTGACCTGGCCAACATTATGACCAAGTTTCATGAAGATTGGGCAATATTTGTGGCCTATAGAGGGTAAACAAGAAAATTGTCATTAAAGCCCCTTTTCCCATGATATGGCACGGATCCTTCCCATTTTCAATAGGATTAATCCTTGTGATCTGGAAAACATTCTGTTCAAGTTTCATGAAGATTGGACCATAATTGTGGCCTCTAGAGTGTAAACAAAAAAATTGTCTTAAAGGCCCCATTTCCCGTGATATGACATGGATCCTTCAGATTTTCAATAGGATTCATCCTTGTGACCGGGAAAACATTCTGACCAAGTTTCATGAAGATTGGACCATATTTGTGGCCTCTAGAGTGTAAACAAGAAAATTGTCTTTAAGGCCCCTTTTCCCGTGATATGGCAGGGATCCTTCTCATTTTCGATAGGGTTAATCCTTGTGACCTGGAGACCATTCTGACCAAGTTTCATGAAGATTGGACCATATTTGTGACCTCTAGAGTGTAAACAAGAAAATTGTCTTTAAGGCCCCTTTTCCCGTGATATGGCATGGATTCTTCCCATTTTCAATAGGGTTAATCCTTGTGACCTGGAGACCATTCTGACCAAGTTTCATGAAGATTGGACTATATTTGTGGCCTGTAGAGTGTAAACAAGAAAATTGTCTTTAAGGCCCCTTTTCCTGTGATATGGCACGGATCCTTCCCATTTTCAATAGGGTTAATCCTTGTGACCTGGAGAACATTCTGACCAAGTTTCATGATGATTGGTCCATAATTGTGGCCTCTAGAGTGTAAACACTTAAATTGTTGACGTCTGACGACGGACGACGCACGACGGACGACGGACGACGCACGACGGACGACGGACATCCAATGATCACAAAAGCTCACCTTGAGCACGATGTGCTCAGGTGAGCTAAAAAGGATTTCTTTTCCCCGAATGCCTCGTAACCACAGCTACTAGGTATTGGGAAAATGATTTATTGAGATTTAACTTTAGCCTTAGAAATCGTGCAAATTTAATATATTATAAAGAGGAAGAAATTGCTTGTTTTATTTCGATAGAGAAAACATTTATTTGATGCAATATCGATTTAAAGGTGAAAAGAGGCCGATGTTACTGTACCTGTTTGCACGTAATAATGAACCGCAAATGTTTGAAAGGAGAGCGAGAGCCGTGTGATATACGATACATGCTGATTGCCCTTAATTGTTTGTTTGCTTATTGAAAACGTATTAATTGGGAATGATTAAAACTTATGATTAAAGCATAAAAAATAATTGTTTTTACTCGCACGTATATAAACATCTTACATCTTAATTGAGAACGATTAAAACTTATGATTAAAGCATAAAAAATAATTGTTTTTACTCGCACGTATATAAACATCTTACATCTTAATTGAGAACGATTAAAACTTATGATAAAAGCATAAAAAATAATTGTTTTTACTCGCACGTATATAAACATCTTACATCTTAATTGAGAACGATTAAAACTTATGATTAAAGCATAAAAAATAATTGTTTTTACTCGCACGTATATTAACATCTTACCTGCTGAATCCGAACGCCATATTATCAACAAACTATGTTAGATTAAGTAAATCTTTGTTGGATTGGGCTTGTGTTGAAAAATGGAAAAATACCCATGTTCGGTGTGCGAAATTGAGTGCCAAGATGGCTCAATTTTTTGTTCAAAATGTGACAATTGGGTGCACGCTAATTGCTGCAACTTATCAGAAAGTGAACTGCCTTCGTGGTCTAATAAAAACCTTACTTTCGTCTTAGCAAAATGTGCTTTTATAAGTGACACGGATTGTGATGCGGCGTCAGCACTTGACCGGTAAGTCTTCTTTTACTTCCAAATATTTATGGACACTGAAATCCTCCCGCACGTTTAGGAAATGGAGCTAACTTTGCATGTGGCAACACAAGAAAAGCGGAGCAACATTTCACAAACGTCTCATGAACGCTTCCCACTTTGAACTAAAGGAACACCAAAAAATTTTGATGATGTTTTTTAAATTCATAAACATTGACGAACGTTTCGGAAATAGTGCTCACTTTGAACGTGTTGTATTATTTACACTTGTTAAGCGGAGCAACATTTCACAAACGTCTCATGAACGCTTTCCATTTTGAACGAAAAGATCGCCAAAAAAGTCTGACGATATTAATTAAATTCATAAACGTTTCGGAAATTGTGCTCACTTTGAAATCCCCCTTCTGCATTTGTTTTTATTCAAATTTTATAAAAGATCGTAAATACAGCATAATGTTTTGTAAGACCCCAGAGTATTGTGGGAATGGGTTAACATCCACACTCTTACAATCGATCGGTTTTCCATAACGCGCCGTGTCATAAACGACAACTTCTGTTGACGTCTGACTAAGCGTTGAAGAGTACTGTCCCTTTGAAATGTCCCGTGTTGAATTTGAAATATCTTCAAAACCTGAAAATAAAATAAAGATGTCGGTAATATTCAATATAAAGCTGTATTATACACGGATATAGTCGTATTTTGATAGAATTGTTATTAACAATTTGCTTATCGTCCATTGAAATTGTAGGGCGTGTGGTCGTAACTGAACTGGCTTACAGTCAACTCGTACCCACGGCAACTCGTACCAAAGTCAACTCGTACCCATTTTGGTCAACTCGTACCCAATTTTGGTCAACTCGTACCCTTTGCAAAAAATATGGAGTCAACTCGTACCCGTTTTTTTTTTTATTGAAAAAAAAAAAAAACAAAAAAAACAGTCATAAATACCCACTCCTTCAAAGAAAAATATTGTAATTATAAAATATCTATGATATATTTTCAGATATTTGGATAAGTTTTTGTTGTGAAGAAAATGTTATAAATTGTAAGGTGATAAAAGAGTGTAACAGGGACGAAGATTAAACTATAATTGTTGATGTTAATGATTCAGTTATCATGTTTAAACTGTTTGTGTAATTGAGTTTATTTAGTGAATATATTATCTTAATCAGTTCGAAAAACAAATTTAATTTAATTGTCCGATAATTTTGATATGTAACACCGCAGAAGAACAAACAGTTTTTTGTTAGAAGTAGGCAAGTAATAATGAGTTGTATGTAATTGTTCATCTAGATTAAAACTCTCTGTTATTGTAATTATACATTCTTCACAAAAAGTTCTTTGACATTAAATACATGTTATATTTCAATTAAGACAAAAATATCTTTATATAATTAAAGTAAGTCAAAGAAAATGGAACTCAAGTTTTGTATCCACTGAAATACAATCAGATTAACCATTTCCTAATTATGCAAGTCACGTATCGACGGTGTATTTTCATAACGTCGTAACGACAGTTGAAAGATACGGTGGTTACAACATTTTAAAATTACACAAGTTTTTTTTATTATTCAAAATATATTGTTTGTATAACTATTTGATCATTACATTGCAACTACAGCTTAGTCTAGCCGTTGTTACGGTGTTTTGTACTTTCATTTATTTTGAAATACCGTATTTATTCTAATAATCGCCCATATTCTAAGTCGCCCATTCCCTAAAACACCGCCCAAAATCGGCCATTTTAAGACCGACTTTCGGTAAAAGTTGACTACATGTATTCTAATAATCGCCAATACCCTGATTTGAGAAAAAATGCACAGACTATTTTGATGTAATCATCCCATTTTTCCCCCACCAAATACTTAACAGTATAACATTCTTGCAAAATCTTCAACGAATACCAAAAATCCTGATGATACATGATTTGAATGAACTGGGATTGAATTACGAGATTTATTGAAGATCGGGAAAAGCCGCTCTTTATCCTTTTTATGTTAGTGATGGTCGTGACTGCATACATGTAATTTACCCAGATTTTAATAACTTTGCTTCTATGTTTTTATCTTAAAGACCTGGTTTTGGTAACTTTTTACGTTCATCACGTCTACTATTGTCAGTTTCCATAACACTAAACATTTGTAATCCTCATTTAACATTCTTTGGCGTTCTTTAGTCCAATATTACGCCGTAAAAATCCGTTTCTCAATATGTTTCCGATCGAAAAATCGTGGCCGCCATTCAAATATATCACGTGACCTTCTAAATGATAGAAAAAAAGAAATAGTTATGTCTTCAAAATAATTCAACCAATAATTAATTAAATAAAGGGGGGGGGGGGTCAAATAAAGAAGGCTTAAACCAGGGGCCTCTTTCAAGAAAGGTCCTACGATTGAAATTTGGTCGTATCGCAATCGTACGATAAAAATTGGCTTTCAAGAAACTTTTTGGCTTTCAAGAAAGGCGTCGTATCGTGAAATTTACGATAAAATATACGACAACTTCAGAGCAGTCGTAAATTTTACGATTTTGTCCCTATGAGCCTTATTTTTTTCAGATTCCTTTCAAGCTCTCGTGGATGTTAGAACGATTATTTAGCTATGCACATGCGAAATTTCCAAGTACAATATAGTGTAATAAACGAGATATATTGAAAGCAACAGATGCACCATCATTTCGACCCTTTTGTGATCATGACTGAAAACGTTTGCTTACCCTTCCTAGTGACACAGAAAATGGGAGATACCAAATTAATAGATTTTTACGCATGTATGAATTAATTACTTATAAAACAACAACAACAACTTCTCTCACATTATGCAATATGGATTTCTGTGTTTCATGCTTCAAGTATGACATAAATTAAAAGGAAAATTCCACAGCTGTAGTCAAAACCCATCTTGTCAAGCCAAGGGTTACAAACGTTTTACTTATCTTACCCTTGGCTGATTGAATAGGTAATTTCTGTACGCGTGACATCACAGAACGGGAAAACGCGACGGACCAATCAGTAAACTTCTTACAAAAAGGTCCAAAAGCGAGAGGTTTGTTAGGTCAATATGCCCCGCGGCTATATGCCAGATGCAAAATTAAACTCTTAGAATTGTGCTTAACCCCTTCAGTTTTAAAGCTGCTCTTTCACAGTTTTTCATAGAAAAAATACAAAACTTGTTTTAAGTTTTGGAAATGTGTGTATATTTAGACTATTAAGAATGGCCCAAAGCATTGGCACTAGAAACAACATATTTCAATAATTTTGTAACTTATTTTTTTGAAGTGGCAAGCTCAGTAAGGTATCCAGTCTATTCATTTCTAGTCTATTTATTACAAAATCGTTATTTTCCGTGAATAACCTTTCATTTTTTGCTTGTATTGATATGAAGTTTCCAGCTGTCAAATACTTTAACCTTAATCTTTGTTTGAATAAGACAATCATACCGAGTGTCAAGCGAAAATAGTTGGCTCGAAATTGAAGAATAATTTTTTTAGCGTTAGTAGTCACTTTATTTTTCAGAATGAATTTAACCTAAATTTGGGTATATCGGTCTTTCTTTCGATGCAATACCAGATTGAATCTTGTTATTTTAAAGGCTTCAACATGATGAGGTAGTTTATTCCGATTGATTTTACGAAAAATGTTAAAATTCACATTTTCCCAATCTGTGCAAGAGCAGCTTTAAACGACACTTAGAAAGACTGAAATACATAATCAAAAAGGCAGTGCGAAATTCCTATAACTTTTCAAATGATAACTAGTGTGACAATATATCTTTTTAATAATTTGATGGTACATTGAAAGGTACTCAAATTCAGCTTTTTTGCCCGCGATGTATTACGGTTTTTCAATGTTTATTTGAAATTTTAGGTTATTTAATCCATCAATACCGGTTTGTGTTTGCACTGTTTTTAAACCTCATCACAGAATGTTTCTATGTTGAAGTGCGCAAAATTTTGGAAATTGAAATTAATTCACTAATTAAGCCGTCTTAAAAAAAATAAATTATAGAAATGATAATTAAGTTGAACTTTAATATTAATTCTTTATTTCAGAAATTTTCCCCTGTCTTTTCCATCAGCTTTTTCTTTAATCACATAAGATGACCTAAGAGAAATAAATAGAAATTTTTATATATGTATCTATTTTAATTTGAAAGATACCTGTGTTGTAGGTAGTCACAAGGTTGAGATAAATTTAAAATTTAAACTTGCTATGAAACAATTTATTCGCGACGTTTTAAACGAAGCAAAACCGTGCAATGTTCAATAAAAATTGAATTACATATACCGGTCACCAAATAAAAACATACAAAAAAGCGACGCATTTTCTTTAAACCAGGAACGAAGGGATTATCTACACTGTCGTCGGTATACAAAAGGTTGCCATTGAGATTAAATGGTACAGATGTTTTTTGTAAGAAGCTCTCTAATTGGCAGTTACAGAAATCGCGTTTGACCTTTTGATTGGTCGGTTGAAAATAAATCGTACAGAATTTACCTATTCATTCAGTCAAGGGGTATTCGAGAAGATGTTATCGATTCGATACCCCTTGACTCGTGAAGATGGTCAAAACCATACAATTCTTGATAAATAGGAGGATTTCTTTTTAACCACAAAAACAACAACATCATAATCAACATCAAAACCGCTGCACTCGATATTTTTCTCTCTCTTTTCGTCAAAGATGAACTGATCAAATAATCAAGGAGATACAATATTTGAACGGCGAAAAGACCCAGATGAAACCTGTCTAAGCTTCATGTAACTGTTGTGGTTACACGGATACAACAACGAGCACTGTCACTAGAACCGAAGTTAGAGTTATCGATGATTTTGAATTAAAGCGATTGAATATAATATCCATTTAAAGTTCATTTCAATACCATCCTTCTATAGTTCGTTTCAATACCTTCCATACCGGCACAGAACTATACAGATTTTAACAATAAGATAACAAATACATATTAGAAAAATGGATGAGCTTTTATTTTTCATCTTACGCTTTTAAAAATGTTGTATTCTTATACTTGCTTATACTTCACAAGAAAACAACCAACCAACCAAACAACAATGATTATAAAATATAATGATAATAAAGTCATACGCCAAAAACCTTGTGCAGATGATCATCAACTAGAACATGTGCATTTTTACAATGCAGTCCAATGTTCGATTGCTCCACATTCGGCGCGACGGTCGGTATATTTTCATTCGAAAGGGAATCGACAGTGTAAGCTAAATTAACTATGCAATTATGGGCACTTGCATAATTATAATGACAAAGATATTTAGATACCGATGAGAAATGCGTAGTTCGACGAATTATGTTTTAATAAACCTCGTTAAATATGCATTAATATACAAGTAAATGGCTTTTCTACGGTCAGTTTGCTGATATACCCTCTTTGGTATTTTTAAAAGCGGACAATATACCCACTAACGCGGAAGTTTATATCATATGATCAGCACGTGCAGATGTGAAAGATCAACTTTACGATAATCTTATGAGGTCGTATAGTCTGCGATTTTCAACGATATTTTTGTGAAAGCCGTTTACGACCGTCTTAAATATAATCGTACGATATTTATAAGATAAATCGTACGATATTTTTCTTGAAAGAGGCCCCTGGTCTTTAAACACTGATTATCAAAAATATTTTCAAATCGGATGTCAAAGAGAGATCTCATGCATGATATTAGGTCAGTTGTAGCTACGAAGTTTTCGGCTACCACTGACAGAAAATTAAATACCCATGTTTTATGTGCGAAATGTGGTTACTATCTTTTTTATAAAAATATTACGAAACTCTTAAGAAAAAAAAGAATAGAAAAGAATTACCGATGTTCATTGAATTTCGGACGATTATTACTCTTGTAAATATTTTAGCTTTTGATATTTTTTTAAATACTTCTCCTGCTTTTTTTCTGAACACTAATCTTTAGTAGACACCATAGGTAAGTATCAGCCTGTGTAAGATTTCCAGTTTGATATTAGCCTACGATGCCTACTTTATACATTAGGATGTGGGAAAACCTTGAGCGAGACTGGAAGAAAACAACACAACTTTAATTTGTATTTCTTTATTATAATAACCAAAAAAACTGCATTACTATATGATTATGTTTTTAAAAGAAATGTTATATTTTCATGTGTTTGAATTGCAAAAAAATGAATAAGACAAACTAAAATTATCTATTTAAAGTTATTTTTACTTATTATTATTCATTATCATCAAAGAATAAATACTATCAAATAAAGAATTATTACATCTTTCTTTGGACATTTTGTCCCACTGTCATTATTCTCAGTCTGCTGAAAAAGGGTTGCAATCGACAAAAGGAAATTGACACTTAATATCTTTATGCATTGATCAGGTGTGAACCATAACTACTGACCGATAAATATACATTGAATGACAGATTCAGTGTTATTTAAAGGTGACAATGATTCTTGCTTGATCAAATTCAGCATTTTAAAAGCCAAAAGCATGAGATTTCATTCTCTGTAAATGAAACATATGCAGACAGTGAAATTTCGGACTGACTTTGAAAACATGTGCTGTGAAAAAAACCTCTGAAACTTAAAAAAAACCAAAAAAAAAAACAACACATGAATATTTACGTCATGACCATTTTTTAAATTCTTTTTTTAATTAAAAACTTTTTTTGTCTTTGACCTGGCTAAAAAGTTATGTCCAACATGAAATAATATCGTAAGTAATAAAGTTTTCTTATTTTGACAGCACAAAAAAAAAAAAAAAAAATGGGTACGAGTTGACTCCATAGTTTTTGGACAGGGTACGAGTTGACCAAAATTCGGGTACGAGTTGACCAAAATGGGTACGAGTTGACTTTGGTACGAGTTGCCGTGGGTACGAGTTGACCTGCTTCCACTGAACTAGCTTAGTCGTAAAATATTCTCACTAATATCTCGCTTATTTTTTAAGATAGACAAATAAAACTTGGACTCATGATTAAAAATGTGTTTTCCTATATAAAAAACATAAAATGACACCTAGTCACATTGCTAAAACCCGTGGGGTGTCGTTTTGTACCGTGGGGCTAGGTGGGGCATACTTTCTCCGTGGGGAATAGTTTAGTATGACCGCTCTGTACAATGTTTGATGTTTCTGCTCAGGACGCACATTTGGTTCTAAACTTCTAAGACTGCGACACTGAAGTCACAGGGTAATCGGATAAAAGAAAGCTCCACAGAATAGCAACTTTTCTTCATTAAAGGTGTTGCTTTTATGCTGCTTCTTCCGTTTAATGGGATCGAGGTGACCGGGTCGTGTAATTAGATGGACCGAGAAGACTAGTTAAGCGTTTGTTTACATAGGACGCCCGGAACGGGCCTCTACTTGCGTTTTACAGGGGGGTGAAATTTGATCCGTATATTGACAAAAAGGGCGAAATAATCTAAATTAGTTCTCGGATTATACCTTTGAGATATTGTTTTCGGTCATCCACAAAAATAATGGCTCGATTTCAGCAGAAAATGGAATTGTTTTGTTCCTGAAATTCCTTGGTTGCCTCCCTCATTAGTGAAGATCTTTCAAGGGCGAAGAAATCTATTCCTTGATCAGAGGCTTGAACTAAATCAATTAAAAAAGCGTTTGTACCACTCAGTTATTTCCGTCTGGTCTCCTGCATGACAATGTCACGCGTGTTGGGCCCTTAGTAGGACGGCGAACATATCAATTGACAGATGACAACATGGCAGAGAGACAGCAGCCTCAAGTTAATCAAACTGCGAGACCGTTTAATCCTCAATTCACACACGCAGATAGGGAAAGGTAACGCCTTTTAATCTAAAGAGAAAATTGTATACATGTTAGATTGTAACACAAGGCGATCCAGTTATTTGATTGGCCCAGACTGTGGCCAATAAACACAGCACTCACTTCAGGGCCATTTTCACCGGTTACCAGATGTTGACGGTCGGACCCCACCCGATTTTTGGCCTTCTTTGTTCTATATAAAATTGCTCAAATTTCAGGTGCTGCAACGCATTCCACAACACTTCTCTTATATATTACGTCATTAGCGCTTCATCTACATTCATAGATCTATCTTTTGAGACTAAAGAAACTTGGTCAAATCAGGTTATCTTTTGGGCTATTCAAGCGAGAGTAAAGGCACCGTCTTTTTCCCACCCATGAAGAGGACAGTTAGTTCGGGTACACCCCCGTCCCTTATCCGTCCTCCCGGAAAGGAAATCGTGCACAAAAAAGATCGAACAAAGCGTTATATTAAAGAAGAGATTCAAAACTAGCAAAAAATCACATAAATATGCACGTGGATCACTATTCTCCACTTCAAAATGCCATTTTAAAGACGAACTATTTTTTCTTTAAGATCTACTTTTACCATACAACGACCTCCGGAAGTAAATTCCAGTGAGGTCACTCCTATATTTAAGAGCTTTTTGCACTCTTCTAGCTTCTAAACACTTTGGTCAATGCTGGGCGGTATTGCGACCAAAGTTAAGTCAATAAAGTTATAATATTTTCATTTGTCACTGAAAAATGGCGCTTTTAGGACATGACCTGTTATGCGAAAAAAGGCAAGAATTCGGAGTAGTGTTTTCTGTGATGTACCATGGTTACTTAATCAAATAATTCTTGGTAAAAGACCTTTGGAAATGATTGCTGAAAGTATACTTTTGAACTATTACTCGGTCCCAACTTATTAAGCAAAAAATGATAAACATAACTTTATTTTGAGGTAATAAAAAGGGGAGTTAATCATTGTTGGTCAAGGTTATTTTGACCTAAATTTCCACAATTTTCACGTTTTAATGCCAATAACTAGAACTAAATCATAAAAATATGAGCAATAAGAGTGTTTTCTGTTAAAAGATATCAAATAGCAGGAGAAAGAGAAAATAAAACAGACATTTTTGCCTCAAAATTCGCTATTTCGATGAATCAAATGGTATAATAGCGTTCCCTAGAATGGAAAAGGGGTTCGTTAAGGGTAAAGGGTGAAATTCAAAATTCCACAATCTCTGCTAAATTTTTCAGGATCTTAAACATCGTTTAAGAGTTTGTGCATCGTTAACTTACATAATGTGTAGGAAAAACGAAAACCAACCCCCCAAAACATGTCAAAATAGTCATACTGGGGATGAAATTTAATGAAAAGCTGACAGAGCCCGCTCATTTTAAATTCTTAAAATATAGTTTTATGTCATAGATCACTTAAAAAGCTCTGTTCCATGACAGATTTGTTGTATTACAACTCAAAAAAAGGATATTAGAAACCGAAACGGGAAGGAGAATCGTGCATTGTACAACATGGAATGGGGGTACCCACTTCAATAAATATCCATTCTGAAATGGGTGTTAAGGGTTGGAAATACGGTCTCTTGTATCATTTTAAGCTATGTCGAGAGTTGCATTCACGTTTAGGTGTTCAGCTGTGACGGCTTTACTGTTTAAGAATCAGAAACGGAAGATCAATAAATTTACAAGAAACAACGTGACACGATAAGTGGGACAAATTTTACAAAATTGACCATTTTGACAAGTAATATCATATGTCTCCGCTAGCAAATTAACTTGATTCAAATGTTTTTGTCTCTCAATTGCTTTTTTAAAAAGTGTTTTAAAACATTCTAATTCAATTGAGAAAACTAGTTTGAAAATGTCTTAAAAATGACTCTCAAAAAACGCTTTTAAAAGGGGCCCGTCACCTGCGACCTAGTCATGAAAAAACCGTTATCGGGGTAAGGGTTAAGCGTTTTCTCGCAATTTCTTACCAAAATTTCACCTTTAATTGCATGAATATTGAAAAGCAAATGTTTCTCAAGCTTATTAGCATAGAATTTTTGCCTTGAAATTTGACGGACGTCAGAAAAGTGATATTGAAATAGGCTCCTTTCGATATTTAACTTACCCATTTGGCGAAAAGGGTTTGAATTTCAAGCCGGAAAGGGGATTTTGAATTAGGAGAAACGGGCATATTTCCTGTTTACTATCAACAAAGGTCTATTTCCAATACTCTGAGTAAAGTAAATCAAAAATTTGCATTGAAAAAACGATTTTTCAATCACCTATGTGTGATAGCCTCATATTACCAAATCGCAGGTGTTAAATGGGGTAAGGGGTTTTCTAGTCCATTCTATCGCATTGTTTACACAATTAATTACACCCACTTGACCAATTAAACTAATCCTTTCTTCCCAAAGCACTAAAACTGACTTAATGATAATTTGAACTTTGTTTAAAGTTAAAAAATGCAAGTAGAAATATTTGCAAAGAATTTCCTTGATTTTTTTAAAAATATTAATTATTCGATTTTAAATCGATAAAATCAACAAAATTTCATTTTTTACACTTTTTGGTACTATTGACAAAAGATGACATCATTTGAAACTACCTGAAGGCGTCAAATTTATCTTTTTAAAAATCGGTCCTTTTTACCATCTAGGTCGGACCCCACCCGATTTTTGGCCTTCTTTGTTCTATATAAAATTGCTCAAATTTCAGGTGCTGCAACGCATTCCACAACACTTCTCTTATATATTACGTCATTAGCGCTTCATCTACATTCATAGATCTATCTTTTGAGACTAAAGAAACTTGGTCAAATCAGGTTATCTTTTGGGCTATTCAAGCGAGAGTAAAGGCACCGTCTTTTTCCCACCCATGAAGAGGACAGTTAGTTCGGGTACACCCCCGTCCCTTATCCGTCCTCCCGGAAAGGAAATCGTGCACAAAAAAGATCGAACAAAGCGTTATATTAAAGAAGAGATTCAAAACTAGCAAAAAATCACATAAATATGCACGTGGATCACTATTCTCCACTTCAAAATGCCATTTTAAAGACGAACTATTTTTTCTTTAAGATCTACTTTTACCATACAACGACCTCCGGAAGTAAATTCCAGTGAGGTCACTCCTGACATAAAGCCTTAAACAAGATGGGCATCCATCTATCTATCTATCTCTGGATACTGTCCACCCCTCTCTCGAGTGTTACAGACAGGAAAAATGTGCGCGTTGGACTGTTAGTAAAGTGAAAGAAATAAAAGTAAAGATCTGACATGTCAGATAAGTGAAAGTAGATAAAAGTAAAGTATTGGTTTAAAATGTTAGTAAGTGAGAGTGGAGTAAAAGATCTAGTTAAAAACAATCACCTCCAGACTAATATTGAATATCTGCCACAGCTCTCTTAAACTGATCTAACTCAGAGAGTGTGACGATATGACAGGGTAACTGGTTCCAAAGGCTAATAGAGTGAGGGTAGAATGAATATTTGATGTAATCAGAGTTAACCTGGATTTGTCGTAGAGAGAGAGGGTGCATATGTCTAGTTAATCTGGTTGGTGCATGGATATACAACGGAAGTTTAATTGCAACAATGTTGTGATATATACGATAAAACATGATAAGTCTGGCGTCAATCCTGCGATGCTCAAGAGACCTCCACCCCAGATCATCCTGCATGGCTGTAACACTCGAAAGAGGGGAATAATCATGCTTGACCCACCTGATGGCTCTTCTTTGGACCTGTTCCACCTTTTTAATATTGGATTTGGTGTGGGGGCTCCACACAGTGGAAGCATATTCCAGCTGTGGCCGGATCAGTGACATGTATGCCAATTCTCTGACTCTCTCCATCTTAGTGGTGATATTTCGTTTTAGAAAGCAAAGAGACCTATTTGCAGCTGCAGTAATTCTTGTGATGTGGGCCGAGAAGTTCAGATCAGAAGATAGATCAAGGCCCAGGTATCTTGCATGAGGAACAGTTTCTAGGGCCTGGTCATGGAGATAATACTTGTGCATGATTGGGTTTTTGCTTCTTGTGACATGCAACACTTGGCATTTGGAAGGATTAAACTCCATGTCCCAGGCTTGTTCCCATACCTGCAGTGCATCCAGATCTCTTTGAAGAGCTTCAGGGTCAGAAGGAGAGTTGATTGTAAGATAGATAGCAGTGTCATCTGCAAAGAGGCGAACTTGAGATTTAGAGACAGATTGAGGTAGTTGGTTTATATAAATAAGGAAGAATAGTGGGCCCAGGACTGACCCTTGGGGCACGCCTGAGGTTACTGGTACTTCATCCGACTTGTCTCCATCAAGGACAACTGTTTGACTTCTACCAATCAGAAAAGAGCGACTCCATGATATAACCTGTGGAGATACGCCATACTCTTGGAGAATATAGAGCAGCTTTTGATGGTTGACCTTATCAAAAGCCTTACTGGAATCCAAGAGTATCAGGTCAGTTTGCTTACCAGCAGAGATGTTTCTGAAGAGACACTCGGTGAGCTCAATAAGTTGTGTCTCACATGAGCGTCTCTCCCGAAACCCATGCTGTAGTTCATAAAGAATGTTGTGAGAGGAGAGATGTGCAGAGAGGTTAGAGGCTACAATGTGCTCCAGGGTTTTGCAGAGGATGCATGTAAGGGAGATGGGCCGGTAGTTTGCTGGATCACTAGTGTCTCCTTTCTTGTAGATTGGGCATACATTTGCTCTGGTCCAGTCATATGGAATGGTGCCGGTAGAGAGGGACCTCTGAAAAAGAATAGTAATTATTTCTACCAGTTCTTGTCTCAGCTCCTTCAGCACCACTGGTCTGATCTGGTCGGGGCCTGCAGCTTTTCCTGTCTTCAGGTTGGCTAAGAGCTTTAATACACCACCTTGGTCAACTGATATCTCATTCATTTGTGGGTACATACAGTGGTGGAGGGGGTTTATTTGTCTCAGTTTCTGTATGCATGACTGGCCTAGGGATAAAGGGGAAATTCCAGAAAAAACTGACTGGAACTGTCTGTTAAGGATATTAGCTTTGGCTACATTATCTGACTTGAGATTTCTGGATACTTGGTCTTTTAGAGGAGAAACATTTTGGGAATCTTGTTTTGAGTATTTCAGCAGTGTGTACAGTTGTTTAGAGGAGAATTTGGTTTTGTCATCTGTATCATTTTGATCTGAAATATCCAAGATCTTTTCAAGGTATGCATTATAGGAGATCTTAATTTTTGATTTAATTTGTGACTTTAGGTGTTTGAATTTTTCCCAGGCTTCATGGTTGTTTTTGTTAGCTTTAGCTTTTTTATAGAAGCGGTCACGTTTACCAATTAATTTCTGGATTTCTCTGGTAACCCAGGGATTTTTCTCATTTATTTCTAGGTGGATTTTGACAGTCACAGTCATTTAGAATAGATAAGCGTCAACATCGGAAGAAATTAACATAATATCAGTGAAAGATATTCAAAACAATTCTTATTGGGTTCTCTTCGTAAAATATGTTACTTTGAATATGGGCGCACGTATTATAGAAACTACGTCAGGTCTAAATCCTAAAGGATGCGATTCCGACAAGGTGTTGACCGGCATAGTTTTAGTTAAAATAGCTGTATTTACATTTTTTAAAAAACAAACTGCGAATTTTGTTATAGATTTCATCTTTTTCAAGTCTTAACCGGGAATATTGCTATTGATTTAATCTCTTTTAAGTCTTATCCAGCTTTTCAACCCGACGTGAAAGCGCAACAACAATGACGTTGTTTTAGCGGTAAAAAGTAGCGTCTTTTTTCCCCAAAGTGTAGAAAGACGTCATTTGCGGAGGGTAAAAAGAAAACGTCATCCAGACGAGATTCTAAGCAAAAATGTGTAACTTTTTACATGTAAGGCTGATTCTTATCCTAATTTTACGACAACAATCTAAATTTTGATAATGATCGACAGGAATAAAATCGAAGAAAAAATTGTTGATAAATTAAAATAAATAAAAAACAAAATGGCGAAATCTCGCAAGATCATCATCCTCCATGTAGGCCGCCATTACGACACAAAATTAAACTTTGATGGTATATGTATTTCAGTTTGATTTTGATTACTTTAATGTTTTACACGCGTTATCTAGAATCGGGAAAAGCCTTTGGGCGCTTTCTGTTACCTTTCCCGTACAAAAGTGCCTGCAGCCAGACATTTTGCTTTATGAAAAGGTTTACAGTCATAACGGCCCAAAGTCAAAACGGCCCAGAGTCAAAACGGCCCGTTTTTTGGTCAAAAGGGCCCAAACCAGTTTAGACAATCGGTCAAAACGGCCCAAACATAAAATTTGCTTCATTTTCGTTTATTTTTCTTAAGGAAAAATTATATTTAATATTGCCAATATGTATGTTATATAATATTCTTAATATGCAAATGTGTGACAGCCTTTGAGAAAGGTTTAAAATTGCACCCAAAAGACTGAATATATTTTCAACAAAACTTGTGAAATGGTTTGGATTGTGTGTGATTTTACAATCCTTAACATGCGATCACACTTTAGAGGGGTCCCATTTTAGAGTCAATATATCTAATTTTCAAGAACCCCCTTTCATTTTTTGATAAATTATATTAAATATCCATAGTAGGAAAAAAATATAATAAAATTAAATAAGTGTTTATCTTTTAAGAAAACTAGTATCAATCTAACTATCTAAGAAACATTGTGATAAAAATTGTTGTCCGAAAATTAAAAAAAAAATTGTGTTTTGTACTGGTTAGTACGGTGGCATAAAAAAAACAAGCAAATGTCACCTCTATGCCACCGTAGGTGGAGAACTAGTACTTGGCGAGAATTGGTCTTCAACCGGTAGTATTACACAGATTTTTTGTGAAAATTTGTATTTGGGCCGTTTTGACCAAATGGAAAATCTGCTTAGGGCCGTCTTGACCAAAATATGGGCCGTTTTGACCAAAATACGGGCCGTTTTGACCCTGGGCCATTTTGACTTTGGGCCGTTTTGACTTGCACCCTATGAAAAGTGGTCTGATTTAATCATTAAATTCAAGTTGTCTCTGTGATATGATATTCTTTGTTTCTGTAAACTGGATTTGCCCTCGCTTTTAACATTTTCATTCATATGTCCGCAACTGGAAAATTTATCTCACAAGGGGAACCAGAGCCTTAGCATCAATAAAGAAACCAAGAGTGCCATCAAAGACAAGAGAAAGAAATGGTATAGATATGTCAACAGTAAAAACCTGAAAACATACCAAGACTATAAGACAGCTAGAAACAAAGTCACCAAGTTACTACATAAAAACAAGTACAATTTTGAAAAATCAATTGCTAGAAAGATAAAGCAAGACAAAAACTCTCCTGGAAATACGTTAGAAAGATGACAAAATCATCAATCGGTGTAAATGCCCTTGATATCCAAGAAAAAATATGTACTGATGACAAACTAATAGCAGTTTGTCTCCGTCTTCACAAAAGAAACTTATCCTATACCCAAGCCAAAAAAAATGTGTGAAAATGAGTTAGCAGATATTACAGTGACAGAGGCGGATCTAATAAAGGTCATAAATGAATTACACCCAACAAAATCACAAGGTCCCGATGGGATTCACCCAGCGTTCATACTGGCAACAAAAACATCACTTTCTAAACAGCTTTTGGCAATTACGCCTATACACAAGAAAGGACCCAAATTGAGGAGTGAAAATTACAGATCAATTAGTGTAACATCAATTTGCTGTCGCATCCTCGAAAAGATATAAGAAATCACATAGTATATCATCTAGAAAGAAACAATCTAATAAACATGGACCAACACGGATTTCGAAAAGGCAGATCTTGCATAACACAACTTCTTGAATGTCTTGAAGATTGAACCAGCTCCATAGAAAACAAACAAGATGAAGACGTAATTTATTTGCTGCATTCGACAAGGTCCCTCACCGAAGATTACTGGCAAAAATTTGGCATTTAGGAATAAGGAACAATATACTACTGGATTGTAGACTTCTTGCGATGCATAAAACAAAGAGTGTCCATCAACGGTGAATTAAGTACCTAAAGAGATGTTACAAGAGGTGTCCCTCAGGGAAGTGTTTTGGGACCAATCCTTTTTCTTATGTTCATTAATGACCTGCCTGAGGAAATAGAGTACCCTCTAAAATTGTTTGCAGATTATACAAAACTTTATACAGAAATAAGTAACCATGGTGATGGAAACAGCCTCCAAGATAGCATATTTAAAGCATGCGATTGGAGTAACACATAAGAGATGATGTATAACCCCCAGAAGTGTAAAACACTCCGTATTGGAGGGATTGCTGCAGACATATACTTTGTAAAAGACAAACATGGCACTATTACAAAAATACAGTCAGTGGATAATGAAAAAGAATTAGGTGTTACTTTTGATCAAAAACTAAACTTTCAACAACACATAAGCAATAAAATCAGTATAGCCAACAGAAACCTAGGGATCATCAGTAAATCATTCACTTTTATGAATTCAGAAATGTTCCTAAATTTATATAAGTCTATGGTGAGACCACATGTCGAATATGCATCAGTAATATGGTCACCTTCACTTAAAAAAGACAAAATTTCTATTGAAAATGTCCAGAGGAGGGCCACCAGACTAGTCAAATCTATAAAACACTTTAGTTATAGTGATAGGCTAAAAAGCTTAGGCCTCCCTACACTGGAATATAGAAGGGACAGAGCAGATCTAATTGAAACTTTCAAATTGATCAATGGAATTGATGTCACAACAAGGCAATTACTTAATTTCAATGATTCAAGAAATACCAGAGGCAATAGCCTGAAGTTGTACAAAAATAGATTTAAATCTGAAATAAAAAAACATTTTTATGGAACAATTTATCTAATGAAATCGTAATAGCACCATCCAAGGGCGTAGCTCCCATTACGCACATTACGCAAGTGTGTAATAGAAATGAATCCTCTTTCGAAAAATGTCGTTGATGAACGATCATAATATCGAAACTACAGCTTATTTAAGCTGTAGTTACGATGTTTTGATTATTCACCAACGCTCAAATCATAAAAAGGTGAGCCGATGACATTCATCTTAAGTCATAGTCCAAATATCCCCTTTATTCTATATATTATTTGATAAGTATAGTATGTAAATGACAGAATCTATAACAAAAATGAAATTAATTAAACTAGTCAATTAGTTAATGTACTAAATGACTCATGGATTAATTAACTAAAATGTCTGCATTAAACTAGGTAGGGCTACACTTCAGGGAAAAAAAAAAAGTATGACAGAGTATTGGCGACATGTAAACAGCAAAGTATTTTTTACCAAATACAATACGTAAATAGAGAAATAATTTGATTTTTTAACCATGAAAAATATTTTTTTATAAAATGACCAAAATGAAAGTCACGTTTTGTATCACTAGGCAAATAAGTGACGGTCACAACAAAACATTTAGTGCATAATACATGAAATAAGCTAGTGTAAATAATGTCAGTTCCGCTAAACTAAAATATGAGTTACCAGTGTGTCACACTGATGTTGCAAGACAATGGACATACAAAATGAGGAACTGGAACACAAAGTCAGGGAAAACAACAAGAAAAGGGCCAAAGAAGCTCAATGAGCTTATGCGCAGCATGGAGGCCTCGTACACTCTATGAACAAAATCTACCATGACATTCTTTCCCAGCTGAGTCCAAATTGATTTCCCACTAAGCTTTACGATTATCAACCCATTGTTGGGAGATAAATATGGAAAATAATATGTGCCTCTGACAGGGACTGACCCCATGATTGAAGACCTAAATACGAGGGTTGTCCCAGGAATTCGTGAACTTTTGCGATAACTTTTATACCAAACATCCGATGAAACGGAAAATTACAAGAAATGCGAATTGATCATTTTACTTTATTCTGGTGGAAGAACAGATGGCTAATTTTAATACTCGCGAAGATATGAATTAAAACGTAACACTAGTAAATGGGTGTCGGCGCACGCTGTTAACGTCGTTTTATTTTACATGAAACGTCGTTTCAAAACCGAATCACGTTTTATCAAAGTAGCGTCCTTCTCGACCCTATGGACTTGTTACGAAGGAAGAACCTTTTTTGTCAAATCTTATCTCAAAGCATTGTTGATAATGACCTTTGTTATGCATTCAATAGATTATATGATTTTCTCAATCTTTTGCGTGAATACACTATATCGTTTAATTCTTTATCGTATAATTCTTTTAGCCCGAGAGGGGGTGGGTAAAGTAAATGTGTGTTGTTGTGTTTTTCGAAATCTATCGTTATATTTTCAGACATTTTATTTAAGGAACTTCAACTGTATAATACTCACAGGAAATGATTATTTTGGTTTGTTTAGAATACCTTGGTATTATTCTTTCACTACCTGAATTCATCGAGATAGACCATCCGACGAAAACTGGAATCTTGTGAGTACCGCTTCCAAATCTCTCTTTTGTGCATATTTCTTTAAAGTCTCGATATATATCGTTAACTGGCGCGACTCCTGATCAAGTCATACCAAACCATACGCTGCTGATTTACAAATTCTTATTCTAGTTTTATCCCATTATGCGTTCTGATTGACGTCGGTCGAAAACGTCTTTTATTTCTATATCGACGGAGCTCGCATTGGTTCTTCCTATCTCGACCTGTTTTCCTACTGTCCTTAAGTCAATTTTCATTTTATACCCATTTTTGCCGTTATAAACGAGTAATTGCCACACACAGGTATGGTCATTCACCATTTTTAATTATCTTATATTCTGTAAAGGTCTAATCTCGCGATCCAAACCTAATTATGAACGCTTTTGTGCGCCAAGCGTTCCATTGACGTCGCCATTTTTACGCCGTTTGATTTGCACTCGGACATAATAAAACTTCATAACTGCGCACTGCGTAATGCCATTTGCATGAAAGTACACATACGTAAACCCCAAAGTTGACTGCTTTTAACACTGTTAGTTTTAATTCAAACTTTTCGTGAATATTGAAATAAATACGGTTTAAAAATCTTCCATATAATGTTCATAAGCAACAAATTTGGAGTGCGCCGACCACTGCTACCGGACGTCTTTTAAATAGCTGTATGATTTTCCATGAACATATCAAAACCGTTAAACCTTTATCAATCTATTGCGAAATGACATATTTTATCAACTCAACAGTTTCACTTTAATCGGATGCTCGATTTTTGAATAATCGAAAAAGTTCACGAATTTCTGGGACAACCCTCGTATATGTTTAAAGAATCCTAGATCTATTTAGTGGTAAAAAGACTATTTTTCATAACAAGAAAAATATATTTAACTACTAGCTTTCAGCGGCACAGCCACCTTCATCAGGTGAACTGAACTTGAATTGAAGTTATAAATAAATAATATACATTATATTAAATATTATTATTATTAAAAGTATTTAGCTCAAGAAGAGAACTTGTTATTCATAAAAGCATAACATAAATAAATATTATACTGCAAAGAAAATTCTAGCATTTTCATTGGTTAAAGCTGACCTGACAAAAATTGATATCTACGGCTGCCCCCTGTAACTTCAAATGTTGCCTTAAGGCACCTTGCCGTGAACATAGACAAAAAAATCAAATAGGTAATGGCCAGCCATGATTCTCTCGCTTCACTGATAACACAACCCGAGTAAACACATTAGGCTACAGTTAAAAAGCATGTCAGTTAATGATGTGCGAATTAAAAATGATTTAGATGTCTAGACTCTATAATTACCTTAACTTTTTACAAATCTGTCCATTTAAAGTGCCAAATTTCTTGCATGTTCAGCCAAGAACAGCTTTCATATCACAGCATTGCGAAGTGTAGTAGTGTGATGTCACAATTATATATAATGTCACTTTGTACATGTTTACTTTTTATAGGGGCGCATTATGGGATATTGGTGGTTTAAAAGAATTTGGTTTATACCATAGCATAAAATAGGCAAAAGACAGATATTAAGTGCTAAAACTTTGAAGTATAATAAATTCATAATACGGTCTCTTGCTTGGGTATATGAGGATTTATTCCTGGCAGTAAAAATGATGTCAACCCTCGCCTATGACTAGGGTAACATCATTTTTTCCAGCCGGAAATAAATCGTCATATACTCCGTCAAGAAACTGTATAACAAATATTGTCTTCTTAGAAAATACTGCCAATGGAAAATAAATGAGTAATTTGTTTAAAAAAACCCACTCAGGATGTTGACCCAGAAGATTTATAGTATGACATAGTTTTAGCTTAGGAGATGTAGTTGCAACATTTTCGAAGTCAAACAGCGGATATTGATTATTTATTTCATTTGAAATGAAATCTATTTTCTTAGTGAAAATATAGGAGGAAGGGCTGCAAAAAATTAGGACGCTCATCACGATTGAAGGAATAACGTTAAGTCTTAACTCTAAATGATTGGCAAGTTGTAGCATGAAAGCTTAAAGAAACCATAGCAACAATTTTTTCGGAGCCAAAATGCAGATCTTGCATTAGATTTTCTTAATTTCCAGCCTTATCCTATTTGGCTTTATTTTAGCAGGAAAAACCAGCGTTTTATTTCCCCAAACACATAGAATGACATCACTTGTTGAAGGTCATAATACAAAATGTCACTCAAACAAGATTTTAAGGAAAATCTTGCTACTTTTTAAATTAAGACTGATTCGCATCCTATAATTTTCTCATTAACTAGAATGATTATTTTGCTATAGATCAATAAAGTCCGAAGATAAAAAAGAACAAAATATTTTGAAAAAATAAAATGGCATATTCTTTTGAGATCATCATCCTCCATGTAGGCCGTCATAGTGACAACGAAATGAAACTTTGGTGGTGTATGCTTTGTTTTTTGTTTTAGGTTATTTCAATGTTACATGCTCGTTATCTAGAAGCGTATTAATCCTTAAGTCACTGGTAAGAATCTTCATCCCTGCAGGAATTTCAAAGAACTGCCATATTGATGCCATAGTCTAGAAGCTTTTCTTAGAATGAATCCTCAAGACATCAAGGCCACCTTCTACTAAGTTCTAAAAGATTCAGACCATAGCTGGAGTATAAAGAATTGTTTTGGAACCAAAGCACAAGGATGTAGAACTTGTGTTGGGCAATCAGTTTCAAATCACAATCGATAATCGGTTTTTAGTTGGTAAAGTAAATCAACTAACGATTGTACAATCATTCTTTGGAGAAAAGAATGTGAAAGTTAAGTTAAAAGTCATGACTCTTTCTGCAGATTTTCGACCTTCTTCATGGCTCAGCATGAAACAGGTGTAACTGCCTATAAACATATATACTGCCCCATCTAACTCCAGGAGATTGAACATTTTGCAACACTGCTCGATTGACCATTAACTTGATTTACCAGAAAATGATAGGTGATTAACCCCAGGAAGTCTGTTACCCAAGCAGTTTTGACCATGCATTTTATGATTTGTTTACTCAGCTGGAACGAAGAGAAATCACAGGCCAGTTCTCAGAAATAGTTGATTAAATTTAACTGATCCAATACTAATAAATGTATTTCTTAGAAATAGCGAGCTGTGAACTATTTTGTTTCTTAATGTAAGATTGTTGTGTTATTATTTAAACATTTAGTTTAAAAGTTAAATTAATACAATATAATAATCTGCTTTCACTTGACCTATCTTGCCTGGTCAGCTATCTGCATTACTCAACTGTAACAGGCTGCATGATATATTTAATTGCCCTATGGTCGTTATTATCAGATAATCATGGAACCATAAAACTGTCAAGTGAATTTGGGTGAATTTTGGCTCATCTGGCGTCGGATTGTGGACTGAATAGGCACTTACAACTGTTTCATGCTGATCAGTCATCAAACTGATGTCGGTTTTGAAAACAAAATATAATGGCTTTCATTAATGACGTTAGGAACTGACTAATCAATTATGAAATTTCTTAGTCAATTATAACAATCAGAAGCCCAAACCAACTGATTATCGATTATAATTGCTAATCACTACGTAGAACATCAACAAATTTGAGGGCATACAGAGAAGGCCTGCTAAATTCTGCATTATGTGATTATAGATCTAGTTACCAGCAGAGTCACAGACATCTTGAATTTACTTGGCTGGAATACACTGGAAGCCCATCGCAAATACTCAAAGGTCATTATGATAATCAGAATTGTTGCTACTCATTGATTCCAGCTGGAGCCCATTCAAGATGCCATGCATATAGGCTTCTTGTACCATTCACAAATGTTAACTTAAACAGACATTCTGTCTTGAAGTCAGGAATCAGAATCTTGAATGACCTACCAGAGGCAATAAGCACACTATTTTGTTTCTAATGATAAACTTCTTGTTTTTGCATGATATTACCAAGTACCCCAAGGTCATAAACATAATTCGATCTTTAAATCAAGGAAATAGTAACTGAGAATAAAAAAGATTTTAACAAATACAAAAAAAATACAAATATTTTATTGGCTCTAACTCAAATACAATAAGTGGGTTGGGCCCATTCAAATATAAACATACATTTGCTAAGATGTTAAGTAGTCATAATCTAGATCATTCTAATTATTCTCGATACTGTTGGCAATACCTCATACCATAATACCAAATCCATACATGACATTGCCCTATAGCAAACCACAGTATGAAATATCCCATGAACTATACTGCAGATTGGCTGAGGGTTTGGGCCTCTTTTCTCATGATATGGCATGGATCCTTCTTTATTTCATTAGGGTCGGTCCTTGTGACCTGACAAACATTCAGATAAATTTGTTTCATGAATTTTGGACTATATTTGTGAACTCTAGAGTGTAAACAAAAAATTTTTATAAAGGCCCCATTTCCTGTGATATGGCATGGATTCTTCCCATTTTCAAAAGGGTTCATCCTTTTGGCCAGCTTAACATTCTGGCAAAATTTCATGAAGGTTGACAATATTTGGGGCCTCTAGAGTGTTAACACTTTTAAATTGTTGGGGCTGGACAACAGACCATGGACAGCTGACATTCAATGACCACAAAAGCTCACCTTGAGCACGTTCTGGTGAGATAAACTAAAAAGTTAAGGAAGAGGACCTGTAATGATTCAGGAGTCATGAACTTTAACAGTGTTAACCATGGTTTCCTAATGATTCACTTCCTTAATGTTGACTTTTGATAGCACACATACCACCAACATCATAGGTTGTAAATGAGATGATATCAATACATCTTACTTTTGTACTCAGAGTCATGTATTTTAAAATTCACAAGTTTGACCGATCGCCCGAAAAGGGACCATCTTGGTAGTGTGTAAAGTGTCGTCCCTAAAGGCAGACTGTGTGGGTTGCGCAGGCTGTCTAGGATCGAAACTTTTTGCATTTTTCTAATTTTCTGAATCTAGGATTATCACTCTACATTTCTGTACAAGAATTTTCAAAATGCAACCACCAGTTTACGTCTCCTGGAACAAATATCTTTTTTGGGATATCATTTTACTGAGTACTGAGATCGTCCCCTTTTTTCTTGACAGGTCACAAATATATTGTAGGTATTCGTTAGGATTAACTGGATGTCTCAATAAAGACTCACAACTTTTGTCACAATCAAACTAAAATAAATTAGTATAAACTGAAGACTCACAACTAAGGGTTTGAGGCATTAGTTATTATCAACCCTTCCTCCATCTTGAATTCCCTTTATCTATATATATCCCTGTAGTCCCAATAGTGGCAATCATCCTTTCTGATTATTTGTCTTCCACCAATGGGTTCATAATTGTAGACCTAAATGGGAGAGCAGCTGGAGTCTTGGAAAGGATATAATGGTAGTACTAGTTGAGAAATTACAAGAACCCATCATTAGGTGCTCCAGGCTATATAACTGAAAGATTGTTCAGAGCGGCGTAAAATCCTGTTCAAACAAACAAATTTATCTTTATATAAGTCGATGGGTCTGTCAAAATGTAATTGTGCCTTAATTTGTATAGGTATTTACAATAGTTTTGAACTGCATGGCCTCTTAATTGTGTCAATTTCTCTATAATTCAGATGGATGTGTATTTATCCAGCCTATATCAACAGTAAGAAGACAGTGAAGGAAGGAAGAAGAATTCCAAAAGAAAAGGTAATCTTACAGTCATTGTGGCTTAAATTATCATCTTAGTAACAAGGAAGAACAATTTATTCCTTATCCCGAATTTAAATTGCGCCTTTGTGTGACATTTCCAACAATTTAAATAATACGCATATAGCATAAAAGTTGAGTAGCTTAGACAACAACACAATAGCAAGAACAATATAATCTGACTGCCCAAGGAGGGATTAAGACATTATCATTATCCACCTATATTGTGCTTGGTGGATAATCTGGTCAGACTGTGCGGCTGCACAGGCTGGCCAGAGGCTTTGCTTTGGGCACATATGAAATTGTTGGAATTGTCACACACAGCAAATTCAGTGTTAAAATGTTACCTTTGGGAATTGTCCGAGATAATTCAAACTTTACACATATCATGCAGCTTTGCTCAGAAATAAACAATTTTAGATTTGATTTTGCACATTATCTATTGTTATGGATTGTATGTACAAAATTGACTTTTATAAGTCAATAAAAAAATTAAGCAATGCAAACTAAGAAAATATCACAAAAATATTTTACTTGGACTAGTTTAAACACTATATAAAACATTTGAATGATAAGATAGGTAAATTTTCTTAATAAGACAATTTTTGTGGAATATTGAACTTAAAATTTTAATTTCTTTAAAACTAAAAAATCTTCTTTCCTTCCAGGCAGTAGATAATCCATCATATACAGAAATGAGAGATGTATGTCTAGCCGCAGGACTGTTTATAGGAGTTGAGGTAGGTAAATTAGATTTTACATTTTAATATTTTAACAATGTAATTTAGTGTTTTGTGTAAGCACTCTTGTGTGGGTTCTCAGTTTAAACTTCTTGACATCATGATTAAGACTAATCAAATTTGTGCAATAGTTGTTTTTGTTGAGCAAAAATGGTTTTAGTTTTGTGTTAACCATCCCCAACCCTTCCTCTTATTTGGATCTCTGGCAATTACACATGTGCAGAACTACAAATAGAAGGAATAAATAGACTTTCTATCTTCAACTTTAGTTATAACATGATGGTGTAAAGGGCATATATAAAATAAGAAGAAATACATAGAAATTTATTTGCAATAAAATTCATATGTCATGTGTTTTAATGTGTATACAGTTGTCTCCTTCATTTTTGACGTCATATGTCATCTTTAGCTGCAACGTTGATACTTTTGATGTCACATAACCTAATATCAAAGTAACTCAATATCATTACTTATTACATACTTTGATATTGTGTGTATGAATTTGAACGGGAGGAAAGTATGCAATATTTTTTGATATTGCATACTTTGATGTTACACTAAGATTATTTTCATGTGCACAAATGGACTGAACTACTTTCAGGTTGCTATGTCACTAAAAGTCGACATAAATTCACCTTTTCATCCCAGTCTTTCCGTTTCAATTTTTGGAAAAAATGTACTGGCAGTAATTAACTGGCAGACTTAAGAAATAAGTTTAAAGTTCTTTGAATGTCCTAAAAGCAAGACAGTCTTGTAGTTTTTCATCTATCTAAGACTTTCTCCGAGAAATCAAACTCTTCACCTTCCCCTTTCTCCGTCTTTTCTCAGAACCCCCCATTTCTTTCGAATCCCTCTTTAAGTTACTTTATAATCTGTGTTATATTGTAATTATGTTCCCATTTATTAATCATGCACATTCCTTTGTGTCCACATACATTCCAGTATCTGTCTCTCTCATCTTTCTCCTTTATCTTGTCTATCACTCCATCCCGTCCTTCATGACTATTGCTAGTCAGGTTTGATATCATGTACATCGATTCAATCAGTTCTCTAACATGTAAATGACCAGAAAAACAAATAAACATGTTTTTATCAATATATTTATTTCAATTTCATTCAAAGTAAGTTGAATTCAATGCGTATTAAAAAATAGAAAACGCAAATCGACACAAAAATGTCTACCGTCCTTTTTGTTTACATTGCCACTTCATAGCAACGGATGTATTCATCCTAACTTAAAAATATAATGGATAGGATTTTTGCAGAAAAATTTAAATTTAATGGGATTATATTGTTAAGCTTGGGCAACTGTGCCAAAACAACTTGTCAATTCAATAACCTATATTATTTATTGATCTAACATCCAGAAAAAACGTAATTTTCTATTAAGCGCCAAGAAAAGGGTAATAAAAATAATTTCAGAATTGTTATTGTGTCATAATATATATTACCTTTTGCATATAACTCTTACTCAATCAGGCTTTATTCAAGTATACATCAACACGAAAATGAAAATTTCTTAAAAAAAACTTTGACAATTCCTAAGTTGTTGGTACTCATTTTGAATTATCTCATTAAGGTGGTTCAAATAAGTACTAACAATACAAGATTTTGAAGAGAAATGACAGCTTTTAGACTTACTTTACCCCCCTAGACTTCTGTATTGTATTGAATGATTTTCTCTGTTTCAGAATAAGACCTATTGTAGAGAGTTAGAACACAAAGATATAAAATATCGAGGCCGAATCAGAGTTCAGATGAAAGATGAAGCTGGAACACCAATATATGAAAAATATCCAACCAGTAAGTCAGTCTGATAGATATTGAGGATAATCATTTGTTTCAGAGTAAGATTGATTTATATTTCATTGAGTGAACAACAAAAGCTATTTTTTCACAAGTGAAAATATAGCTTTTGTTGTTCACAGAATGAAATATTAATCGGTCTTACTTGAAAACAAACGATTATTCTATTTCTTTAATGCCAAAATGAGACAAAATGTGAAATTTCTAGGACATATTTTCGTAAAGCACATCATTTTGCATGTGATTGCTGTGCAACGTTCATTGTGACGTCACTTATTTTGCACCGAATAGATAACGTCAGATAGGGTGAAATTCACAAAAGAAGGGTATAAGTTTTTGATAATTTCACTGCTTTTGCGGGGAGATTATCGAGTGATAATCTACTGTTATTTCTTGATAAACCACCAAAAAGCATTAAGGAAAAGAATGTTTTTATTATACCTCTCAATACTATGTTAAGGGGGTTTATAGGAGTCAGCTTGTCACTCTGTCGATCAGTTCTTTCGTCTGTCTGCTCAATTTTTCAGTAAGTAATGGGTAGATTTCATTCATACTTTACATGTGTGATCAGTATCACACAGAGATGTGCAAATGATATTTGGTAATGATCCATTGATATTTGATAGAGTAATGGCCCTTTGATTGAAGTTGGGTTTTCATTATGGACAAGCACTTGTAGGGGGTTATAAGTTTGTTTTACAACAATCTTGTTTGAAATGGTTAAAAATAAACATTGCTTTTAACAATTATTATATCATTATTATTATTATTATTATTATAAATCTTTTTTTCTCAATGAAACCATATATTGTGATCAAGAGGTTTCAAATGAGTACAAACATCAAAGGGTTTGTTAGATTTAAGATCCAAAATACCACCTTTATTTGTAGCTCTGTTAATTCAGATCTTTTTGCTTTTCAAATGTTTGTTTTCTCTTCTTCATGGATAACACGATAAAGAGGAAACTCTTTTTTCCAGTGTATTCCTCTTACACTTCCTCATAAACTCATACTAGATATTGTCATGCTGTAGAGAGAGTTTCTCAACACTGCTGTCCACTTGTACAGCTGGGTAGACTAAGGCCATGTCTGTAAACTTTGTAAAGTGGCCTACCCACAAGCAGCCTCAAATAGGACTTGCACCAGCAACCATCCAATTACAAGTCTAGCTTGATAACCACTCTGCCAACAAGCCAGCTCTGTGTGTAGGTAGAAAAAACAGCACAAACTGTTTGAATATTATACCATGCTTTGCACAAGACTTGTGTGTAAAGCAGGGTATAATATGCAAATAGCTTATCTGTTTGATGATCCTGAAGGCAGGACAGGCTAGGTACATATGCATGTATTAATAGCCCTGCGTTCAGGATCACAACAGTGCAAACTGTTTGCAAATTTTATACTGCTTTGCATACAAGTAAGGGCACATGCAAATTGGAGTATAATTTTCAAACAGCTTGCACCATTTTGTCATCCTGAACACAGGGGAGGACTAGTCAGGAACTCTGTTATGCCTTTCCTGAGCAAAGAAGCAGACTCTATGAGGAAGTTATTTTAGAAAAAAAAATATGTGGTTTTATAAGTGAGAGGTCAAGGCATAAAGTTTGTCACAATATTGAATACTTTCATTTTCTTATGAAATACCTATATATTGCCTTTTTAGCTAACCTGAGCACGAAGTGTCCATCTGTCCGTCATGGCTTCAACTTTTTCTTTAAACGACATCTCCTCCTAAACTTATGGGTCAAAATCAACCAAACTTGGCAGAAATATTCCTTGGGTGGTCCCTTATGAAAATTGCTCAAATGGAAAGGATCTGTGCCATATCACAGGAAAAGGGGCCTAAATGACAAATTTCTTGTTAACACTCTAGAAGCCACAAATATGGTCCAATCTTCATGAAATTTGGTCAGAATGTTTGTTAGGTCCTGAGGATGAAGTCTATTGAAAATGGGAAGGATTCATGCCATATCACAGAAAAAGGGGCCTTAATGACAATTTTGTCAACATTTTCTTTAAACGACATCTCCTCCTAAACTTATGAGTCAAAATCAATAAAACTTATCAGAAATATTCCTTGGGTGGTCCCTTGTGAAAATTGTTTAAATAGAAAGGATCCGTGTCATATCACGGGAAAAGGAGCCTTAATGACAAATTTCTTGTTTACACTCTAGAAGCCACAAATATGGTCCAATCTTCATGAAATTTGGTCAGAATGTTTGTTAGGTCCTGAGGATGAAGTCTATTGAAAATGGGAAAGATCCATGCAATGAAAATGGGAAGGATCCATGCAATATCATGGAAAAAGGGGCCTTAATGACAATTTTGTCAACAATTTCTTTAAACGACATATCCTCCTCTACTTATGAGTCAAAATCAACCAAACTTGGCAGAAATATTTCTTGGGTGGTCCCTTGTAAAAATTGCTCAAATGGAAAGGATTTGTGCCATATCACGGGAAAAGGGGCCTTAATGACAAATTTCTTGTTTACACTCTAGAAGCCACAAATATGGTCCAATCTTCATGAAATTTGGTCAGAATGTTTGTTAGGTCATGAGGATGAACTCTTTTGAAAATTGGAAGTATCCATGCCATATCACGAGAAAAGTGGCCTTAATGACTATTTTCTCGTAAGAGCTCCAAACGCCACAAATAAAGTCCAATCTTCATGAAACTTGATCAAAATGTTTGCCAGGTCACAAGAGTGAACTCTGTTGAAAAGGGGAAGGTTCATGCCATATCATAGGAAATGGAGTCTTAATGATAATTTACTTGAAATATCAGGTGAGCGATTTAGGGCCCTCAGGGTCCTCTTGTTATCACTAATTAAAGATTTTTTTTGTCATTTCTAGAACAATCAGTGTTATTCTACATTGCGGAGATGATACCAAAGTTGAAAACAAGACAACATGGCGGGGGTGGAGGATCCCATCAAGCTCAACAACAACAGACTGGAAAGCAACAGAAAAAGAAGAAAGGAAGAAAATGAGAAGAAGGAATTTGTGTTCATAATTGGTCTCAAATATAACTTGGTAAACAAAGCAAGTGTCAAGAAAATATTTCTTTGTAAACAAAGCATGTGTCAAGGAAACTTGTATATGTTGATTAAACACTGTTACTAGAGTTATTGGCACCAAAACATTGGAAGTCAGATCCTTGCCATATTTTTCATCCAAGTAAAGTCGATCTTGCTTCAGCCATAAAGGGACAATTTTCATTGATTATCTGTTATCAAATATCTCTTTGTAAATGCAGAATTGCTCAAAGTGTTGAATAATGTTAGTTACTGAATCTTTTGTTTTAGAAACTGAATTGAGTTTGTTTTTGAAACTCAATCTAATTGTCTTATTGAACCATTCTTGCGATTCGTAATATCGTAGGATAAGGGGAGAATTAACTGACCAATATTTTATGTGAATACTTTTTGATGTCCCACTAAAGTAGTGAATTAAAACAAGTACATGTATTATCATTGTGATATGTTATATAAATACTCACCAAGGAGGAGCAAAAAGTGCAAATCTGCCCTGCGTTCAGGATGACAAAACAGTGCAAGTGCACATACAAAATGGGGTATAATTGGCAAACATGTAACACCACTTGTATCCTGAACGCTGGACAGGTTAGGCTGCTTCACCTTTCTCACATTTTACATATTTGCTGTAACACAAATGGTCATTCTCCATTACTATGCATAATTTATTGGGAGTAGTTTACCTTTCTCAAGATTGTAATTAGTAGCTAATATTAACAAAATAAAACTCTCCCTAAAGGAGAAACAGAGATCTTGTGTAAAATATGACACTAATGTCCTCAATTTTGGTATCTGCTGAAAGGGCTTTGTCACAAGTCATCAACATTTGAAATATGAAGGCTAAATTAATTACCATTGCAAACAGATAGACAATGTAAAAAGTTAAATTTTTAAAAATTCTGACCTTGAGAAATAACCTTATCACAAGCAATTCACAGGTGTAATTTGAAGACCTATATCTTTTACCAATTAAAAGCTTTGACCAATTATTTTTCTGAGAACAGAGAGCTTATGTAAAGCTAACAACATTAAGGCCCCTTTTTCCTTGACACATTTTTATATGCTTTTGTAAATAGTTTATGGTCAAAGGCATTAAGGCCTTTTTTTATGTGATGAGGCCTCAAGTTCATAAACCAGGAAAAATACATAGCTTAATATTAAATTTGGCCTAATGGTAATGGAGAATTCTGCTTGGATTGACGGACGGACAGAGCAGTGTCTATACGGTTCCCCTTTGGGGACCAAAATAAATAAAGCTGTATTTAAATGTTAATCAATCTCAGGCTGTTCACGACATATTCCAGCTGTAAACCAACCTTTGCAAGACAGTGTAAAGTAAGATCAGCCTGCACTGACGTTCAGTCTGATCTTTGTCTACACTGTCTACTTTTTACGGAATTATTATGTGAGAAAAACTTGAGTCAGACAGGTTGAAATGGCCCAACATTGGAATGGTATCCAATTAAAAGGGCTTCATTAAGAGGGGGGTGGGGGGGGGGGTATTTCAATTTCATTACTGTTTGTATCATTTTACCAAATCTAATTTTCGCAGAACTCAATGCATTTGTTTTATCACAATTATTTCAATGTGTACAGCTTCTATATAGTATGTCGTCACGCCTTCATATTAGAAATACAACAAGATTTCAGGTCTAGTTAAAATTTTAATGATAAGAAATATAATGTTAAAAAACTTTAAAAAGTAGATCTATAATGTATTTGATATGTAAACAATGAATGATTCGTAGACAACACAGGAATTATAAATTGTAAATAATGAAAAATAAAGGTTTTTGGTACGCAAAACAAAGTAACCACTTGTTCTTTCCTGACTTGATCCCAATTCAAAATCCATACAAAAAACCCTTAGAAAAAATGAGATAAAAATGAAGAAATTGCTTGTAATCATCAACTTCTGCATTTCTAACCATCTTTCAACCCAGAAAGACAGAAAATTTTCATGTTGTAATCATTTTAAATCATCTGACTCTCTCATAATGAAGATGTGAATTTTGCTAATACCATATTGCTTATAAGAGATACACATTTCTAGCCTGATTGTATTATGCAAGGATAATTTTGGCTCGAAATGGCATGTCCCAAAATATCTCATTTAGCAGAATCTAATAAGATATTAAGATTTTCTTATGTGAGAAATTTTAACAAATGGATGGCTAAGTGCAAAGCAGTTGTAACTGCTTATATAATTATAAGCAGTTACAATTGTTTTGCACTGAATCAACAAAATTCTTCACGAAATTAAATTTTGCTTTGACATTTTCTCTAATTAAGCCAGTTTCAATGAGATTTCTGGCAGAAAAAAGTAGAGAATCTCTCATTATCTCACTCAAAAATGATCCCTGTTATGACCTTTAATATATTGATGTCAGATAACCTAAATGTTTACTTGGTTCATATGAAACAGCTGCATTATTCATCTTTTCACTTTGATGCTTCCAAGAACTTGAAATTGGTGCTACAAGGAATCTGGACTTGAGGCAATTTGGTTGTTTCTACACTTTGCCTCTAGAATGATTTTGCAATAATGTAAATGTATATCCTGAACCTTGATATAAAATTTCACTCAAATCAAGGCATGGAAGAATTAATAAAATTTATGTTAACTGACTCTTTTCTAGAAACCTGCAGTTTTGCAATAATGTTCAGGAATAGGCAAGAAGGGGTACAGTGATAATGTATCAGGGTTTTACTCTGACTTCAACAAAGGACTAAGTCATTGAGTCCTTTCTTCAATTTTGGGAGTCTCTGCTTTAGATAAAGTCTATTTCTTTTAATCAATTATTTTGGGTTTTTTTTGTGAATTTTGAGCTATTTCCTGGTTAAAAAAGAGTTGGATATTTATGAATAGAAGACTGTTTTAAAACAGTCTTCAAACCTTTTCTGATGTTGATCCCCAGAGGGTCCATGGGACTGACATCTGATAGTTTTGAGAGTCCAGGCTACTTATCTGTGTGTCTCAGATACACAAAACCCTTAAAACCCTGCCGTATAAAACCATTGATATTATCAGATATGTAGCCAAAGCAGGTCCTCTACCCTTAGTCCTTTATCATGACATTTATATTTCACACTAATGAATGAAACCATATTTTCACTACCCTGTAACTATAATTTGAAAGATAGTACCATAATGGTTCTGCAATGCTTGTGTGCTTTGCTTGAGTGCTTTCTACATTTCCCCAACATTCTTCTTTAATCATGTCCTGATTAGCCTTTGCAACAATCTCACCATGCTTGTATATCACTGAAGACTCAACTATGCCACCACCACCCCCCCCCCCACCCCCCTCAATAACCACGCTTTTATCAAAATTTGGAATCATAGTAGAACTCTGGAAATGCAAGGGGGTAGGGGGGATAAAAATTTTAGACATAAAAATAAAAACTTCCTGACTGATCAGTATTTTCTGTGTTTAATTGGATTATATCCCTTGATTTGACACATATGTTGCTATCAAAGGAGTTCAATACACCATATTGTGGGCCACAAAAGTTATTATGGGAATATTCATAATGAATATAATACATAAATGCCTTCTTGGTGGCAAGTTAACTGCCCTATTCTCTAATTATCTATCATCATCCACCTTGTGATTTTTTCCTGTCTATATATCTCTCCAAATTATGATAGACCTTTGACAGTATTTCTGTGATTCTTTGGTCCTCCCCATTTCTGTATACTGACAGATGATTGGTCAAGTATACAATGGTCAGTTTGTTCTGGGGATCAGCTAAAACCATCTGGCCACCCTCTCCTGCATGGCCAAACACTGGCTCACCCTGAATATATAGAAAATATTCTGCCAAAATAATGATCTTAAACTGAATGGTCACATGGCTTGTAATAGTGTTTGAAATTTGCGGAGTCATTAACTCTTAAATAATAATAATCTGGGGTTCATAATTCATTTTTAATGGGTCAAAACAACAGAAAAAGCAAATTGTGTGTAGTATTTTACAGGTTTCAGTGTGAATTGACCTTTCGTTGTAATAATACAAAGGAAAAAAAAATCAGTAGAATTCTAAATAGTGTAAAATATACATCATTGAAAAGTAAGTGATAAAACCCAGTTTTGACCCTTAGAATTTTATCAATTGACCCCTTTGGTGTAATTTCTTAGGGTAAAAATAGGATATTTTCAAATTTACTGTGATTGACTGTGTATGGAAACAAGCCATGCCCTTTAAAGCCTTGTTCTTCATTGGACAAAAAATCCTTCAACAACTTTGAAAGAGGGTCACCCAAGGATCATTCCTGTGAAGTTTGGTTGAAATTCATCCAGTAGTTTCTGAGGAGATTTTTAAAGAAAAAGTTTATGACTGGATGCACTGATTCACGGACAGATAGACACACTATGGACACAGTGCTATGACAATAGCCCAAGTGGCTAATAAAACAACTTCTTTATGGGTGAAAATATGACAAAGTGAAAATATCCCAAGGCACAGTATGTATTAACTGTGCTGTTAGGATTCTTGTAAGACTGTAAAGTTGAACTGGCCAATTTAAGCCATAATGTAGACTGCATGTGAAATGTACTTGTGTTATGCACATACAAGGATCAGGGCCTAAGGTTATAAAACTTTTCTCAGGCTAAACTGAGAATTTTCTCAAATTATAAATCTAAATAAATGTAAGAAAATAAAAGATAATATTAATAAGATGTTATTTATAACAACTTATTAATATTATCTTTTATGTTAAAACATAAAAATAAGTACATGTATTGAAAAAGAATTACGCCTTTAATCTCAAAGTGAAATTTGAGAAAGTTTTAAATTGAGTGTGAGAAAAGTTTTATAACCTCGGCCCTTTTAGATTGAGAATGAGAAATGTTTTATAACTTCGGGCCCTGATACTACATATTCAATTCTGAAACATCACACAAAAAGTGCCACGTGTCAAGGCTATACTTACAAATGGGTTTGTAAAGATTTGAACACCTCTTCCAAATCTCATAGGTAGACCAGTGATACAGCAGGTGCCCTCAGTGAGCTTCTCTTTCAACATCTTTAATGTACTGGGGTACAATAGAGGTTTTCCAGATGAAGTTTTATCCACAAATAGAAGGCTGAAAATGGAGGGAAAATAAGATTAGTCTGTGCACTGAGCAATCAAAGCTTCTATCAATGCATTATGTCAACATGTCACCGTGAGAGCAGAGTTTGTAATGTAATTCTAATTGTGAAGTCATGAGTTTGATCTCCAACAGCAGCACAAATATTTTCCATTATTTGTCATCCAGATATGGATTGTTAACTGTAAACCTATGTTGAATGAGCAGCTGAAGGCTTGAAATGATGATTGATTGAATGGAGTTTAATGCCGCTTTCAACATTTTTTCAGTTGGAGCACCTAACAATAGATTCCTGGTATTTCTCTCTCCAGTACAACCAGCACATCCTTTCCTAGCCTCCAGCTACTATCGCTGAAGGCTTGAAAAGGATGCTGTGGCAGTGCAAGTGAGAAAAATATATAATACCTACTTAGTGAATTGTATGAAAAAAATATCTAACAAGGTTGGGGGAGTTGATACTTGTTGCCACTCTGCAGAGACAAATATCAATTCCCACAATTGAGTTAGATTTTTTTTTCATACGATACACTAATTACATATTATATTTATTTTTAAATCTCGATTTGCCTTCTTTTTGTTGATATTTTTAACAGAAATACAATGTTTTGGTTTATATGTTTCTAAAAATAAATGATTATGTCATTGTCAATACCCATGTGATGTCAAAAGAAATAGCAAATGGGATGTTATCACACGGATATTTGTATAGAGAAAAAAAATAAATATCAGGAATGCATGATTAATTGCTTGAGTTGATGCAATATGACTGAAAATCTATGACTGAAAATATGGTAATTTGATTGAGTGATTGAACAAACTTGATATTTAACAACACTGCACCAAGCTCTTTATTGTGGGTACTCATAGGAATTTTATTTACACAACTCCAATGAGCATAGGGTTTGAGTGAAAACTACAATGATTTTATTGTTTTACCCCCTGTCATCTATCTAGACTTATGTCACACCCACCTGAATAGTTTAGCCAATCCTCGAGCTGTTCCAGTCCCCGTAAAGGAAGAGATGGGAATTTCTCGTAGTTCTGGGTTGTTTAACACAGAATAAGGCTATTAAAAGATGAGGTTTGTGGTTAAATCATTTGAATGTATCTTATCTGAATTACAGTCATATTTAATAGATTTGACTGATTTGATAGTCTTAAAATTTAAGATAGTGGACCCGTAATAGTTCCGCAGCATTTCAGAAGTCATAAACTAAAACAGTGTTAACCAGCGTTTCCTACTGTTTTCATTAGGTAACCTTGGTTAACAATAAGAAAGATCATAAGTTCCAAAAATATTGCGGAACTATCACGGATCAGATACCAAAATCCATGTACTGGTTCATGATACACTACCAAATCTGAAGCTTGTACCAACCTTTATCCTGAAATTAATTTTTGTTTCAAACAATTCCTTTTTCTTTTACTGTCATTTAAGCTTGTTTGGATCAAGTTTTTCCCACAATAGTTAAAAATGATTAGGCAGTGTAGATTAGATTGCATATCTGTGCAGGCTGATCTTAGTCTATACTGTCAGCAAAACTTTATGTACAGCAGGAAAGTGTCATAAAAAGCAAAAGAAGGGTTAAGGCAGACATTTTAAAAACAACCGGCATGGGTGCTTAATCATATTAGGGAAATGCTCAATAATAAAGGAGCTATTTCAATTCCAAGCATGTGAAATTTCATATTTCAAACTCTTATGTTGAGGGTACAATGCCTAATATCCATAACATACAGTTTGGATGAGAAATACAGGTTAGATTATTATCTCTTCCATTCGGCTTTCCCAAGAAATATTCTATAGTTCAAAATTTATAAAGGTTATAAATCATTCTTTCTTTAACCTTTGTCTTTGTCATTTTCCTGCTATCCACATTGACAAAAGTTTGGCAGAGAGAGTAAACAAAGGTTGGCCTGCATAGACATGCAGCTGAATCTCAACATACACTGCCTGCTTTCTAATTAAGAGAGCCTGTGTGTGATGTTTCCAACAATTTGAAACATGCACAAGACACAAACAACCAGCAGCCTAGCCAGTAACACAGTATGATTAGAAGATTTGCTGTTTGTTTCAATACTCTTTGATACCTTACCTATCTATAAAGCCAAACAAGAGATGTCCGCGGACAACGTAGTTCGCCCAAACAGCTGCTTGTCACAAACAGCGCTTGACCAAAGACCGAATTTCTAAGTGGTTTCTTTCAATGTTAAAGTCCATGATCTAATATATATCTGTTTGAGTAGTAATTAAGAAATATAAAAACTTTTTTGTTTTAATTGCATGTATAAGGTTAGGGTAAAGTGAAAGCCTACAAGCAGATGGAATTTCTTTGTATCAAACATGAAGTTTTTCTTTAAAATTTTTCTAAGTCCACAAAAGGTCAAGATCAAGGTCAAATTGTGAAGGAACTTGGTCTCTGTAGAAGCTTATCACCTATTGAGTATGTGTATGAAGTAATAATGTCCCTGAGTAAAGCATTTATAAAACATAAGCAAGGTTAAATTTTTGGTTAAAGCTTTTCAGTTTAAGTTTTTCTATGTCCATAAAAGGTCAAGGTCAAATTGTCAAGGCCCTTGGTTTCTGGTGAAAGCCTTTCATCTGTTGACTATGTATATGAAGTAATGATGTCCCTAGGTTAAAGTATTCAGAAAATATAAGCAAAGTTTAAGTTTTTGGTAAAAGAATTTCGGTTAAAGTATTTCTAAGTTCATAAAATGTCAAGGTCAAATTATCAAGGACCTTGATCTCTCACAAAAGCCTATCACCTAATGAGCATGTATATGAAGTAATGATGTACCTAGGTTAAAGCATTCAGAAAATAATAAGCAAGGTTAAAGTTTTTGGTTAAAGTTTTCAGTTAAAGTTTTTCTAAGTCCACAAATGGTAAAGGTCAAGGTCAAATTGTGAAGGACCTTGGTCTCTGGTGAAAGCCTATCACCTGGTGAGTATATATATGAAGCTATGATGTCCCTAGGTTAGAGCATTAAAAAAAAATATGCAAGGTTAAAGTTTTTTGGTTAAAGTTTTTCTAAGTCCACAAAGGGTCAAGGTCAAGGTCAAGGTCAAATTGTCAAGGACCTTTGTCTATGGTGATAGCCTATCACCTAATGAGTGTGCATATGAAGTAATGATGTCTCTAGTCTCAAAGCTTACAGAAATATAAGCAAGATTAAAGTTTTTTTGGTTAAAGTTTTTGGTTAAAGTTTTTTTGAAAGGGTCAAGGTCACAGTCTAAAGGTCATTTCGACATGGATGTTGGTCTCAAATGAAAGCCTATGCCCTAATGAGTGTTTCTGTAAAAAATAAAGCCTCTAGGATAAATATTGATAGGATAAATATTGATTAAAATAAAAAACTTTAACCTAATGTGGACGCCGACACCAACGCTGACACCGACGCTGACATCCGAGGGTATGACAATAGCTCTTCGTCCCGTGCGAGCTAAAAAAAAAAGACTCTTGTCAGACTGTGCAAGTGTCTTTGCTTGGTGCACATTTGAATTTGTTGGAAATGTCATAAACAACCTCAATTATTGTGGGAAACATTTTATCAAGACAGGCTGATGTGCCTCAAAATTGACAATTGGATTAAATGAAATTTGAATTCAGAAAGGTCATGGTTATTCTTTAATGCTTTTGTTTGTTTATTGAGAAAGAGCATCAATTATCACTTGATAAACCCACTGCCTAACCAGTGAAATTATCAACAACTTATACCCCACTTTTGTTCAATTCACCCTATCTGATGTTGTCTAAGAGAAGTCCATAAAGTAACATAATCATGAATGTTCCATAGCAATCACATGCAAAATGACACACTTTGAGAAATTTTGTCATAAAATTTTAACATTTTCTCCTTTTTTTTGCATTAAAGAAATAGAATAATAATTGCTTGTTTTTCAAGTAAGATCGATTGAAATTTTATTTCATGCACAACAAAAATTTCATTTGCAACTCATGAAAATATAGTTTTTGTTGCTCACTCAATGAAATATAAATTGATCTTACACTGAAACAAATGATTATTCTCTATATACATGTATTTACCTGAGCTAATTCCTTGACCACTACCAAAGTTCTACTCAAGTCTGTATTCAGAAACATTGTGCTCAGTAAATGTCGGAGGTAGGTCGGGGATGTTATTAGCTGTATCAGTCTTGTTGTCATGGAAACAGGATTAACTCTGGCTGTCTTGTAATAGTCTTGCTTTTTTACACGGAATGAAAATTCAATGTCTGTAATATAAATAAGAAAACTGGAAAATTAAAACATATTTCATCAAAAATATAAACATTTATTGATTTATTAATTTCTTGTTTCATAATGTTTATAAACCTAAACAAGATTTGTTTTCTTTTATTCATTTTAAGGTAGTGGACCCAAAATAGTTTCACAACTTTTGGAAAGTAATAAAATTTATCAGTGATAACCGAGGTTTCTTGATTTCATTTGAAAACATTGGTCACCATTGTGAAAGATCATGACTTTCAAAATTTAACAGAACAATTACTGGTCCACTATCTTAATTCATCACAAATGTACCACACTACAATTTGCTGCCATGATTATATATTTACGTTTTGTCAGTATGAAATGTTCAAAGACTGACTAGTTATTAACACAGCTGCATGCGAAGCTGATTTGCTCCACAGGCATGAATCTACTGATATGATTAAACAAGAATTTTAGTGAATGAATGAAAATTTTTCAAGTAAATAAATGTTTTTAAGAGTCACATGCTCAAATATTTCTACAAAGAAAATAAGCAAATTCGTTGAATTGTTATCCCCCGCCGAACATATTTTCATTGTCAATGGAGTTAATATCAAACTAAGGTACAGGTTATCTTTTATCTACATCAGCCTATAGTTTTCAAGAAATAGCTCGGAAACGAATATCACTCTGCATGTATATGGCTTAAACAGTCAGGGGCAGTAATTCTAAATTCGATGGTTGAGCCAGGTACGCCGACAATATGCACATGTCCTCATTGTAGTGAAGCTGTGTGCCAAGTTTCATTGAAATCCAGTCTATAGTTTTCAAGAAATAGCGTGGAAACGAATATCACTATGTTTGTATATGGCTTAAACAGTCAGGGGCAGTAACTCTCAATTCCACAGTCGAACAAGGTAACCCAGACAATATGCGCATGTCCTCATTGTAGTGAAGCTGTGTGCCAAGTTTCTTTGAAATCCAGTCTATAGTTTTCAAGCAATAGCACAGAATCGAATATCACTATGTATGTATATGGCTTAAACAGTCAGGGGCAGTAACTCTCAATTTGACGGTCGAACCGGGTAACCCCGACAATATGCACATGTCCTCATTGTAGTGAAGCTGTGTGCCAAGTTTCATTTAAATCCGGTCTACAGTTTTCAAGAAATAGCGCGGAAACCAATATCACTATGTATGTATATGGCTTAAACAGTCAGGGGCAGTAACTCTAAATTCAACAGTCGAACTGGGTAACCCCGATGATATGCACATGTCCTCATTGTAGTGAAGCTGTGTGCCAAGTTTCATTGAAGTCCGGTCTATAGTTTTCAAGAAATAGCGCAGAATCAAATGTCACTCTGTATGAATATGGCATAAACAGTCAGGGGCAGTAAATGTAAATTTGATAATTGAACCAGGTAACCCCAACAATATGGGCATGTCCTCTTTTACGTGAAGCTGTGTGCCAAGTTTAATTTAAATCTGGTCTACAGTTTTCAAGAAAAAGCGAGGAAATGAATATCACTATGTATGTATATGGCTTAAACAGTCAGGGGCAATAACTCTCAATTCGACGGTCGAACCGGGTAACCCAGACGATATGCGCATGTCCTCATTGTAGTGAAGCTGTGTGCCAAGTTTCATTGAAATCCAGTCTTCAGTTTTCAAGAAATAGCGCGGAAACGAATATCACTATGTATGTATATGGCTTAAACAGTCAGGGGCAGTAACTCTAAATTCAACAGTCGAACAAGGTAACCCCGACGATATGCACATGTCCTCATTGAAGTGAAGCTGTGTGCCAAGTTTCATTGAAATCCAGTCTATAGTTTTTTAGAAATAGCGCAGAAATGAATATCACTATGTATGTATACAGCTTAAACAGTCAGGGGCAGTAACTCTAAATTTGATAATTGAACCGGGTAATCCCAACGATATGCGCATGTCCTCTTTGTAGTGAAGCTGTGTGCCAAGTTTCATTGAAATCCAATCTACAGTTTTCAAGAAATAGTGCGTAAATGAATATCACTATGTATGTATATGGCTTAAACAGTTAGGTGCAGTTACTCTAAATTCCACGGTCGAACCGGGTAACCCCGACAATATGCACATGTCCTCATTGTAGTGAAGCTGTGTGCAAAGTTTCATTGAAATCCGGTCTATAGTTGTCAAGAAATAGCACAGAAACCAATATCACTATGTATGTATATGGCTTAAACAGTCAGGGGTAGTAACTCTAATTTCCACGGTTGAAAAGTGTTACCCCGACGATATGCAAATGTCCTCATTGTAGTGAAGCTGTGTGCTAAGTTTCATTGAAATCCGGTCTATAGTTTTCAAGAAATAGCGCAGAAATGAATATCACTATGTATGTATATGGCTTAAACAGTCAGGGGCAGTAACTCTAAATTCCACGGTCGAACAAGGTAACCCAGACGATATGGGCATATCCTCATTGTAGTGAAGCTTTGTGCCAAGTTTCATTGAAATCCAGTCTATAGTTGTCAAGAAATAGCACTGAAACCAATATCACTATGTTTGTATATTGCTTAACAGTCAGGGGCAGTAACTCTAAATTCCACAGTCGAACCGGTGTAACAGTGTAACGTGTCCCCCTGGGTAACGTGTCCCCGGGGACAGGTTACCCCGGGGTAACCTGTTCCCCCCTGGGGTAACCTGTCCCCCCCATGGAAAACATTAAATCTTATTTAAATTTTAATTTTTCATTCATGCTATTTTGTATAACTCTAAATCGATTTAAAAAAAAACATATAAAAAGTATATCTATATTTTTGAGTGGTTTTCAATTTTACAAACCAAAATATAATTTGCTTACTATGATTTTCTCATCAAATCAATTTTCCAATTTTTTTTTATATTATTATTATTTTAATAGTCAATCTTAGTATTTCATGCAAATATTTGAAAGTTTACTGAAAAAAAATATAAAAAAAATAAAACTTTAGTGGGGGGGACATGTTACCCCGGGGTAACCTGTCCCCCTATTCAAAATGCTTTAATTTATTTGATTTCACCTTCCAGTCATTCATTTTTCTTAAGAAATTATCAAATGAAATTCATTGAAAAATATTTCTTTCATTTTTCTTAAATTGATGCTTTTTTAAAGAAAAATCTTAGCGCTTACACTTTTTTAATTTTTTGCAACATAACTTTTGCAATATCTAACTTTTTTCCAAGTCCATAGTTAGATTGATTAATAGCATTTATTAACATATCATGTTAACATTGCAGTTTTCATAATAAAGTAACATGACAAATTCATTCAATACTTCTTCTTTTGAAAGGGGGACAGGTTACCCAAGCCAGGGTAACATGTCCACCTATTCCAAAATTCTTTTTTTATGAAAGATATCACCTTCCAGTCATTCTTTTTTATTTAGAAAGATATTCTTAGAAAATTTCCTCAATGGATATGTATGTTTAAATTTCCTTTTTTGTACCGATTTAAAGAAAGATCTTAGCACTTGAATATTTTTTATTATTGCATCATTTCAATTTATTAAGAGTCCGTTATTAGATTGAATTATAGCTTTTTTTTAAACACAATTATCATGTCAGTATTGCAGTTTTGATAAGAAAACAACATGTCAATTGACAATTTGTTCAAATCTCGTTTTTTGGAAAGGGGGACAGGTTACCCAAACCTGGGTAACTTGTCCCCGGGGGACAGGTTACCCCGGGGTAACCTGTCCCCCTATTTCAAATGCTTTTTTTTCATAAAAGATATTACCTTCCATTTGATCTTTTTTATTAAGAATGTATGGTATGATATACTTTGAACATTCCCTCAAAGAATATCTATGTTAAAATATATTTTGAAATGTGTTCCTTTTTCAAGAAGATTCTTCAGTGGATATGTATGTTTTTATTTCTTTTTTTGTTCCCTTTTTAAGAAAGATACTAGCATGTGAATATTTTTTATCATTAGAATAAATAAGAAATTGAAAGTATTTTGGTAAATTTGACAACCTTTTAAGTGGTGGGACAGGTTACCCAGGCCTGGGTAACGTGTCCCCAGGGACAGGATACCCCAGCTTGGGTAATAAATGAGACTATCGCACAGTTTTCAAATAAAAAAATCCTCATAAACAACCTTTTTTGTGTGTTTTTACTGGGTTAAGAGGCCTTGGTAACATGTTTCAGAGACAAGTGACCACAGCTTTGGAAACCTTACCCCTAAACAATTTGAAATATTGTTAAATAATTGAAAACATATGGGTTTATCTTTGCATATATCATTGCTGACAGCATTTTTGGGGATGGGACAGGTTACCCAGGCCTGGGTAACGTGTCCCCGGGGACAAGTTACCCCAGCTTGGGTAACATGTCCCCCCCTACACGCAAAGAAAAAAATCATGCTTTTGAATAATATTTCTAAAGACAAGATCATTCTTAGATATGTCCATGGTCATGATGACATTAAACATTTATTTTTCTAAAAAAAAACAAAGTTTAATTATTATAATACTTATCATGAAAAATATAACTAGAAAGCCCTGAATGGCTTGAGTCGCTCCACAGGCTTGAAATTCTTGAAATAGCATATCTAAGGTTAGACTAGATTTTAAGATATTTTGGGTTCTACTGATGTTGAAATGATTTTCAAAAATGCCCCTATATAACATATAGAGAAATGACCTCCGCCCATAAAATAAATATTTTTCATCTGACCACAATAATTTTTGGCAGACTGATAAAGCTTCACTCAAGAATCATTCCAGTGAAATTTGGTTGATAGCCATCAATAACATTCTGAGAAAATGATTTTCAAAGTTTCCACTATATAACATGTAGAGAAATGACCTCCGCCCATAAAATACATATTTTCTATCCAATCACAATTATTTTTGGTAGACTGTTAAAAGGTCATTCAAGAATCATTCCAGTGAAATTTGATTGATATCCATCAATTACATTCTGAGAAAATGATTTTCAAAGTTTCCACTATATAACATATAGAGAAATGACCTCCGCCCATAAAATGCATATTTTTCATCCGATCACAATATTTTTTGATTGACTGATAAAGGGTCACCCAAGGATCATTCCAGTGAAATTTGGTATATATCCATCACTTACATTCTGAGAAAATGATTTTCGAAGTTTCCACTATATAACATATAGAGAAATGACCTCCGGCCCATAAAATGCATATTTTTCATCCGATCACAATAATTTTTGGTAAACTGATAAAGGGTCACACAAGGATCATTCATGTAAAATTTAATTGGCATCTATCCATTAGAATCTGAGAAAATTCAATTTTTACCATATTTGGAAATTAGCCACGCCCATTAAATCTATGTTTTTCATTGGATCAAAATTTCTTGAACAACTTTGAAAGAGGGTCACCCAAGGATCATTCCTGGGAAGTTTGGTTGAAATTCATCCAGTAGTTTCTGAGGAGAAGATTTTTAAAGAAAAAGTTTACGACCGCACGCATGCACGGACGCACGACGGACACAACGCCATGACAATAGCCCCAGTGGCTTTCAGCCAGTGGAGCTAAAAATCCTTCCAAACTGAAACAGTTCGAAAAACAGATTAAAATCACATACAGATCAAAGGAAGAGACTTGTAACACATAGAATTAAAATTTCTTGGTAAAAGAAATGTGACTAAATATTGTTTTACAATATCTGTAGGGGGGACAGGTTACCCCAGGGGGGGACAGGTTACCCCGGCTGATTTCTAGGGTAACGTGTCCCCGGGGACAGGTTACCCCGGGGTAACCTGTCCCCGGGGACACGCTACCCAGGGGACAGGTTACCCTGGGACACCGGGTAACCCTGACGATATGCGCATGTCCTCATTGTTGTGAAGCTGTGTGCCAAGTTTCATTGAAATCCGGTCTATAGTTATCAAGAAATAGCGCAGAAACGAATGTCGGATTGAGGGACGGACGGAAGGAAGGACGGATGTAGGACAGACAGACGGACATGGCAAAAACAACCTCTGAAAATTTTTTCGGCGGGGGATAAAAATCAAGAACAAATTAATGAATAGTATATAGAAAATTGATAACTTGATAGAGGCCCATCAGATGATGATACAAACTAAATATGAAAGCTTTCTGGTTTCAGAGAAGAAGATTTTTGAAGGTTTTCCTATTTTCACCCATCGTGCTCAAATAAGCTAAAAGGGATGCGCCCAGCTGGAGCCCAAATATGACCCCAGGGTCTTATTATGAACAAACTTGGTAGAGGCCCACTAGATGATGCTACATACCAAATATGAAAGCTGTGTGCCCTATGGTTTTAGAAAAGAAGCTTCTAAAAGATTTTTGCTCTTTGATTCTTTGTATAAAGAGTTGTGCCCGGATGGAGCCCAAATATTATCCTAGGGTCTTGATATAAACAAACTCGGTAGAGGTCCACAAGATGATGCTACATACCAAATATGAAAGTTGTCTGCCTTCTGGTTTCAGAGAAGAAGATTTTTTAAGATTTTTATTTTTTTACCCTTCATGCTCAGAAAAGCTAAAAGGGATTAGCCGGGCTAAAGCCCAAATATGACCCCAGGGTCTTATTATGAACAAACTTGGTAGAGGCCCAATAGGTGATGCTACATACCAATTATGAAAGCTGTCTGCCATCTGGTTTCAGAGAAGAAGATTTTTGAAGATTTGCGCTCATTGATTCTATGTAAAAAGGGTTGCCCCGGGGTTGGGCCCAAATGTGACCCCAAGGGTCTTGATATGAACAAATTTGGTAGAGGTCAACTAGATGATGCTACATACCAAATATGAAAGCTGTCTGCCTTCTGATTTTAGAGAAGAAGATTTTTGGAGATTTTCATCCTTTTTGTTAAGGGTAAAGGGAAAGTTAAGGGTCAATTTCATTTATTTGAACAAATTTCGTAGAGCTTGACCCATCAAACATCCTTGCTAAGTTTCATCAAGATTGGCCCACTGGTTTAGGAGGAGAAGATGTTAAAAGAAATTGTCGACGACAGACGACAAACAACTGACGACAGACGCCGGACATTGTTCAATCACAATAGCTCACCTTGAGCACTTTGTTCTCAGGTGAGCTAAAAATAGAGAGAAATGATCTCCCTCCATTGAATACATATTTCCATCCAATTACAATAATTTTTTGTAGACTGATAAAAGGTCGCTCAAAGAACAATCCAGTGAAATTTGGTTGATACCCTTCAATTAGATTCTGAGAAAAAAGTCAATTATTACCATATTGATGGCTCAATGTGAAACAGTTTTAACTGCCTATAAAAGCATAGGCAGTTACAACTGTTTCACGCTGAGCCATCGATATATGGGAATTAGCAACACCCTTTTAAGCCTCGTTTTTCATTGAATCAAAAAACCTAGAACAACTTTAAAGAGTGTCACCCTAGGATTACTCCTGTGAAGTTTGGTTGAAATTCATCCTGTAGTTTCTGAGGAGAAGATTTTTTAAGGAAAGTTTACACACTGATGCACTGACACAGTGCCATTACAATAGCCCAAGTGGCCAGTGGAGCTATAAATGTTAATAATTGTTTGCTTTATTTTTATGACTTATTCATATTTCAATGAATTTAAAATAAGGTCTTAATGCCTGGCAGTATCACATAATCATATCTTTTTTTTGTTCACTGAAAGAAACGGTTGGTGATGGGAGGTTTTACATTATATGTTAGTAGGCAGTTACAACTGTTTTGCACTGAGCCATGGAACTCTTATCTGTTCCTCTGCCCTAGTCAGCCTGCGTGGTCCTTTTTTAACGTAACATGTCACATTTGTAAAGCAAATACCGTCAGTATTGTGCCAAACCATATGATATGACATACCATACCATATTTACGGGCTATATCATCTTCAAATAGTGTTCCTACATCTCTGTGGGCAGGGTCCAGTTTCTGTACTAGTCTATCCAAAATGAGTCCGTATGTTGAACTATGATATCCAAACTGGGAACCTGTGAGTAGAGTACTAGCCCTGTGTTCAGGGTGCAAAGCGAGGTATCATTTCGAAAGCACTTCGCTAACGTTTTCATCCTGAACGCAGGGCAGGGCATACATTATTTGAAATGGGAATTCAACTATCCTACAACCCTTAGAATTAGCAAAGACAATTAAATAAATAATGAAAGTAACACATATTTTTAAATGAACCATCATTTAGATTCATACAAATTTTTTATGTTCTATGTTTTATAATAGAGATCTCTTAACTGCAACCCATGGAATAGTAAGTCAGTGCATGATTGCTTCTTGCATACACTGGTATGTTAAAGAACAAATAGCATCTTTTGATGGCAAGAGGTATTTGATGGCCTGATTCACTCCACAGGCCCTTATCTTCTCATGATAACTTGAAAAGAGAGAAAGATAAGGTGTATTTAATAAGAAGGCATAATTTACAATTTGAGGGGTTAGTGCAACACTATTGTAAGTGCCTATATATAAATAGGCACTTACAATAGTGTTTCACTGACCCCTCGAATAACAGTATTGCAATATACCGAACTCCTTATCTAAAACTCATCTGAATTTTCAGGGAGACAATTATTCAGAAAAGGTTTAAAATTTCAAAGATATTGAGCCATAAACATAACCTGAAGGGAGCATACAAATTTTTTCTAAGTTTTGACTTCATGTTCAGATCAACTATAACCAAGAGAAATAAATCACATGCAAAATAAATTCAAAGCTATCTTTAAATTCATGAGAAGACTACATTTGTATTTTCAAGGTCTTCATTTTATACTATGTATGGTTATTGTCACTGTGTTGAAGTCTTAGCTTTCATTCCAGTCGAAGTATTTCTAAGTAGTCAAATAAAGAGTCAGTCTTGAGAATCATTCATGAGACATTTGGTAGCAAACCACTATTAAATTCTAAGAAAAGGTGCTTTTAACTGTAGAGGGAAAATAACCCATATTCTTCTTTCAATTATGAGGGCAGTCTTTGTTTTTTTGTCTATCAATGGTTTCAGTCTAAACTTTCATTCAGAACATCACTCGACCTTTTCCGATGATTTGTCATTCTCAAAAATTAAGAATTTTCAGCTGTTATTTTAGAATCTACAGATATTTAAACAAGGATTTGATGGTTTCATGTCAGTGACTTAAACAAGTAGCGTTGACGACATCGAATGTTATCACTCAAAGTTTAGAGGGCCAACACCATTTTATCTGGCGTTATCAAGTTTTTCAAATGTTTTCCCGTCATTTTTAAAAATAGTCTGTCTATGTACATCCGAGGTTGATTGTGAGATTGGCCGAGTGGTGTTCCGCGTGTCTAAACTTTCTGCAACAAACCTGGTGTCCACAGTGGAGATTGTCTCTGTAACAGTTTGTTTACATTGTCTGGATTTTCATGAATATCTCTCCAAGATATTGACTCAGAAAGGTAAGGTAAGCCAGCCTGTAAGAAATTTGAAGGTACACATGTATGTTGTTTGTGACGTTACAATATTACAAACATAAGTGATCCATCATGCAAAAAGGGACCATTTTCAAACTTTGTGAAAAAGATACATATTTAAAAAAGATTTTAGTAAAGGTAAACCAGAACTTGTAAATCAAAAATCCTTAAACAAGAAGTTGGGATGATAATCCTAGATTAAGACAAGAAAGATTCCACTAAAGTCAGCCTGTCCAGTTCACACATACTATCAAGGGGGTTGATACTTTACACACTAAACAAATGGTCCCTTTTTGTGTGACAAGACACACAGGAATTTGATAAATTTGTTTTTATCAGTCCAGTTTTAACATTTTATAATGGGCTCTCAAAACACATTAACAGCAACAGTTATTAAGAGCTGATGGGATTTCATGAATCTTAACAAGATATCAATACTCAAAAGGTATATCATTTTAAATTTACGAACAGCTAAAACTATCCAAACTTTGAAAAAAATAAAATATTATTTTACACTTGTTAAAATCAAAAGAGTTGGCAGGTAAAATTTTGAACTTTTGTTTAAGTTGATTAGATTTTAAAAGTCTTGTCTAATCAAATTAGAAAACATTGATAGAGACAAGAGGGCCAGAATGGCCCTAAACCGCTCACCTGGACTTAATTGATCCAGTGGATCACATCCAAGTTTTTTTTTCTGGCAAAGTTTCATTCACATTTGCCTTATTGTTGTAAAGAAGATGTTATTCCAAGAATTTTAAGTGAAAATAAACCCTGAGCAACCATTCATTACTAAGGAGACTATAAAATAAGCGCCACCTGCCCACCCATATTAATGGGCCAATCAAAATTTCACGCACAATTATTCTGGTAATATTTCATTGAAATCGGCCCAGTGATTCAGGAGGAGGTGTTGTTCAAAGACATCAAAGTGAAAAATGCCACACCCATATTTATGGGCAAATCAAAATTTTGCGAACAATTTTTGTAAATGGTCACCTAAGGATCATTCTGGTAAAGTTTCATTGAAATGGGCCCAGTGGTTCAGGAGAAGAAGTTTTTAAGATTGTTGACGATGGACGCCGCACTACGGACCACAGACTAAGGGTGATCCTAAAAGCTCCCCTTGAGCATGTTGTGCTCAGGTGAGCTAAGTAAGAATTACTTATTAAACACAATTTCAAATTCTTCATTTGGGGAATGTATTTAGAATGATATTTCTTGACAGTTGCAAAAGAGGGGACTGTGTCTAGAATGAGTAAAGTAAGAGTCTTCATAAGAAATCAATCTTTTATGCACTTCACTACATAAATCTACTCTTAAACCTATTTTTTAATCAATCGGGAAACAAGTCCATACAACTTAGATTAATCCCTCTTGATTCTGCTTCCTGCAAAATTCACCAGTACTCCAACTGAATGTGTGGGCCAAGAAAGGAACCAAGATCAAACTCAGGACCTTTGTGTCAAGAGGCCAATGCTCAACCTCTAGACCACAGACACCACAAATTCTACTGTACACAAAGCTTTGGCAGGGATGACAGCCTGTGATCAGTCTACAAGAACATTCAGCATGATATTATCTTACACTGCCTATTTTCTGCTTGATAATTGTAAAAACCTAGAAAGCCATGAATGGTTTGAGTCATTCCACAGGCTTGAAATTCTTGTAAAAGCAAATAAATGTTTTGACTAAATTTTTAGATATTTTGGGTTCTACTGTTGTTGAAAATGATTTTCAGTTTCCACTATATTACATTTAGAGAAATGACCTCCGCCCATAAAAGACATACTTTTCATCCAATCAAATTAATTTTTGGCTGCATGATAATGGGTCACCCAAGGATCAACCCAATTAAGTTTGATTGATATCCATTACTTACATTCTTAGTAAATGATTTTCATAGTTTGCACTATACATTCTAAGTAAATAATTTTCATAGTTTGCACTATCTCACATATTGAGAAATGACCTCCGCCCATAATATGCAAATTTTTCATCCAATCAAAATGATTTTTTTGTACACTGATAAAGGGTCACTCAAGGATCATTCCAGTGAAATTTGGTTGATATCGAAAAATTAGATTCTGAGAAAATGATTTTCAAATTTTCCACTATATAACACATAGAGAAATGACCTCTGCCATTAAAATGCATATTTTCCATCCAATCAAATTGATTTTTGTAGTCTGATAAAGGGTCACTCAAGGCTCATTCCAGTGAAATTTGGTTGAAATCCATCCATAACATTCTGAGAAAATGATTTTCAAAGTTTCCACTACATAACATATAGTGAAATGACCTCCACCCATAAAATATATACATGTATTTTCCATCTGATCACAATATTTTTTTTAGACTGATAAAAGGTCACTCAAGGATCATTACAGTGAATTTTGGTTGATATCCATCCATAACATTCTGAGAAAATGATTTTGAAAGTTTCTACTATATAACATAAGGCGAAATGACCTCTGCCCATGAAATACATAATTTCCATCCGATCACGATAATTTATTGTAGACTGATAAAGGGTCACCCAAGGATCATTCATATAAAATTTATTTGGTATCTATCAATAATTAGAATCTGAGAAAACTCACTTTTTACCATATTTGGAAATCAGCCAAGCCCATATAATCCATGTTTTTCATCGGATGAAAATTTCTTGAACAACTCTGAAAGAGGGTCACCCAAGGATGATTCCTGTGAAGTTTGGATGAAATTCATCCAGTAGTTTCTGAGGAGAAGATTTTTAAAGAAAAAGTTTATCACTGGACACAGGGATCGACGCACACACGACAGACACAACGCCATGACCATAGCCCTAGAGGCCTTTGGCCAGTGGAGCTAAACAAGAGAACCGCCTACGGGTGCTTACACTTGGCTGTTGAGTTCTGGATGGTGGGAAAAAATCAAAGTCCAAAAAGGGGCATAATTTGTTCAAAATGCATCTAGAGTTATCCCCCTTGATAGTATAGGTTGCTCTTTTGATGGTGAACATATCTGCCAAGTTTCAAGTAAATGCTTTCAGTACAACAAGAGATATCACAAAATGTCAAAGTTTTCGCAAGACAACGAGGACAACAATGACATTACGACGATGACAAGAAGGCTTTAGCAATACTTTAGGTTTTCTCCGAAAACAGCCAAGCTAAAAATCAGCCAGACTGGTTTAAATGTCGCAAAATTTGCCATTTGTTTGAAGTAATATTTCAATTTGACAGGCTAAAGGTTGAACTCTTACCTGGTGACTTAACAACTGCTCTACAGTTATTCCATGGCCTCCATTTAGACCAAACTCAGGCCAGTATACTGATATAGGTACACTGTAGTTCAACATCTCCCTGTAATAACAATGCAACAATTCTAGTAATTCTTCAGTCAAGCCTGGTTAGCTTGACAGGTTGTTAGTAAATTTTAAATACTAGTACTAGGATCTTTTACATTGCTTAGCCATTATTCGTTTGACATTTTGATACATACCATCTTTCACGCAAATGAGTATTTTTTAATAATTTGATGGATTATCGAGATATAACGATAGATTATCACTTGTTAAACTCACTGCCTAACCAGTGAAATTATCAAAAACTTATACCCCGCTTTGGTTCATGTCACCCTATCTGAAAGCATCTATGAGGGGAGACTAAAAAGTGACGTCACCATGAACGCAGCATAGCTATCATATGCAAACTAACATGCTTTGACAAATTTTGTCATAAAATTTTCTCATTTGTCTCATTTTTGCATTAAAAAAAAAGAATAAAAAGCTTGTTTTTGTTTTTTCGAGTAAAATAAATCAATATCTCATTTTGTGAACAACAAAAGCTTAATTTTAACTCCTGGCCCTGCCATTCATGAAGATATAGCTTTTGTTGTTCACTCAGTGAAATATAAATTGATTGTACACTGAAACAAACCATTATCCTCTATGTAACCCTAATTGAATGTAAAAACTATGAACATTGACATTGTGGTTTGAAGAAATAAAAGTGAAAGAAATACTATTACTTTTCAACCATTATGGCTACCAATATTGCCATCACAGCCTTAGAGCAATCAAATGTGAGAGTGGTTGTATGATTTCTCCATCGTGTTAGACTATCTGGATCAGCATATCCCGCCCACATATCTATCACAGGTTCTCCGTCATGGAACACAGCTAGGGTCGCACCTCTCTCCCTACCACTCTCCATATTGTGGCTGAAATATTGGAAAATATTGATGGCTTAGCGCAATATACAGGGTATTGAATGGGTATCAAGTTTTGATCGGTTTAAGAGGAAGAGTCAACTTCCCAAGCCAAGGGTTCTAGCTCCACTACGTAAGGAACGTAGTGGAGCTAGAACCCTTGGCTTGCAAAGAAAAGGAAGAGTTTGATAAAATTGGTACCTAAGAAAATCTGATTTGATATTCTATGCATAATATGATCCCTTTTGTGTAATAAATTGTCAAAATTCTTGAAATTCATTGATTAAAATTTCTGCATAACATACAAGGTTGTTTTAAGGGTTTTAAGGGATGCATGTTTTTTTAAGTCTGAGATTCATAAATAAGTAGCCAGGACCCTCAAAACTATTGATATGAGTCTCTAGGCTCCTAGTCTTCAATTCTTTTGTAGAAATGATCCCAAAAGTTAAATAATTTGATGGCTCAGCACAAAACAGTTGTCCATAAACATATAGGAAGTTACAACCGTTTTGTGCCGAGCCATTGATATCTATCCAAAACCTTGTGTAGTTTAATGGAGATAATGTTTCAATATTTATAAAAAAGCATGATTGAGGATAGCTAAAAAGAAATATTCTTGTTGACTCTAGTATATCAAGGACCGATATAAACTCTAATATTATGAGTCCTTGGGATCCCATTTGTAGATGTCATACTAAAACCCTGAATTCCATCTGCAATTACAAGATTATTGAACTGAATCAGAGATTTGTGGTCTTTTAGAAAGGAAAAGGCACCATTCCCTAAATAGTGAATATATGAAACACCCAGAAGCAGAGATTTGTTTCAGTTAAGGTAAACCAATCACTTTTTTATAATGAACAGGTACCTGATCCGTGGCATATAAATTCTGACAATCTAAATCTGTTGTTTTTAATCTAAATCATTATGTTCTCAACTTTAGGGTACTCATTTGAATCATTTTGATGAGACAATCTTTATTGTACCGACAAAAAAGGATAAGATGGAGGATTTATGTAAATTTTCATTTTGAATGTAAAATACTTCCCTTTATAGTATGACCTATGTGAAATAACCCAGTTGAGTATTTTTGATATTGCACAGGTGTTATTACACTAGTGGAATAACTATTCAAATGAGCTTAGTAAAGCAATGTTATTTTTTCGTTGTGAAAATGATATAGTAATACATTTACAGACGTCATTTCCGAAACAGTGTTATATGTTTCGCAGACTAACTTGAATCAATTAATATCTTGAAATTTCTTGATTCATCACAAAAATTCAGGTCATATCAGGGTTTGAATTTGACATTTTTTTGCCACTTGCTTATTTTAGCAAGTGCCTACTTTCCGTACTTGCTAACTCTGAAAGTCATCTTACTTTTTTGCATCAGACCTGATTTACAATGTGGAAACCATCATAAGCGTATTAAATGGACTTGAACTGTTATGATTTACTAGTTAAGTAGAAAACTTGTATTTTTTTTATCCATTTGTCAAATTACAATATTCTAAAAACATCTACATACATTTACATGTATATGAATAATGTTATTGTATATTGTATTGATTGAAATGAACTGTCATTATTATGGTAGTTGAAAATGCAAGATAGAAACCTTTAAAGGTTGTTGTGCATAAATTTCATTTCCCTGAATCCAAGTATAATGAGTAATCAAGCAAAGTGACGACTAGAAACAAAAAAATATTTGGACAAAAGTAATTTATAAACAGCTTGTAACATAAAAATTTCAGTTATTTAATGTTTGAAAGTCAACGTCATTTATTTAGTCTGGGTAGCTTCTTATTTTCTGGTAACATCTTTTTACTTTTATTTAATTCAAAACAACCCTGAGAAATGACCTACACTTAACCATCGGTGGTCATTGACCATCGATGGTTGAGTGTGTTATGTTCTAGCAATAGCATTACGGCTACATCTATTTATGGTAACATTACTTATAGCTCCTTGTTATTTGAATTAATTCAATGTCCGGTCCTGGATAGTTAGAGTTTGCTAATAAAGCAGTAAACACCATCTATGAGTTGTTCTACATCCAACCCTAGGTTATAACAGAGTGTAGGTCCATTATATGTATATGCTAAAAGATACAACACACAACAATTATTTTTCATGATCTTTATCAAAAACAGAGAAGTTGTTTTAAAACATATCATATTATGCCATAGTGTAGATTCATTGAGAATTGTATTGATTTTTAAGAAACCTATTGTAGTATCTATCAATAGTTGATTGTGATCTTTCGACTAAAAACTGATTATGGATTATGATTTGAAACCCATTGCCCAACATTACCGAACCATGACAAGGACTAATCTGTACCCTATCTACTCTATCCCTTCTACACTAGTACATTGTAGTGTCACCAAACTTAGCTCTATAAACTTTTCACTGTATGATTAATAACAAATCTCCAGAACCAACTGAGTAGTCCTTCTTTGTATGTCTTCTAGTGTTTTCACAACTTAATGATTTGCTCAGGATAGCTAAAATTTACAGAGAACAATTTCTTCTACCTTTTGGTTACCTTTTGGTTACCTTTTGGTTTCTGGGGAACTTCATAACCCCTATCGGGTTGTCATCCCCTTCTTGTTTTGATTTTATGTTCTCCAGTACCGGTTGAGCTAATATATGTTGGAAATGTCGAACCGTTTGTACGACCACAATTTATCAAGCTTTATTTTGAAATGGTCCACTTTTTTGCAAGATATAATTTCCTCTGGAAGGTTGTTCCATATGTTAATAGTGCGCACAGCAAAAGAGTTCAATCGCAGGGATTTCCTTGCTCGAGGTTTGGTTAACTTTAAACTGTGCCCCCTTAAATGGTCTGATTCAGCAAACGAGAAAAATTTGGAGAGCTCAATATCATCTGTATGGGTGATTATCTTGAAGACTTGGATCAGATCAAAACGTTGGCGTCTGTATTCAAGAGATGGTAGATTTAATTCTTTAAGTCGGTCAGGGTACGATAGTTGTTTAATTTCTGGAACGAGGCGTGTAGCTCTGCGTTGTACATTTTCAAGAATTTGCTTACATTTCTTCGTAGTGGGATAAGCAATGAGGTTACCATAGTCTAGATGAGATCTAATTAACGCTTTGTACAGTGTCAAAAAAAGTTGTTTATCAATATACTTAAATTTCCTTCTAATGAGACCAATAATTCTGTTAGCCTTGTTGGCAACATTACTTATGTGTTGCTCAAAGGACAAATTTTCTGTAAAGGTTACTCCCAAGTCCTTTTCTGATGTATCCCTCTGCAAATCGTGATATGTACCATTTTTATCTTGAATTACATAGTTAGATTCTATCCTTTTCTTTCCATATGTAACAAATTTACATTTTTTTGTATTGAAGTAGAGCAACCATTCCTTACTCCATTTACATAGATTTGATAGATCCCTCTGGAGGTCTTCTTGGTCTGTCACAGATGAAATATTTTTATATATCTTACAATCGTCTGCAAAAAGACGACAAATACTTCCAACTACATCAGGTAAGTCATTTACAAATATTATGAATAGCACAGGTCCGAGAATAGATCCCTGAGGAATCCCAGAGATTACGTCACTCCAATCAGAAGGGCTACCGTCGACTAAAACACGCTGCTTTCTGTCACTCAGGAAACTTGAGAACCACCTATGTAATACACCAGAAACACCAAAAGACTCCAATTTGTGTAGCAATCTTTTATGTGGAACACTGTCAAAAGCTTTACTGAAGTCTAAATATATTGTATCAATTTGATGATCGTCGTCAATTGCACATGACCAATCTTCTAATACTGTTAACAGTTGTAAAATAGTACTGCGATTTTTCCTAAAACCAAATTGACAGTCTGACAGTAGATTATGGGTTGATAAGTGACTCATCAAACATTCACGAACAATTTTCTCCAACAATTTGCATATGACAGACGTAAGAGATACTGGGCGGTAGTTTCCTGGGTCTGACTTTGATCCTTTCTTAAAAATACAAGTAATGTTAGCTTTTTTCCAGTCACTTGGCACTATACCACTATCAACAGATTTTTGGAATAAAATACTTAAAGGAACGTAGAGTTGCAATGCGCATTCTTTGAGGAAAAAGGGATGACAGTTATCCGGCCCGCACGCTTTGGAACAGTCCAAGGATTTCAATAAGTGGAAAACTTTTTCTGGATTTACAATACACGAAATAATAGAATTCTCATCACTCACTTTCTTGTCAACATTTGGTACTTCAGAGTTCCCTTCCTTGGTAAAAACAGATGAGAAAAAATTATTCAAAATCTCAGCTTTATCCTTATTATCAGTTTTCTTGCATCCGTTTTTGTCTATCAATTCTCCTATTCCAGTTCTACTTTTTGTTTCGTCCTTTACATAACTCCAGAAGGATTTGAGGTTTTTTCTTGCGCTTTCAGCTACTCCCTTTTGGAATTTTATTTTTGCAAATTTCACAGCTTAACTTGCACTATTACGGATTTTGCAATAGTCTTCATAGTCCTTATAACTGTGACTAAAAGTGAAACGCTTCCATGCATGGTATTTCTTTTTTACTTTGCGTAAGCAGTAGTTGTCCATCCACTTTGGTTTATTCTGTTTTTTATTACTTGTAGATTTTACAGGTATAAATTTTTCAATACAATAAGTGATATGTGTATGAATAAAGTTCCATGCACACTCAACATCCAGCTCGTTTAAGGACTTTTCCCACTCAACGTTATTCAAATACTTCTTTATTTCCTCATAGTTGCCTTTGTAAAAGTTTGGTCTAGATGTACTTGTATTTTCCTTGTATACATCACATAAAATATCAAATATTAACCCAATATGGTCACTGTTACCAAGTTTATCACCATATCTCACATTTTCAATTAAGTGTTCCTTGTCTGAGAAGATTAAATCTAAACAACTAAGGTTCTGCCCATCTCTAAAACGAGTATTATTAGAAATATGCTGATATAAGTAACAATCACGCACAGTTTCGAGGAATTTGAAGGATATATGATTAATACCAACATATAATGAATTTTGCATCTATGATCATTAATTTGAATGGAAACGTTTAGGTTATTTCTTTTATCCCGTTCAATTTGGAACTATTTATTTTCAAAAAATCTTTTCTGAAAAATAATATGTTTTTATGAATACTTCTCCTTATTAAAGCGCAAAACAACAAGGGGCGAAACCAGTCAATAAGAAAATACCTTAAAACATTTGCAACAGCCATAAATTCTGGTTGGAAGAAACCTTCGACAATAGGAAGTAATTTTGGTTGTAATGTCAACTGCAAAATGTACATTGCAACTGCAACAAAAGCCACGACAATGCTGCCAATAACGAATTTCATTCTTCAGTTGTTTTGGTGTAAATGGCGGACATCAATTCAAGGGGGGCAATCCTTTCTTCCAACTCCGATGAATAAGGGAGGCAAATTTTGTTGAATGCGACCACAGGTAGCCAACGCGGGTGGGTATAGTATAATTGATTGATTGATTGATGTAGTTTAACGCCACTTTCAACATTATTTCAGTTATATCGCGGCGGCTGGATCACCTAACAATGGATTCCTGGTATTTCTATCACCAGTAAAACCACCACATTCTTTCCTAGCCCCCAGCCGCTATCTCACATGGGTCTACGATTATCAACCCATTGGTGAGAGACAAATAGTCGGAAAGAATGAGTGCCGCCGTCGGGGATCGAACCCGCGAACTCTAGATTGACAGTCCGACGCGCTACCAACTGCGCTATGACGGCGGCGGGTATAGTATAATTTTACTAAAACTAGACCACAAAAATTATTATACTTATTTTTCTTTTTATATATATATATATTATACATTAATATTTGTGGTCTAGTTTTGGTAAATCTACACTATCCCCACCCGTGTTGGCTACCTGTCATATGCGACCGCTTCTCCAGTAGCGCGTTCGTAAGAGCGAGATTCTTCATAAGATATTCAGGATAAAAAGTTCGATAGGACGAGAATTTTTAAAACTACTTTAAAAGAATCGCAAGAATTCTAAATGAGGAAACGATTCAAACACGGGTCAATTTCAATCAAACTTGACGGAATATTCCTTGTGTGACCGTAAGTCTACTTTGTATTCAGTTGTGAAACGTTGGTTTTCCCATTCTATATCTAAATTATATGGATGTCATAGATCCGGGAACTTTTACGACTGAAATTGTTTTATCCGTCTCCCCTCTTTATCGCCACTGCCAATTTCAACCGGCTTTTGCAGATTACTTCCATTTGGTTATTCTTCACATACTCTCCTCCAAAACCGTCCACTAAACGGTAGGCCTATGTTGGATAGCAGGGGCGTAGCGAGGCTCTTCATTATGTTGAAGCACGACTCTTCTCGTAAGGGGGATTCGGGTTAGCTAGAAAAGAAATTGTTCAAGTCCGTTTGACTTCTATATGGGCCAACCTTTTCATCAATTAAATAAAATTGCGTTTGAATGGAGGATTTCTATATGGTAAAATGTTAATTACAGCTTAATACCCATCCAAAAAATATTTTTTGGATACAAAATGATTTTAAAATAATGATTTTGTCTATCTAGTTAACGATTTTCTGCTCTTAAACACGAGGGGTGGTGAAGGCTGTTTAGTTGTAAGAGAATGTTAACAAATAGTAAAAAACACGTGGTTTTATACTAAACATTTGACAGAAGAAATGGCCATTATTCCATTAATTAAATGATTTTAAAAGAAATTAAAATCATTTCTTTTGAAGCCCAAAATAACTTAATTATGTTTAAGTAAAGTTTGTAATAAAATCGCGAGATGTTGGATCTTGCGCAACATCCACTTTTAAACTTTTTTAACTAGTGGTTCATTTGAATAATACATGGAGTTCAATACAAAAAAAATAAAAAACAAAACTGAAATAATAAATGCTTCTTCTGTCACATCTTACATTTGACAATGAAGCTATTTAATCTCTAAAGAAATCTCTACTTGCGAGCATTTTTTTTTATTTTTCTAAATGGAATGCTTTTCTCTCTTTTGAAATTTATCAACTAGCCTTTTTAATTGCCTTTTGTAATTTATATATTTTTTAATAGGTCTCGAGAGATGAAGTCAGGTTTCAAGTTTATCATAAAAAATTTAGGGGCTGTGTCGTAACGATCGATATCATCTGCGTGGTAAGCTGTACGACCGGTACAGCTTTGCTCAAAAGAGACGTTAGACTAACGAACAACGTCATTTAGTTTTCAGTACAGTCGAAGCAGGGTTGTGTTTTCTTCAAACTGTTGGCCGAATAGGCTGCCCTCACCAGAAAAATAATGAAACTTGCCCGTGGTCATTTTAAATTGGTCTGTAGATCATACCCAGGACGCTAAAAGATGACGTCAACTCGAACTGATGATCAAATCATCCAAAGGCATTTCGCGATAGGTTCCGATCGGCTTCGAAGACGATACGGGACACATACGGACCCCAAAGGGGATGGATATGCGCATCTACTATACGTCATTGTTTTAAACAGGTCGTGTTACGCGCTGATAAAGCTTACCGGATGAACATTTGAACGCCAGACCGTCAACAAGATCATGTTAATTGTGTACTTTGTATCGGAGATAAGGTTATCGACATTGGCAAAGTGTTCCTTTCACAGAAGAATCAAGACCCTTTTCAAAATGGTCGACTGTGTCAATGTGAATGTTATGCGCTATGTTGTGGTAGACAGGTTATGCGTTGGGTGGTGGGAGTACATAAAACACAAACCTCGTTTTGGCTGATGGAAGTTAACAACGAAACGTTATGTTGAGAACATCTTGAGACCATCCGTTTCCTTTCTCAATGAAACATGCTAACATTGACGTTTTTCAACAGATCAACGATCGGTCTCATTTTGCAATGCTATTTTACGTTCAATAAGATTCAACTACTAGTATGTAAAACCGCTTCCTTGTATTGCTTTCCCTTCCAAACGCAATCCTGCAGGGCAATTGTGGGCCAATTAGGACGTATGGTGTTTGAAATTGACGTCATATCGGGAACCGGCAGCAGCTCATCAACGCTCTTACGTAAGTTTCTTTAAGCCAGAAAATAAGACGTTTGCTCCTAGCCACTGATTACAAAACATTGTTTATGCTTTCCCAGCACTACATTATCGACGAACTATTAAAAAAAACTTTATTGCTAGAAATAAAATGTTCAATGTTGTATGGGTTTTATTGTTGGTGGCAACTTTCTTTTGACGCTGAGTATATATTCTTATATAGATTCTCGAGCTCAGTTTTGAAAATACACCTATAGTACAATTGGGTTTTGTATATTTACTCTCAAACAATTCTCAAAGTTAGTTTGACACAGCCGATGTGTAAGAACTTTAACCTAACTATATGAAATACAAGTACACATATACTATAGCGAGGTGTTTACAGCTCCAACGATGTTGGTGTATAATATCTATTATTCCATAAAAATCTTTTTTTGTATGTACTGGTATATTTACCATTACCAGAGATAAAATAGAAATTAATGTGAAATTTTTAATACATTCGCTGTATTTGGTAATATTGTCACATATCCTGTTCAATTTGATGGCGACTTTGAAACTGACTATCAAGATTCCTGCCTTTTGACAAAGGTTTGTAAACGCTTATATAGGAAATGGCAGTTGAAGATGGTGCTTTGAAACGTTAAAATCTGCTGAAACAGGCAACAATATCACAGTTTTTAATCAGGAAAAAAAAATTGTTCGAGGTTAATTTCGATTATTAATTATAATAATCGATAATTAATTTCATTTGCTGGAACAGGCATTATCACACTTATTAATCAAGAAAAAATTGACTATCGAGGTTAATTTAATTTAAACCCATATTTATCACAACATAACATTAGAATTGTCGCGGTATTGATATCTCGTTGGCTCAAATGTGTCCCCATAGATAAGACTTTTTAACGATAACCGTTGCCACAGGTCATTGTTACAGGAAGAGTTCTTCCAAATGCTAATCTTTCCCTGATAACGGTTCCAAAATGGAGTAAATAGTCACAAACCCTTTGTCCTAGATGATTTCTGAAATTCTAATAGGGGAAAACTTAATTTGATTAATTTGAGATGAATTTTTACGAGACCAATATAAAAGATAGGAACTGTATCGTATAATTTGTTCTCAGTTCATAGTTACAGACATAAATGATTATCCAGAATTCTCGATTTTTATTAGTAAAGCAATCATTTCTGAATGTTTTCCTTCTAATCCATTGACTATAAAAAGATTTAGTTCGTCAATTGCATATTTACGAGTTGAACTTTCGGAAGGTTTTCAACAAGATAAAAGACGTTTTGAATATGATTCTGATATTAAACATAAGTGTTGAAAAGTTTTGGTGAGATTTCTATAAGGAAAAGTGTTATCTAAATATTTTCATGTTAATCTGCACTTGAAGAACTCCGGAATTTAGCGTTTACCATCGTAACATTACGGAATGGAAATAAGGCATATCGCAGGTAAGAAACAATATTTTAGATTTTTTGTACGCAAGTGTATACGGAAATTTAGCCAAGAGGAAACTTTATTTTGTATACTGAATAGGTTTTGAAACGTGCCATCGGCCATCTATGATAAGTTAAAAATGAAGATAATGTTGAAACTAGTTATTAAATTTGTAAATCCTTACATCATACTGCGTTAAAAAAGGTGGCATCAATAAGCTGTCAATAAAGTGTGAGTTGATCTATGATAGAAGAATATCAATTTATGGTCTTCTGAAAATCATGCTCATAACTTGTTTTAATTGCGCTTTACGCGTTGTTAAAAAGTTGGGAGCGCATAAGTCCGCCACCAGATCTAATGTGAGAGTGGCGTAAAACTAAACAATGAATGGTTTTCGTTAGGCGTTGTAAAGCACATGTGATACGATCACTTCCAGTGTCTTTCGCATCCTGTACAGACAAAGCCCAGTTCAAGCGGAATTTTGTTTTCTCGAATACATGAAAATTTGGTTTTCAATTAGTCGGCGATCTTCCGTCTACGTCATATCGGAGGATTGTTCATCGTGTTTGTCGCGCTGAATCTCAGATTTCGGGCGAAAGTCAGATAATAATCTGTGGCGTCGATTCGACGGCGACAGTTATTTTTCTCGGTCCACTATAAAAAAGAAGTCGTACTGTCGTTGGCGTGATCAAACAAGTATATTTAACTTGAATTCTTCGCGACGGATTTTTCGAAAGAATAATCGGAGATCAATGATTTACATCCTGTCTATCTGTAGGTGCTTTAATGCTGGCAGAGGATAGAACTAATAAAGTGTTACTGGGCAAACAATTTGATTTAAAAAAATAATTTTGAACATCGTCATTTCTAATGGCGTTACATACACACGCACACTAAAAACAACAGGTTTAATAAAATATTGATATATTTATTGGCATGTTCCAAATGTGCTAACTATAGAGACTACACAGGAGCAAGATTTTGCGCGGTTGCACCTCCCTCGGGCGAGTGCCTGTGCTATTTCCGGTTTTCGTCAAATATCCGTGTTGAGCTATCCAAAGCTTATTGCGAGTGCTTTTTCTTACCAAATCACACATAAACCTTACCAGTGACACACGAAAAAAAATAGTTGCACATTTTTTTTTATTGAAACGAGTATGCCTGAATTTTCAAAGAAAGATTAAAATTATACTGTACGTATGCTTAGAGCGTGTATGCCTGTTAACCACATCGCCATTCAGTTCGACTACTCGGGACAGACAATTCACAATTGAACATGTCGGTTAAGAACTGCTGTTTAGTTCAGTCGGAAATGTACCTGGCTCTCAATCCTGGGATCGTGAGTTCGATTTCCAACTCGGCCAACTCTCATCCAATATTAGGCCAAAGTTATCACGACCAGCGGCATGTATCTCACACAAATATGCGAGTGATCCAATACGACTGAGTGGAAATGGCGTCTGGCGGCTCGTATGTGATGTTCTGTTCATAGAGTGCGAAACGACAGGAAATCATAGATCACATCATAACTGAAAAACTTTTGAAAACGAAGTAAAAAGCCACGTAAACAAACAAAATGGCTCGCAACCGCTTGGGACGTCAGTTCAGCTGAGAAAGGCCCCGAGTGGAGTCAAATAGAGGCGTTGCTACAATTTCACATTTTGCAAACAATTAATACAAGGAACAGTAACACCAATACACTAAGGGGCCTTTGCTCAGACTTTGGTCACACACGCTATTGAAACTGCTTTGTGCACGTTAACTTCAAGAAAGAGCACAACATTTTTTTTTTTTTTTTTTTTTTTTTTTTATTTTTGAAATTGAACCGTTAGTCCTTTGATCATCAATAAGGCGCTTCATTTTACAGACATTCGGTCTTGAATCTTCCATAAACAGATGGATATTTGCTTTCAGGGATCATGAAATATATACATTTGTATTCAATTTTATTTCATAGCGAAACTACAGCCATCACTAAGCCATGTAAAGTTGCAAAGTATATTTTTTACTGTCGTATTTGAACGATTAAGCACAAGTTTAGCACATCATTAGATGCGTTGAAGTTTTGATAATTTTGTTTGCAAAATACTATAGAGAATTAATATTGTTCCATAGTCTTATTGGTATATATCAAGAATTCAGACACGACATTCGACAGCTTCTATTGACAATTTTTTATGGTAATATTGAATTACACGTAGTTCGTCAGCTAAGTTCTACATTTGCTGTTAACATATTCAAGGCTAGGGACTTGTCTAAAAAGGCAGTGAGATGTTGAATACATTCCTGATATTTGACAATGCCACCACATATTATAGAGTGCCACATGTCATAGTGAGCTTACCAACACGGAACTAGTTACGAGATATTTGATGTTAAAATGGTTGAATTAACCATCCATTTCCTCCCATGGTCTTTAAACATAAATTTTTGTAAAATTAATTGTCTGTCGTGCGTCCGTCCGTGCGTCCGGTCGTAATGATCCTTGGGTGACCCTTTTTCAAAGTTGTATAAGAAATTTTGATTCCTTGAAAAACATGGATTTAATAGGCGTGGCTAATTTCCAAATATGGTAAAAAGTGACTTTTCTCAGAACCTAATGGTAACCGATTGAATTTTACATGAATGATTCTTGGATGACCCTTTATCAGTCCACGAAAAAATTATTGTGATCAATTGAAAAATATGTATTTTATGGGCGGAGGTCATTTCTCTATATGTTATATAGTGGAAACTTTGGAAATCATTTTCTCAGAATCTAATTGATGGATATCAAACAAATTTCACTGGAATGAACCTTTAGTAATCCTTTATCAGTCTTCCAAAAGTTATTGTGATCAGTTGAAAAATATGTATTTTATGGGTGAAGGTCACTTCTCTATATTATGTTATATAGTGGAATCTTTGAACATAACATAACATAACATAATCTTTATTAGGCATTCGGCAAATAAATATGCCATTGGCCAAATACATATTACATACATACATGAAACATGACAAAATATACATGAAACATGAAAATCATTTTCTCAGAACATGACTGATGGATATTAACCATTTCACTGGAATTTTCCTTTGGTGACCTATTATTAGGATGCACAACATTAGTGTGATTGGATAAAAATATGTTTTTGACAGGCGGAGGTAAATTTTCTTTGTTATTCATCAATCATGAATTTCTCTTTGCAGAAATATTTCAGTAAGTGACTCTTAAAAACACTTAATTACTGGTTTAATAAATGCGCCGACGGAAATGAAATGGTACGATGATAAAAATATCACACAAAATATCTCAGGTTGTGACATCGTAAGCAGTCCGTGGTTAAGCAAACTATCTAATTTTAAACGAAAGTATGCTCAATTTGGTGTAAATCCATCTTCGGTAACAAAGCTTCGTTCTATTCCTTAAACCACGTTTATCGATTATCGACCCTAGGACAACTTGCTAGCGTTTTCTCGTTCTTATAAATAATTCATGAATCACTTAGATTGACGATTTTCAGTTTTTTTTTTGTGTGTGAGAAAATGCGTTCTAATTCAATTCTGCATTACACGTGAAGTCATTGCTATTTAAGACATATTCAAAGTTCGATTTGCCCTATCGAACAGGAATGCCAACTTCGTCATATCTTACGCTATCGGACACATATTTTCGCTATTCTATTTTCATTACACAAGGCAAGTTTTTTCTGAGCTTTAACTGATGCATCATTGAAACTTGTCCGAAAAATCCAGTCTATCTGGTATTTCGTGCTTGTCTTCGCTGCATTTTGTAACCTAGTCACATATCCAAATCAAAAAAGGCGACATGATATCCTACAACCTTGCTATATTTTTAAACCCCCGGAATTTCCAGTTTACTTCTAGCATCTGAAATACTCGATTCGATCTCTTTTTGGAAGAGTAGTATAACTTGATAGTCAGTAAGATTGGCAAATCAAGGTATATATACAATCTTTTTTATTCATGTTTATAACATCGTCCCGAGGAGATAAATGGCGAGTAACGTTATGCGATAAATGGCGAGTAACGTAATGCGATAAATGGCGAGTTACGCAATGCGATAAATGGCGAGTAACGTAATGCGATAAACGGCGAGTAACGTAATGCGGTAAATGGCCAGTAACGTTATGCGATAAATGACGAGTAACGTAATGCGATAAATGGCGAGTAACGTAATGCGATAAATGGCCAGTAACGTAATGCGATAAATTGTGAATAACGTAATGCGATTAATCGCGAGTAACCCAATGCCATAAATGGCGAGTAACCTAATGCGATAAATGGCGAGTAGCGTAATTCGATAAATGGCCGTAACGTATTGCGATAAATGGCGAACAACGTAATGCTTTACGCCTGAGCTCCGAGGATGGTGCAAAACCATATCCAAACAAATGAAAACAGAGCAATGGCTGTGGTAGCCTAAGAAGGTCAACCAATTTCAAATTCCCGTCTAATGGCAGTTGGATGTGTGAACTCGAGACAGCTACAAGAAATAGCAAACAGGCATATCCTGCATTCAAGATGAACCATTCGCAATACGTTAAAGAAATGGTACATAGCCTTGCACGCTAACCTTCTTGAAAGCTAGATACCCTTTTTAAATATCAAACACATTTTAGCTCACCTGAGCACAAAATGCAATTACTGAGCAATTGTGGTCGGTTAATGTCCGGCGTCCTTTCGATTCTAAGGTAAAGGACTTACAAAATATTTCACAGAATTCGAAAAAATCGAAAAATTGCCTTGAGGGTTAATTAGAAGAAGAAGTTAAAGAAATTTGAAAGACCGAAGCAACATGATGCACGGCCTGCAACGGACTAGGGATCTTAAAAGCTCCCGTCGGGAACGTTGTGCTCTGGTGAGCTAGAAATCAAGAAACGATACAGTTCCCTATTATGTTAAATTATATCTTAATATGACATTTTTAATCAAACTAAAAAGTTTGAGAGATACTGTGTAGCCAATTTAGTGAAAGTAAGACTTAAGCCTTTGAACTCGAGTTGCGACAAACGACATATTTTCTGTTAATTTCTGATCTAGAATTGTGTTTATTCAATCAAATTCAACCAAATAGTTTATGGTAATTCTTTCAGACATTTGGGGCAGAATTAGGACACTGAACCTAAAAGAAACAAAAGATGTTAAAAAATACACTTACCCCCCCCCCCCCCCCCCCATGAGAGCAGGCCAATGACCTATTCTTTGTCAATTAACAAAGGGCAATAACTCAAAAAATATAATGAGTAGAGTTATGGTTCTTGTGAACGGTACCTCTCCTCAATGGATGAACAGACCGACAGAGAGTGGTGCAAAACCACACCAAAATCTCAAATACGATGGATGATCCAGAAGTTCGTAAAATCGACTATTAATTGATAAGGTAAACGAAACTTACCTGTAAGTTGAAGCTATTTTGTTCATCCCTATCTACCAGAATCACATGAGTGAGAATCTGCCATCACGTGACCAAGACTCTTCAGACCTTTAGCGCCAGCCGACGAAATTCTTGACATACACTTAACAATGGGCGGGCGAGTAACGTAATGCGGTAAATGGCCAGTAACGTTATGCGATAAATGACGAGTAACGTAATGCGATAAATGGCGAGTAACGTAATGCGATAAATGGCCAGTAACGTAATGCGATAAATTGTGAATAACGTAATGCGATTAATCGCGAGTAACCCAATGCCATAAATGGCGAGTAACCTAATGCGATAAATGGCGAGTAGCGTAATTCGATAAATGGCCGTAACGTATTGCGATAAATGGCGAACAACGTAATGCTTTACGCCTGAGCTCCGAGGATGGTGCAAAACCATATCCAAACAAATGAAAACAGAGCAATGGCTGTGGTAGCCTAAGAAGGTCAACCAATTTCAAATTCCCGTCTAATGGCAGTTGGATGTGTGAACTCGAGACAGCTACAAGAAATAGCAAACAGGCATATCCTGCATTCAAGATGAACCATTCGCAATACGTTAAAGAAATGGTACATAGCCTTGCACGCTAACCTTCTTGAAAGCTAGATACCCTTTTTAAATATCAAACACATTTTAGCTCACCTGAGCACAAAATGCAATTACTGAGCAATTGTGGTCGGTTAATGTCCGGCGTCCTTTCGATTCTAAGGTAAAGGACTTACAAAATATTTCACAGAATTCGAAAAAATCGAAAAATTGCCTTGAGGGTTAATTAGAAGAAGAAGTTAAAGAAATTTGAAAGACCGAAGCAACATGATGCACGGCCTGCAACGGACTAGGGATCTTAAAAGCTCCCGTCGGGAACGTTGTGCTCTGGTGAGCTAGATATCAAGAAACGATACAGTTCCCTATTATGTTAAATTATATCTTAATATGACATTTTTAATCAAACTAAAAAGTTTGAGAGATACTGTGTAGCCAATTTAGTGAAAGTAAGACTTAAGCCTTTGAACTCGAGTTGCGACAAACGACATATTTTCTGTTAATTTCTGATCTAGAATTGTGTTTATTCAATCAAATTCAACCAAATAGTTTATGGTAATTCTTTCAGACATTTGGGGCAGAATTAGGACACTGAACCTAAAAGAAACAAAAGATGTTAAAAAATACACTTACCCCCCCCCCCCCATGAGAGCAGGCCAATGACCTATTCTTTGTCAATTAACAAAGGGCAATAACTCAAAAAATATAATGAGTAGAGTTATGGTTCTTGTGAACGGTACCTCTCCTCAATGGATGAACAGACCGACAGAGAGTGGTGCAAAACCACACCAAAATCTCAAATACGATGGATGATCCAGAAGTTCGTAAAATCGACTATTAATTGATAAGGTAAACGAAACTTACCTGTAAGTTGAAGCTATTTTGTTCATCCCTATCTACCAGAATCACATGAGTGAGAATCTGCCATCACGTGACCAAGACTCTTCAGACCTTTAGCGCCAGCCGACGAAATTCTTGACATACACTTAACAATGGGCGGGCGAGTAACGTAATGCGGTAAATGGCCAGTAACGTTATGCGATAAATGACGAGTAACGTAATGCGATAAATGGCGAGTAACGTAATGCGATAAATGGCCAGTAACGTAATGCGATAAATTGTGAATAACGTAATGCGATTAATCGCGAGTAACCCAATGCCATAAATGGCGAGTAACCTAATGCGATAAATGGCGAGTAGCGTAATTCGATAAATGGCCGTAACGTATTGCGATAAATGGCGAACAACGTAATGCTTTACGCCTGAGCTCCGAGGATGGTGCAAAACCATATCCAAACAAATGAAAACAGAGCAATGGCTGTGGTAGCCTAAGAAGGTCAACCAATTTCAAATTCCCGTCTAATGGCAGTTGGATGTGTGAACTCGAGACAGCTACAAGAAATAGCAAACAGGCATATCCTGCATTCAAGATGAACCATTCGCAATACGTTAAAGAAATGGTACATAGCCTTGCACGCTAACCTTCTTGAAAGCTAGATACCCTTTTTAAATATCAAACACATTTTAGCTCACCTGAGCACAAAATGCAATTACTGAGCAATTGTGGTCGGTTAATGTCCGGCGTCCTTTCGATTCTAAGGTAAAGGACTTACAAAATATTTCACAGAATTCGAATCCGCGAAGAAATGTGATTGCCATGGCAACCGAGTAAAAAATCTCCTCCTCCTATTTCGCAAGGGCTCTATAAGCTTTCATATTTGGTATCTACCAGAATACCTCAAATCACTGCTCTATCTTGTTTGTCAGTTTGAAAAAAAGAACATGTGTTGTGGTGTCCATAATTTTACAATAAGATAAAGGTAGCACTAACGACCTTGTCTTTCTTAAGAGAAAGGCATACATCCTTCAAATTTGGCCTAGGGACTTGTCAAAGGGCGCAGAACAACACACTTGTAATTGTTTTGAAATCAGACCCAAATCAAACTTTTGATGTCGGGGTTCTTGTCTATAGACGGATATCAAAAATATATATTTTAAAATATCTTAAATATATCGTAAAAATATTTTTTCTTTAAAACATTTAGGCCTGACACTTTTCGTTTTTGGTTTCAGCATTGGTTCATATTTTCTGCAAAAATAGTTGCAATTAATACCTAGAATCGAAATAAGCTCTGCGCTGTAGGGCCATATTTGAGATACAGGTGATAGAGGCTCTAAACATTTAGAAAAATAATCTCCAAAATGTGTTGTATTGTTTCCCATTGATCTTCCAAAACTTTTCACAGAAACTTTCATTTCTATTTTGGAAGTCAAAGCCCTGTGTTGTTTGATCCCGTACATGACTCCATAGAGAAATTGAAAAAAATATATACTTTAAGAAATTCAAACTCACAAACGTAGGGGAGCGATATAGGACAATCATATCCCTCTTGTTTTCTTTCAGGGCTGGTAATTTTAGCTTTTACAGAATTCATTTGGCAAGGTAAGATTTTAGACGGTTTTTTTATCGTTTTCCGTGTATCAATTTGAAAGATGCTTTGCTTACATGCCCAGAGTGTATTTTTATATCTTCAGGATCGCCAATGTATATGTACACAATTTCATTTACATTTATATATAATTCTGTTTGTTTGTTTGGGTTTAAAGCCAATTTCGACATTACAGCAGTTATAAAGCGGCGGCTGATGCAGCTACCTATGATTTCCAGTCGTTTCCACTCCGGGACAACCACAAGATTTCCCCTAAGCTACCTGCTGCTAATCCCATTTTGGCGTACTACTTGTACTTTGACTATAGTTGGGGAGAAAAATGATTCATGTCATTATAAATTTGTTAAATATCGGATAAGAATTAGATGAAACAGGATTCGAAATTACAACCCCCGGTTTCACAGTCAAACGCGTAATCGAGTTTAAAGGCCTCGGCTACAATCTATAATAGAATTATGTTTTGGTTTTATTTACAATGCATAACATATATATATATTCAATAACTTTGATCTATACGTTCTTGATTGTTATCTTATTGTAACCATTCGATTTCGTACATTGTTAACAACTATTATTAACGGATTCGCGGGTTTTTCTTCCATTTAGATGTGAATGCCATAGCTTGCCTTAGTACAAAGATATTTGGTACCGATCAAGATGTCGGCTCTTTAGAAAGTATCGGACAAATAGAAGAATGCGGACCAACGGAGGTACAGCATATGATTGCATATTTTGTGTTCACTTAGTTTTCTATTCTATTCACACTTTAGTTCATACCTCCACAATAAAAGTGTAATTAGCGTGTATGTCTGCTGTTCCTTAAAAAGTGTCTCCAAACTAGTTAGAACTTTGCCCTTTTTTCACCTGATGCAATACTTTAGATTCTCGTAATACTCGTAATTCAGTCTGACTTAGTTTTTAAATCAACAATTCAATGAAAATAGAAACATCGATTATACAAAATAGGAATCAGATCTCACCCTTCAAGAACCGTCGGTAGCGAACTATCTTAAAATGGTGTTATTTGGCCGTCTCCTTCTACAGGAAGGAAATCGATTATTCGTTGAATTGAATACGATTAAAAATGCTTAATGGCCGAAATATCCTGTATTGATTTTTTTAAAGTTTTTAAAGAATTTCAGGGAAGTTTTCCTTTTTTCAAATATGACAAACGAAATACATTCTTAAACTTTTAAATGACGCCTACAACTTCATTTACTAGGTGTGTTTTGTGGAAAGGTTCATCAAAGAGGATTCACCAGGAACCGTTAGATTCAGGGCTGGATGTCGGGAAGCTAAAGTATGTAAAATACTATCATCTAATTTTGAATTTTGTCGATCAAAATAAAGCGTTCTTATTGACAAAGCATCACTCATTTAGGAGATGTCTTTTTTTCAATTCCATTGATGCATGAAACTAAAAACCAAATCACACTTTATAAAGACGAGAAGATGATTCATACATGAGTGTGATAAGGTTTTTGGTTTCATGCCTCCGTGAAAGGATGTGCTCCAAATGTATAGTAAAATGTGCCCACGCTTAGATTTTTATGATATTGTGGGTAATTGTAGTACTGGGTATAATGATTAGGTAAATGACTTTTTTTTCCAAAATGAGCAAAGAGGGTCGACCATAAAGTACCCGAAAGCACATCTTATCTAATGCAAAGGGGTGTCAGGAAAAAAATGACCTTGCGAGGAAATTTTGGATTCTGTGAAAAGAATTTGTTACTGATTTAAAAGACAATTGGTACCTATAAGTTTTTATAAAGGTCGGGATCTTATTGTTTACGCCCAAAAATTACATGAAAATTTCAAAAAATGAAATTATGTTCAGAGTTAAAGGGTTAAAATTTTTAAGTTGTAGCTCTAGTCCAGTCATCAAACTGTCTTAAAATTAAGACACATATGTTCTTAATGTTCACAGAAAGTTTCATTGAAATCGAAAACCGGTAAATTAGTCAAAATCGCCTAGTGTAGAAGATAGTTGGTGGGATAAGATATAGTTTTCACCCATCTGAGAATCTTAAAGTGTGAATAACTTTTCAACGGCTGTAGACAGGATGTTCATATTTCACACATGGTTCCTTTGTGACAAAGCCTATTTAAAAACATTGGTTAAAATCAACTGCCAAGGTCAAGGTTAGGTGTCAATGTCATTGTTATAAAAAAAACTTCATTGAGCTTTGGGAACTTACTTTGCAAAAGTAATGAATGATGACTTTGATTTCCAATTATAGTTTCTTTTAAAGTCATTTGTGATGTCATATTTTCTTTTAAATAAACTCATTTCAGTTGGTTCCTTACTCAAGGTCATGTTTGAAGGTCAATGCCACATATGAGGATGGTGTTTAGGATTTGACACTACTTATTTTCCGTCACAATCCTGTAGAAGTTACTTGTTCTATGTTTTACATGTCCGTCTTAGTATAACTATGCCTCCCGAGAAAACGTGAGACGCTTCTAGCAATAAATCAAAATTTAATCGAATTTTAAGTTATGAAATGAAAATTTTTGGGGGGAAAAACAGTGTGGGGAAAGAAGGAATCTCTTGTTTCAAGTTTTTTTTTTTTCTTTTTATACTGCGTTTTCCTTTGGGTAATCGAAATGTCGAGTTTTGGGATAGGCAATTTTATATATTTAAATTTGTTAAGCTTACAAATGAAGATGAACAATCACTACGTTCCTGAATGACCTGCAATATTCCGGCTTTGTTGATACATGTTCTAGTCCTTCCTAAAATACACTTGCCTCCGGACCGAGAGTTATTGTCTGTGCTGACCCCTAGTCTTAATTCAAATAAGAAATACGTCTATAAAGATAATACAATTTGAATGAATCTTTTTCCTTCGTGAATAAATGATTCTCCTAGGTCTAAAGGTAAATGTTGTTTGTAAACAAGGGGGAAAGAATGAAACTAAATCACTCACCTGAGTTTTATTAGTCGCTGAAGTGACATTCTGGCAAAGATTCGTTGTAATTAGTCTAGATGTTGAGATGTAATTCAATGAAAAGAGTCAGCTTAGAAATTATTGAAATTGGTATATAGGTTAAAAAGATGATGTTTTTTTATCCGCCAAGTCAAACAGATTTCACAAACAATTTTTTGAAATGGGTTTTCAAAGGAATATTCTGGATAAGTTGCATTGAAATTGGCTTGATGGCCAGGAGGAAATGTTGTTCAAGGATTTAACAGTGAAAAAAGCCATGGTCATATTTATGGGCCAATCCAAATTTTGCGAACAATCATTGAGAATGGTTACCCAAGGAAAGTTCAGGCAAAGTTTCATTAAAATTGCCTTGAGGGTTAATTAGAAGAAGAAGTTAAAGAAATTTGAAAGACCGAAGCAACATGATGCACGGCCTGCAACGGACTAGGGATCTTAAAAGCTCCCGTCGGGAACGTTGTGCTCTGGTGAGCTAGAAATCAAGAAACGATACAGTTCCCTATTATGTTAAATTATATCTTAATATGACATTTTTAATCAAACTAAAAAGTTTGAGAGATACTGTGTAGCCAATTTAGTGAAAGTAAGACTTAAGCCTTTGAACTCGAGTTGCGACAAACGACATATTTTCTGTTAATTTCTGATCTAGAATTGTGTTTATTCAATCAAATTCAACCAAATAGTTTATGGTAATTCTTTCAGACATTTGGGGCAGAATTAGGACACTGAACCTAAAAGAAACAAAAGATGTTAAAAAATACACTTACCCCCCCCCCCCCCCCCCCCCATGAGAGCAGGCCAATGACCTATTCTTTGTCAATTAACAAAGGGCAATAACTCAAAAAATATAATGAGTAGAGTTATGGTTCTTGTGAACGGTACCTCTCCTCAATGGATGAACAGACCGACAGAGAGTGGTGCAAAACCACACCAAAATCTCAAATACGATGGATGATCCAGAAGTTCGTAAAATCGACTATTAATTGATAAGGTAAACGAAACTTACCTGTAAGTTGAAGCTATTTTGTTCATCCCTATCTACCAGAATCACATGAGTGAGAATCTGCCATCACGTGACCAAGACTCTTCAGACCTTTAGCGCCAGCCGACGAAATTCTTGACATACACTTAACAATGGGCGGGCGTAATTAATGCATTGGGCGGGAATATGATTCTGGTAGATAGGGATGAACAAAATATACAGCAAACTTCAACTTACAGGTAAGTTTCGTTTACCTTATCAATTTTGTTATCCCTATCTACCAATCAGAATCACCATGAGATTTTAGAGTCCTATGTCAAGGATTTTGTTTTTCCCATCAACAATTCTGCCCGAGCTGCCCAAGCCTGACAAAATTCACATATAATACCACTTATACTAATATTCCAGAGCACAATATGTACACTTATACAGTTACATAAACAATGAATAAAATGAATATCATACTCGTTTAATTTACATGTTCATCGAGTACACCATGAGCGAATTCGGAATTATTTGTCATTATACGATCGTAAAATTTCCGAAAGGTACATTCCTTCTGCCATCCCGCTGTTCTTAGTATAGTATCTATCGGTATTTTTGAGGCCGCGGCACAAGTGGACGCACTACGCGTACTGTGAGGGGTGAACATTGTCATGTCAATGCCGGCACCCGAAAGAACCTTTTTAATCCACTTTTCTAGTGTCGAGGTGGTCACAGCTTTGTGTGGTTTTTGATAACTGATAAACAATCTATTTTCCCCTGCCCGAATTTATTTTGATTTTTTCTATGTACTTTTTCAATACAGCAACTACGCATAACGCAGGTTCATGTTCATATTTTCTAATAAACAATTCAGATAAATGACGACCTTGTTTGGAGGTCTTCAATAAGTCACCCACTAACTTTCGCATTTCTGGCTTGTTTAGTACATAATTTGGTGAATGTGCAGTTTAGCAACTGCGGAGTACATAAATAGTATTATTTTTGCATAAATTATCTTTAGCGCCTGCGGATACATTACCATAGTAACACATGTATGCTTAGGCGGGGGAGCGTGAAAAAATATTGAAAATCTGTTAAAATAAATCAAGTTTTCCGAAAGTTTTCTGAAACTGTAGTTGAAAATCCTTGGCCAAATTAATTAAGACGCTTATAGAAAAATAATTGTTATGTATTAAAGCTTGTTGGGAGACTTTTTTAAGGACACAGAATATTTAAGTAACACAGACTATTCGAGAAAAAATGACAAGACGTCAAAACCAAAATATGAATGCCGTTAATTTTTCGTTTTTTTCGTGATCTGTTATTCACCATCCCAAACATTTCAGATGATTTAGAAAAATGATAAAAATGTGCGGAAGAGAATTTTTCGTTAAGCCCCTCCGGATCTTAAAAGAGGACCAGGCTTCGTAGGAGGATTCAGAATGGTGTAATGGAATTTGAACGAAGGAACTTATCACAAATAATTCTTATTATTTTCCCAAACTTGAAAGGCCCTGTATCTGGCTCTCAACTTTACTAGAAATACCATGCATATAGAAATTGTAAACTAATTTGGTTCCAAATGTAATGTGGATAATTTATGCAAGTTGGTGTATCAGGCACAGAAAGGAATAAGAGTTAGCAGAGGCTATGTAGAAGAGAGTTAATAATGACGTCGCATTTGACGTTCTTTCTACCCCGCCTACGTGCAGCATCTCTATCGACGTTCTTTCTACCCCGCCTACGTGCAGGGTCTCTGTCTTGATTTATGCCCTTAACAGTCGCTATTGAATGTAAGCATTTAAAAATTTCCACGTTTATCACACAGATGATGTTTTAAAAGACTGTATAATTTTTATTTTGATAGTAAGCTTTTCTGTAGATTTATAACCTCATTTTACGAACTTTTGGATCAACCCTCTTATGTCTCCTAAAGGATATTCCTGGCCCCTTTTACGTTGCCATTCAAATAAAGAAAAAAAAACCATAATTTTTATTATAGTAATTTGTTTGTACAATTTTCTTTTCATAACTGGTCACGATAATTATACTAGGCCAAGTCGATGATATGTTAGGTTCTGCATAAATATAGGCTATTATGGAAATATTTATAATCCCTGATAGGAGTATTGTTTCTTAAAAAAAACAAACATAGAAAAAACAAAAATGCTAGTTTTTGTGTTTTATTTTAGTGTGACCTTGTTTGGTGACAATGACCTTGCTCATGTAAGACTATCATCAAGTTTTTGGATGTGCTAACCTAAGGGATCATATATCCAACCAAAAATAAACATTGTATATCTTGAAAAGGATCGCATTTTTGTTTATTTTTGTTAAGTTTAACCTTTTCGGTGAAATTGAAACTAGAACTAGAATGTCTATACATAGTTTTAAGCAATTTTTATGTTTGAGTGTGAAAAAAATTGTTAAAAAACGTAGAACTTTTCATATTATATATTCAATATCTTAATCACTTTTATAGGCTTTACAGTACATGAAAACTATGCAGAAATTGATAAGTATAGAGAAATTAAAGCATATTAAACTACCACATCCACTTACCTCAACATGGATTAAGACAAGGGGGTTTAATTTAACCCCTTTATGAGATATTGGCAAAAGACAGAATACCTTGAAATTGAAATTTAAAAATGTTTACTGACAAGATCTATTATCATGCCAAAATAAGAGCAATGTATCTTGAAAGGACTTGCTGTAGTGATAAGTAGTTGAGATCTTTGTTAAATTTTGCAAAGCGTGGCCTTGATGAATGACCTTGACATTGGCAGATGACCTTGACCTCAGAGATTACAGATCTCAAGTGATTTGATTCAGCATGATGTCACATATGAGTAGTGGATCTGAAAAAAGATTGAAGTAATTGGCAAATATTACTTTTTTATGATGCGCAGACAGATAGGCAAATATCTAAGATACAGGCAGACAGATAGATAGCCAGCACACAATATTTTTCCTATTCTTTTCAACCCAGACCGATGAGAAATAGAATCTGTAAAACGTACTGTAAGATTCTATTAAAATTTTTGCAAGGATTAAAGAAAATCAAGTGAAATTGTTAAAAATTCCATCTTACCCCACCCACTTTTTAAAATTGGCGTAAAGCAAGAGCTGTAATTTGACCCAGTTTAGTGATACAAAAACATCTTATGCAGTATAGTCCTTTACTAGTTATTGTTTGCAAAATTATATAAAGATCAATGCATAGACACTTAAATAATGTCTATTTCAGGACATAATACAAGATTTTGGCTGAATTTTGAAACTAGAGATATGTATTTATAAGCAAAAAAAACCAATGTTACCGGTTATCAATCTTCTTTAATTTTTTAAACAAGGAAGGAGGGTAGTAGAGCTTCTTTTCTGATGAGTTACTTAACTGGACTAGCATCAGAAGGTACTTTTCTTTGCGTTCAAAATTTATATTCACCTCATTTGTCAAACAACGTAAAACTTGTCATTTATATATACATTATCTTAATAATTACTATAGACTTTACAGTACATAAAAAAACTATTCAAAAATTGATAAGTATAAAGAAATTATAGCATATTAAATTACTCCACCTACTTACCTCATTATGGTAACCCTCATTACCCTATAAAGCATTTAAAGATTTATGCCACATGTGCAAAAATGGATAATCAAGGCGAACATACATATTGACCAAAACAAGTCATGTGTTACGCGCGGGGTAATAGACCGTCGCTAAAACTATAGACCTACAATTTCAAGTGAGTGTTCAAAGATCAATTTTACATTGAAAATGATAGGAGATAACGGTTTCTCAAACCTCACTCTTTCTTGCGGAACTATAACAGTCTTTGATTACGCAATCTTGTCGGGTAAGCGGCGCGTCATTACCGCTTCTGTCATTACCTTTCTTTGTCAGATGCAGATGGGGAGGAAACTTTGATTGGCCCATTGAAACAAACGAAATTCAAATCAGGAAATTATTCTAAAGATCAAGCGTAATTTATACAGCTCTGACCGATAAAATTTCGAAATATCCCTTTCTAAAAGTCTTTATATAGATCTACGGGTATTTTATCCGAAGTGAAAATAGACGCTACCGGAAAAAAATTCCGAAAGATCAATGGACTATCCTCGTTTATAAATAGACTGGTAAACCTGTCCAATCTACGATACCCTCCGACTCTGTATCGATACAATGAGACAGGCTTGCCAGTCAAGTTTATAAACGGCACTTTTAGAGAACACAGTCAAATTTCAACGACGTCATATACCGGGTCTGAAACAACATGTCTGACGAGGGATATGATATGACGAGGTTTTCTTGTCTTCTTTTATTCGGATAATTCTGCGTAATTTTAAATAAGTTTAGAACATTTATTTGCACACTACCTAGTACGTTCGTCGCCCTTGGAACGACAGTGCGATAACAATAATGCTGCATTAATCATCAGTTTCCGTAATATCTCCGGATGCCAAAACATCGTAACTAAAATTTGAGTAAGCCGCATTTCCTAGGCCCGACGAGCAAGATGCATCTAAGGACCGATTTCAAAGAGAAACACCACATTTTCTCATATCAGGTTCCATGATTTGTTTAATGAATGTAAAAAAGGTCATTTTGCAACCAAAGCCCGTACCTACCGTTGAAAGTTTAAGCTTGAAGTATTTACGCTTGGAAGTCGTTTATTCTTAAAGAGCTACCAAGAATAATGGCATTTGGGAGCAAAATTTAAACTAATTTTAATAAGGAAAACAAGCATTTACAAAGTGTGCAGGAAAAGGAAGGTACGTGTGTGTGTTCGTGTGTTTTTTTTTTTTTTTTTGGGGGGGGGGGAGTAAAAATTCCCAACTTTGTAAAAGAAATTTTTAAAATTCAAACATGGAATTACACAAATTCCTAATAATGGCCCTATTGAAATCACTGTATGTCAGCAGTTTCACCCCCCTCATACTTTAATCTCGTAAGGGAAAGTCGGGCTTAAGGTGAGCTGTGGGATCATTAGACCGTATGAATTAAAATTTGAAATATTCCATATGAAAGCACGAGGAAGAGATACATAATGACACTTTCTTGGTTTACATTCTAAGGGCCATCCATTTAGCGCATTTATGATGAAACTTGTTCAGTATGTTAGTCAAAATGATAAAACTTCCTGAAAGAGTACAGTTCATCTGAAAATACAACCGTAGGGACATGAAAATTTGGCTCACCCGTGATGAACAATGACCAGAATACTTTTTATGTCAGAAAGGGGACTCAATTAGAAAATGAGAACATTTGAACAGAAAAAATGAAAAAAAAAAATCGGGATTTTAGAGAAATATTTCACACTCACGGTTGTACAGTGTATTAGAATGTTGATTTACAAGAATGTCACATGTGTACGAAGTGATGACTCAGCTTGACCAGAATTTTCACTATGCACACAGTATAGGTTTTTAATTTCATACCGTCATAAAATGAGAAAAAAAATCATCTGCATTTTAAGCCCTTAGATGTAAATAAATTTCAAATTTTCAGTTTCGCTTGCGATGTATCTTGAACTTCAAAAAATAACTACACAATTGATTACGTCTCCAGTACGACCTCTCAACGCACAAACTTAATTTACAGTGATCAGTGGACAGTACTATGCAATGATCAAATTTTAGTCAAATTATAGTCTGACAGTTTTCTCTGCAGAATGCCGATATCCTAATGCAGCAATGGTGTGTCAAAAATGGTACTTAAAACATAGTTGCCCTAAAAAGAAATAGAAATTTAACTGGGCATGATCCGGCTTGAACTCATGACCCCCCGGATCAGGAACAACAACCATACTACCTGCGCTAAACTTCCGTATGCATACATTTTATTAAATCTAAACTTCTCGAGTTTAAATTTATATTAAAAAACGCATATGTCGACTAATAATAGGGTTCAAAGGAATATTTAATGAGTGCCAGGTCATTGTAGATCAATAATCCGGTCCGACTTCGTTTTGAAATAGTAAAAAAGTATAACATTTGTGGATTGTAAAGAGAGTAATTTGAAAGAAGTGCGCATTGTGCACCTTTCACTTTTTATTATTGCAGGAGTGTAAGCTAATTGGCTGCAGTAACAATGTAACTGAGCCCACACCAACACATCGAACTAAGCGAGATGACGAGATAACTTTGTGTACAGAATGTTGCTATAGTGATACATGTAATATCAAGGGTTGTAATGCAACCGCTATCGACGGTTAGTATTAAGCATGTCCTACCGATATATATAATGACGCCAGGGAAAAACGCCTCAATGTATTTTGAATTTCTTTTCTGTATGATAGTTTAAATCGTTAAAAAAAATGGATAAGCTTTAATAAACTTCATCTACATATGTCAAAATGAAAAGAATTCGATTTCAAGAATTCTTTATCCCTAAATTAAAGTTACTATGTTTTAGAGCATCACGTGTGCATTCTTAACACTGCTGCTCTGAAAGAAAATTGGCACATGTGTCTTAAGCATTTGATGTGTCAGTGATTCTCTCAAGAAGTGTTCAACTATTCCAACCAATTTTTTGACAAAGACGATGAAACGATAATTGACATCGTAATATTGATCTCTTGAAATGGTGTCGGTTCCACATAAAACGTTTTTAAGAATGAAACAGAGTTAGGTCTGAAATTGTTAAAAATTGCGTCTTGTAGACTTTAGCAGCAGATAATCTGGTAGACTTGGTCAAGGTAGGTCGCTTGTCACGTTTGTTAGATAAGTCAACCGCATCGGACAACGTCATTATCATACATATTGTCAATTTCTCGATTTCTAAAATGCATCTGTCAACTTTCTGGTTCGACTTATCTTTTCCACCTTCTTTTCGAAAATAGAAGTAAGCAATAACTATTGCAGTAAAAATGAAATTTGAACAATTGTCCAATAATTATAAAAGCCGAACTAGAGGAAAAGGCGCATGCATGCATTTTGGTTCCAATTACAACTGCCACTGTTGATTTGCCTTTACTTAAAAGCACAAGTAATTTTAGACGAAAAACTACTACTTAATGTAATTTCGCCCAAGGTACTATCGTCAGAATTGGTAATTTGAAATACATGTTTCAAAATAATATTATAACTTGTTATGAAAATAGTTATCACAGGTGTATTATCCATGATTAATGCCCTTGCAGGGCGGAGCCTAAGTAACGGGTCGTTGGTTTAAACCTATTTATTTTACATCGATTGAGATACAAGTTCATACAACTTAGATTAATCCCTCTCGATTCTGCTTACTGGAAAATTCACCAGTACTCGCGCCGAATGTGTGGGCCAATGAAAGAACCAAGATCGATAGCCGCTCCTGGGAATCGAACTCAGGACCTTTGGGTAAAGAGGCCGACGCTCTACCTCTAGACCACGGACACCACACAACGGGTCGTTGCACTTAAGGTGAAGGTAAATCAGCTTTCATCTAAAATAACTTTCTTCTACAGAGAGTCGACATAAATAACTAGAGACCTTAAATTATAGGTTGTTAACCAAATTCTCGTAACTCCAGCTTAAACAAGCTGAAGTTACGAGGCTTTGGTAACCAATCGATGAAAAGTGTTCACTTTCTCTAAGCACGTGAATCCTTTAGGTGTTAGGATGCATGCACGCGTTAACGATAAATAGCGACTGATATTTGAAGGGACCCAACATATGGAAAAGTAAACTCGCCAAAATACGTCACGTCTAAGCCACACCCTGCCAGTTCATTAATAATGCAGAATAAGTACGCTTATTTCGGGACCAACCTACAAAATTCAATGGAGGCCAATACTTGATCATCTCTTTAAATTATGACAAGTGAAGAGGATACGTAAAAAAGAAGAAAAATATCCGAACATTTGAAAGAAAAAAAAATATTATTGTTTATTAATTGGTTTTACTAGGTGCTTTTTCTCCAATAAATTACCATTTTCAAAGGTCACCGAAGGTGGTCGTATAATGGTATCATCATCTCCGTCCGCCCGTCCGTCCCGATGTCAGTACGTCCGTACATACGTCCGTACGTCCAAATCTTGTTAATGCCACTTCTCCTTCATTTATGGACCAATTTGGAAACAAAAAGTTCCGAGTCACCTGAATTTGCGCATAGTCTAATATGGTTCCGGTCCAATGTTTTGTCCCGGGAAGATAAATATGATGGACTTAGAATATTACTTGGAAATTTCAGTTTTTCGGACTATTTTTCTATACCCTTTGAGATATTTAGCTATTTTTTGCTGTATGAGCCCGCATCAATGAGTTACAGAACAAGTTCCAGTTTGATTCCAGTCCACCGAAAGGTTTCAGATATACAGTAATTTGGTCATTTGAGACTTGAGTGATAGCAGCCAACATTTACATGTGTCTAACAGTTACCTACCATCCCTCACTATAGTTTCAAGATACATCAACTTATTTACCGATACAGGTTATTACAATTTTAACTCTTAAAACTCTACAGCTACCTATTGTGGAAAGCAATTTTTTGGCGGGGTATATTGCGACAACGGCACTCTTGTTATTCTCCCCTTCATCAACGGACAGATTGGGAATTTTCTCAAACTTTAGTATATACATTCTTTCAAATCTAACCCGGTATTTTTGCAAATGAAATTACCCCACATCGCGGATCGTGTTAAGTCTTCAATTCATAGAGATTAATCAACTCAACTTGATTTAAAGTTATGCCCTATAAAAATCTCCACATTGCTGTCTTTAAACATTTTATAGACACTCACTTAGTTTTATGCATTAAGTCAAGTTCATTGTTGAATCTTGTCTCATCTTGGTTGTTTCCTCTCATTTGAATGGACACGAGTCAAAATCCCGAAAGTCATGAAGAAAGAGCATATTATATAAGTATATTTCAGTGTTTTTCTGCTTACATTTGATATTTGTATACTTTATTCTAAGTTACATGTACAACGGTTGTCAGTATTATCACTGCAAGAAAACAGTAATGAAGTGTGTGCATTATATATAGAGGATATTAAATGAGTGGTCATGGAATACCGAATTTATTCAACGAGTCATCTATAAACAGTTAAAAACGAGGCTGCGTCGAGGTTTTATCTGCTTATAGATGACTCGTTTAATAAATTCGGTATTTTATGAGCACAAATTTTATGTTCTATTTATAATATGACCAGATTTTTTGCGACAAATCGTCAAAAAACTTGATATTCAAAGTTTCAATTTTCCGCGAAACTTTTAACACCGTTTAATACTGACACAACAATATATACATTAGGATGTAATTTTCGCGATACAAATATCGCGCTGAGTTCATTTGCATTGTTATTCCACTAGTGTAATAACACCCGTGTAATATCAAAAATATTCAACGGTTTTATTTCACTCCCGCGACTTAAGTCATTTTATAAAAAGATATATTTGAAAGAAATTTAGATGTCCCTTAAATAAGATTTTGATTTGAAAATTCCTTAATTCCCAAATTTCATATGCAGTGTGTCTATACTCTTGAAATCTATTTCAGAGGATAATAAATACCATAAAAAGTGTTTTGTTTGTTCCGGAATCAAGCCAGGTGACAACAGCACATGCAACCACATGGAATATTGTGGTGCTGCTGAAGTAAGCTTTAACATGTTTCCTTTACTTTGGTATACTTGTAAGAAATGATGAAAAATGTCATGTTTCACAAATTCAGACCATTTTTAGATTATCCTAGCACAAAGTGCTCAATATGAGCTTATGTGATCGCAAGTTGTTCGTCGTCAGCTTGTCCGTTTGTCTGTCAGTCTGCCAATCCACCAACAAATTTTAGAAAATCATCTTCTCTCAAACTACGGGACATAATTTAACTAAACTTAGCAGGAGTGATACTAAGGCTTTTCATTTTCATAATACTTTACAGTTTTGGAATCGGGGTAAAAAGAAGGTCAAAACGTCAAATGTTATTTTCGCTTTTGAAATTTTGCCTCATTCTAATAATCTGTCACATTGTTTTCTTTATGATATCTAGGTCATAATTAGTCATACCGGACCAAAAAGGTGGGTACTAGATCACAAAGTATAAAAGTCTTGTTATTGTGCCCCTATCGATAGATCTAGGGCATATTGTTTATTGCCTGTGCGGTCTATGCGTCTGTTTGTCCACATCTCTTAGCATTGGCTGCAGTTTATCATTAATAAGGGGTATAACTTTCATATTTTACAATAGTATTGCTTTTGACAAAGGCTTTATGTGTGCATTGCTACCAATGTAATGGTCATTTTCGAGCCTCTATTTTCACTGATACATAAACCGTATTTTACATGAAAGACTCTTGGGTTACTTTTTTTCCGTTGTAGACGAACATGTTAGATTGACTGATTGAAAGAATTGGTAGGGGGTTATTTCCATAGTATATATGGTTATAATTTCAAATTTGAAGATTCTCCCTCTTTCATCAGATGGAAGTAAATTTATTTCAATCATTTTTATTATTTATGTTCTTTTAGACAAGTTAGAATGATGACGTTGATATATTTTTGCATATGAGTTGCCTCTCTTGTTTTATAAACGAAACCTTATTATTATTTATTTCTATTATCATTACTTCAATCATTTTAATGAGAATCATGCCTATGGTGCGATTCAGGCTCAATCACCTCTATAACTGTTTAACCTTTCTTTGTAGACTGACTATATCTTTTCTTTTCCTTTAAAGGTGTGTGCCGTAGAAGCAGACTTCACAAGGAAAGAGTACAATCTTAAATGTGCTACTACTAAGGTATTTGTTCTCATTTTCTGAAACCACGATTGATTGATTGATTGAATGGAGTTTAACGCCGCTTTCAACATTATTTCAGTTATATCGCGGCGGCTGGAGCACCTAACAATGGTTTCCTGGTATTTCTCTCACCAGTACAACCACCACATTCTTTCCTAGCCTCCAGCTACTATCTCACATAGGTCTACGATTATCAACCCATTGGTGAGAGACAAATAGTCGGAAAGAAAGAGTGCCGCCGTCGGCTGAAACCACGATAAAAAATAGTTCTGGCCTTCTAAAATCACATTTTATTTGATTTCAGCTGTTTCTTTGGATCTTTTTTATTTGTATGATGTAAACACCCTTTTCAACTGTACTATTGTAAGAAACCTTGCGTCCAATCACATTTTTTCATCCAAATCACTAGCCGTCCATCTCGCTTCATCCTCGGAGCCCAGTTGTATAGCATAAACTTACTCTCAATTCATTATCAATGGGAAAATACGCTAGTGAAATGTCGTTTCTGTGAATATTTTCGCTAGCGAAAAAATGTATCTGATGACGTGCGTTATGACGTAACTCGCCATCCTTTTATACGAGAATACACTGAAAAGTTGACCCAGGGTCGAATAATGTTGTCTACGGAATGAACCGTATTACGTGATTTGTACCGTAATTACTCGCCTGCTTATCTAGTTTTCCTCGTGAAAATCCCAATAACTTCGTTAAATAATGGTTTATGATTAGTCTAAATATGTGAATATGGGGTTCATCTAACAAAGGATACAAACAATTATCAATTATCTGGTCAAACAGCTTTTGAACAAAGACAGAATACCCTCATTTTTAGTATCTTAAGGAAGTAAATATCTTCGACCAAATTAATTTTACAGAAATACTGACTTTTAAAGAAAAACAACTCACTTAAAATCATTCACTTTTGACTCGGCCCCTATGCAAATCAGAACTATTTTTGGATAGACAATTCGCTGTTCCGCTCAATATGTACATACACAAGAAGGTATGAAAGGTCGAGATTTAACATGTAGACGGACGGACAAAATCATTATGTTGCATTCAAAAATTCTAAAAATCACAATTCTCCATGTTTTTAGATGGAAAAAATGATATGTCAAAAAAAAAAAAAAAAAAAAAAATACGTTTCATATAGTCGATTCTGATATTTTCGGCTAAATGTTGGTCCATATTAGAATCGAACGGACTATACCTTTAGTACTATTTCTATATGTAGGCATGTGATGCAGCACTAATTGCAGCTAATGTGAGCGGTGTTTTGGCTTTGAAGTGTTATGACGATCACCTGAAAAATTTTAATCCTGTGTCAAACCACACCGATACGGTTATAGGTAAGTAAGATGATTGTGAGCATCGTTTCTACTGCTCCTGTGTAATGATCCGGCTTTCCTAAACTACCTACAACAAAATCATCCAAAATCTGACAAGTACAGCGATGCTTAGAAACTGTAATAAGGAGAAGATTAATTTTTTCAATTCAGAAATACTCATCTAGTCGTACCAAGGGTGGCGAAATCTATCTTATTTAGAGAAAACCCTTTGAAATAAATGCCTCTTCACTTGAGAAAATAAATTAATTTTACCAATTAATAGAAGCCGGTTACAATATCACAAGACCTCTGTGTTTGCGTATCTTCTAGTAAATTCCCTTTTACCAAATCGCCAGATTTTGAGACATGTTTTTGCTGAAAACTATTTTGATGAAATTTAGATTCAACATATTTCGAATTCTATTTTTTTTGTCTTTTAGATACTTACAATATTTTATTCTTTATCCATTTTCAGCCGACATATTACCATGTCCAACAGGCTTAGGTAAGTTTAAAACAAATACACACAACGGGAAATTACACTACACAGCAGAGAAAGGCGAGGGGTCAGTTAAAAATTATTCTAAGAGCCTATTATTATAAAGACACTTACAAATCATAGTGTTGCGCTGACCTATCGAGGTGGAAAAAGGCAAGGGGTTTGCTGGATATGGAAGATCTTTCGAAATTCTGTCTTTAAAAAATTATTGTCGACAAGGTCAAAATTTGGCCAAGAAACTTTTTATCATAATTAAAATCGGCCTGAATTATTGAAAAAATATCATTTTATTATATGTGACACGTGATTCCCCGCCGTGATACATTTTCTTCGTGTATTAATCTCCCCGAAAAAGAAGCAGGAAGATTACAGTCGATAAGCTCGTCAGATCGTCCTTTCAACCGTCCGCCAGAAGTCGTTTGCTTAAACAATACCCGGCCAAATTGGCTGAAACATCATATATGAACACGAGGTTACTAGAATTTCTTCTAAAAGTGATAATACTGTTTAAAAATTCATATTTGAACACCAAGTCCGAACTTCTACAACATGCTATACACGTAAATCATGTACAAAATTGTTATAGAAAATGGGAATTTACATCATTTCGTCGTTTTCTCTAAATCCGTCCAAGGTCATTTAAATTTTATCAAATTTCCACGACAAAGTTGTTTGGAAATGCAGATATTAAACTCATGAAATAATTCCCGAATCACTGAAATGGAGACCCTTGTTAATATTATTTATCAGCGGGTCAGAATGTAACGAATTTGATACCTAAGAACTAAATACTGGCTAAAAAAACCTACAAAATTTGTTAATTATTTACCAAATTGTTTAATTTGAAAACGGGGCCTTATGAATGACAGCTATGCGTCCCTTTCTGTCAGTCCGTCTGTTCCATTTCTCTTAAACTCATTGTCAAAATATTTGAAACTTTATGTTTATGTAACTTCTTGGAATTTTTAATTACCAGATATCTGTTAAAGGGTTTGCTCGTTTTCCAATTCAAACTGCGTGGAGGGCAAAGGGAACCTTTGGCAAATAAGTCTGTTATCTTTTTTACTTGGTACTGTATACTGATATATTTTGCTTTCTTTTGTTCAATCTCTTTTTTAATCACATGTGCATATTTCCGTTCCAAACAAAAGCAAATTGTCAAAAGACAATACATTTGATTGGTTACACCAATAATAATTCATCACTACTTTGAACAGTATTCCGGTGAAATCGACTAGTCAAAATTTCCCAAACCTAGACAACCGCATCTTCTGAGGCCAATTGTAAGTGCGTAAGCTTCAGAAGCGGGGGTCAAATGTACTTATCCGCAGGACGCAGGCTAATCGTGTTATAAAACTGGTTTGTAAGGCGTTATGATTAGAATGTAGAATTGTTATCGTAGGACCATCTTCACCTGGCGCCTTGCAAACAAACGATATTTACAATAAAAATTAATACGATCAAGATATTGCCCATATCACTGATAGCGCGTTATTTAACACCCGTAACTGAGTAAAGCGGGATTTTGCAAAGAATTAAAATCATATCGCGATATCATATATAGCTATAGATTTTGATACCTAGAAATCAAGTTACATACAATACATAATACATGTTTTTATCATGGTTAAATCGTTACATTAAAATATAGAGACTAGTCCATAATAATTATCACTTTAATATAATATTCCAGTTCCAACCACACCAACTACCACTACGCAATCTACAACATCAACACCTCTAACAAGTTCAACAATTAAATCAACAAGCACAACAAGATTGACTACTTTTACCTCACAAAGTAAAACAACGATGAAAATTACCACTTTGCCTCCTTCCACATCAATATCAACATCACAGGCAACTAAATTACCACCAATTACAACTACGATACCATCTACTTCAAAACCATCTCCGGTTGTTACATCTACCCTACTTACACCGAAATTACCGCCTATATTAACTACGACACAACCAACAACGAAATTAATAATTGTGCCCACGCCACCTAAAATCCCTTCAACAACAACGCCAACCATTTCTACATCAACACTTATTCCTTCAAGTCCAGTAACCGCAACACCCAAACCACCAACGATTCCAGTTTCTTTTGTCAATGTCACTGGTAAGCCTATCATCCGGATGTTTCATTCATTTATTCATACTAAAATTCTTATCAACAAGGGGATTTTTGCAGGCAGCAAACATGTCTTTTACCACAGGGAAACTCTGTAAACATTGACGCTTGTTATTGTGTTCCATGGTTGTCCATAGTTTCTATATTTCTTATTACAAAGACATTGTAGAAATCATTTGTTTAGAAAATTAAATTATAAATTATACTCATACATACCTAAATTCACAAAGAAGATTAAGTTAGATACGGTCGATTTATCGACACTTAATTCAAACACATCGCAGGTGATTTCTTAAATGAGCCTGCGCATGACATTTCCAAAAATTACGTGTGCAAGTAATTGAAAGTCATAATTTATCGTTAACAACCACGGAATGTAATAAATTCTCTGACATACTGGACATACTGGCCAAATGCTTGGCTTTGTAGACATATGAATCATTGAAAATCTAACACGCAGACTCTATTCCCTTTCACATTGTGTACTTGCTTCTGTTTTGAACAGTGAACCAAAAGCCGACAACAAAAGTTGTCATGACAACAAGACTTCCTCTTACTTCCACCTCTACGCCATCAACAACTTCCACCATACCAACAACTCCTTCAACCTCACCAACGACTTCGCCAACTTCAGCATCCACAACACCAACAACTTCTGTCACACCACAACCTTCAACAAAAACACCAACAACCACTGCAACTACAGGGCCACAGATCACCTCTAAAACAACAAAACTTACAACTACAATTTCTACACAATCCTCGCCAAATACACAAACAATGGATACAACACAATCAACAATGCCATCTACACTGACAACAACCGTTGGTACAACAACCGCTGGTACTATAACAACGTCAACTACACCAATGGTTACAACTACCACATCAATAACAACACCAACAACACAGACAACCAACATACCAACAACAACATCAACTACACCAAAGATGACTTCTACGACACCAATAACAACACAAACAACAAGGTCAACGACAATCAACACACAGTCAAAATCAACAATGACAACTACACCAATGATGACTAACACACCAATTACAACGCCAACAACACGGTCAACGAAAACCATAACACAGTCAACATCAACTACACCAAGGACGCCCACTAGCATGCTTTCAACATCTCAAACAGTACCGTCAACAAGTACCAACAAACCAACAAATACGATAACCACACCGACTACCACTATAACCACGCCCGCAACGACCGTAACTACGTCGAAAACTTCGACAACAATGCCAACAACAACAGCCACAACGCCTACAACAACTGTTCCTACATCAACTTCGCCCACAACAACGACTCAAACAACAACGACACAAACAACGACCCCTCTGACTACGACCATAAGAACTACCACACCTGCCCCAGCCCCGGCAGGACATACTATCCCACCAAACCCAAGTAAGAACGAAATTTCGGAATGTCATCTTACTCCTTTCAAGTATTTTTCAGATTTTTTTTATTCTTGTTAAGTCACTACAAGGAAAACTACCATTAAAATTTTGTCACAAATTTAGAATGTTAGTTTTATTATAAGTACAAAGTATATCTGCGACACAACATCGTCTTGTTCATACTATAAAAAACTACTGTCTACCATCAATGGTATTTTAAAATGATCAATGAGGCTACCTTGCCTGGCTGGGGCAATTCGGCCAACCTACCTTAAACAGATATATATAATTTATTTCAGCATAGTATAATACACATTCCCTAGATAAATACTGTATCTTATCAATCTCTTTTAATTATCTTTAGTTCATTTTGCTTTTAATATAACTGCGTCAAGCGTTATTCATGAACCTCGTTAGATGTATTGGATGTGCGAAGATTTCATATCCAACAACACCACACAAATTATGCAAAGATTAATTACTACATTAGCATGTATTTGCAGAGGCTGTTTAGAGTTCGTCCGTTTATAGCTACTGACCTGCATTGCACGATTATATATTATTCCTTATACGTAGTTTTAAAGTTTCGGACGGCTGCATGTCTTCTGTCTGCTTAAAAAAACTTTTAAATGTCACGCTAAAAAACTAACACGTGATATTTAGGCCACCGGCCAATACACGAGGACATATTTGATACATACTTTTATGTAAGTCAATTACATAAATATTTTTGAATTCTGCTTGGCTGAAAAATTGGTTTTATTCCGCAATGAAAACTATTTTTAGTACGCAGCTATTTTGTAAGCTGTCGCACAAAGTAGTATAAGAAATCAGTTCCATTATTAATAAATCTTTACATTTTTGCTTGATATTTATTATTAAATCATTAGAGGTGGATTTGGGAGATTTTTCTATGGAACTATGAAACTAAAAGCTTTATCGCTACTTCGAATGAATCCGCTTCACTTATTGATATAATGTAGTAGAGACTTTAGTTTCATACCTCATGACATGAGGTATGAAACTAAAAAAACCTTATTTCACACATCTTGGAATCCGCCGGTCTCTAGTTTCATACCTCGATGAAATAAAAATAAAACTCCTTTCATATATGATAACTTCGCGTTTTCAGCAACCTGTTTTGTGTGTGATGAGGACGCTCCAGATATGTGTGACGTCATCTATAACGAGATGGTATGTCAACCACCCAACAATTACTGCATTAACGAGATTAAGAACTCTGCTGATGGAATGAAGACTATCAACAGAACGTAAGGACTTTTGTATTACATATATGTGACCCGTCATGCAAAAAGGGACCATCTGTGAACTTCTAATTTTTTTTTCAAAAAAAGATTAGTTCTAGAACAGGCCAACCAGTGGTCGTATTCCAAAAATTCTTTCTTATGAAGGTAGATTGATTATTCTAGATTCAGAAAATTGGTTAAGTGTGAAAAGTTTCGATCCTTGTCAGTCTACGCAATCCGCGCAGTCTGACAAGGGTCGATACTTTACACAGTTCCCAGATGGTCCTTTTTTTCGTGACGGGTCACATATTTGAATTTCCCGTATCATGCTTGATTAAATTGTTTTTGCAATTTAATTCCCGATTTCGGGGGACATTTCAACCTCTCTGGATAATACAGTTAAGAACAGCGTGAAATTGACACGTTGAATGAATTTGGAATGATTTTGGAATGAAATTGAATGAGCCTGTGGAGCGTGTTTTGAGTGAAATTCAAGGGAAGTAATATTACCTCCCTTTAATAAATATGGATACATGTTCTATGAATAGCCTTCTTTATCTTTAAAAATAATCATACGCTTACACAATTTACTTAAGTCGGTGAAATCGTGGATTTTATCTACCGATTTTTATTTTGAATGTAGTTAGTGATCTCATCATTTTAAGCGAGTTTTGAGCGGTTTTTTTTGAAAGGTTGGAGTTAGTGTTTGGAATGAAGAATTGGAGCGCTGAGTGAATGTATTTGAATGGTTTTGATCGGAATGATTGTTAATATCACGATGTAATTTAGTGTATTTTTCCCGCAATAATTAAGAAGAATGCAGGAAGTGTAGGATAGAACCAGGCTAAGCGTTACATACAGCAGAAATATGCAATGAACAACATGATAAGGGTCAAAAGACCTTTCTTACAATGTTCTTTCCTGGTCGTGAGATCCCATGATGGATGATTAACATCGTTTTTATGCAAACCATTTCAAAACGTACATGCACCAAAACTGAAAAAATTGATTCAGTATAGAGTTAAGAATAATCGTAAATTTGACACCCATCGCGATCAAAACCATTCTTAATCGCTCACTGCACTCCATTTACCTCATTCATATCTCTCATAAATTTCATTCAAAACCCGCTCCACTTACTCGTTTACTCATTCCGAAATCATTCCAAAATCATTCAAAATATCAATTTCGCGATGTTAATATCTCAAATTCATTCCGGATACCCGAAGAATGCACCAACTATTCCATTAAATATATCAATATACATCGAACAGCTTTTCATCTCATCTTGCCTTTGACTTATCTTGCCTTTGACTCGATTTGTTTTAACCGGGGAGGATCATAAGATTAATGAATTACTTCAGGGACATTATGAGATAAAAGCCCACTTATACGTAAGATTTGCTTTAAAGAAATGAGGATAGTAATGGAAACACGGGACATTATTTGTTGTTCACATATGGTGTAGATTAACATTGTATGTAAGAGTTATCGGCCCTTATGACCCCCCCCCCCCCCCATTGGATGGTATTGGCCATTTTTCAATAAAATAACTATATTCGCTTTAGGCCTTACAAATATGATTTCAATTCCATATGATGGATTTAAAACATACACTTTAGGATAAACTTTATACATATATATCGTAAATGCTGTCATTCAAATTTCTCTTTGATCAATTACACTTACACTAAGTATTATCAGAAGTTATAAAGCACCTTTTTTGTATTTTTTTCTCTTATTCTAAAAAGAATCGACATACCTTTCCAGATTATAAAACATTTCTAGTGCTAAATTTAGAAATTAATCAAATTCGAAGTTAGAATAATTGTTTTTTTTTTCATTTTTGCCTGAACATTAAAGACAGAAAACTATTCTTAAATATAAAGATAATGCTGCTAGATTGATAAAATGTGTACTTGCATCCAAGTTTAGGCTTATTGTTACTATGTAATACAATCTTGAAATATGAGTAAATACTCAATTGAACAACTACACTGTTTATTATTTTTGGATCTGGTCCTTTCTGTAATGTATAGGGTGAAAATGCGGGTTGACAAAATGATAACAAACTTTTCAAATGTCTTGCATATGAAATTCTTCACTGATTAGGACTCACTTCTCTATGATAATTAATGAAATAACATTAGTACTCTCCTTTCGGTAGCATTGATGATAAGTTTTTAAATTTCAACCTTTTCTGCTTAAATGAGCAAATCGTGCAAAAAGGGGTTTCTTTTAGGATAACCCTGTCTCCGTTGTCAGTCATCCGTAATCAACAATCTTAAAACATCTCCTTTTCCTGGACAATTAGGACTATTTCAAAGAATCTTTACCAGGAGTTCCTTGTGTGACTTTCGATTATAAACATATAAAGGGCGGGACTATCATTATTTTCTTTCAATTCTTGTGAAGACATCTCCAAAACCAAACTTTGCCAGTGTGGGTTTTGGAAATACAAATATGTGCGTAGTAGAGTGAGACCTTTCTCTACATTGAAATTTTAGGGGCATTTCAACCAAAAGCAAAAGCTATTTTCCATGAAACTTTGCCAGAATGTGCCTTGTACGCTCCTTCTCAAAACTGTTCCCCCATTTCTAATTGACTAATAAAAAAATGGAAATGCCATAGCGGGGTATTTTACCATATGATTTCTTTGAAGATATCTCCTAATAAAGTATTGACAAAAATTCAATCGGGACTTATTTCCCTTTTATCCTTCAAAAAAAAAAAAATACGATCTCGATATTCTGATTTGTTGGTAGTTGAGGTTACATTTGCCTATTGAATTCTGTGAAAGACGTCTTCGAAACAATTCGGCCAATATTTATGAAACTTTGCCGAGGCTTTGTAGCCATGTCATGAAACTTGCCTTTTTTCTTTTTTACATCAAATAACGTAATTTTTTGTTATTAGTGTGTTTATTTGTACCTATTGGTAGGTTGGGTCCCTTCACTTCCTGCAATAACCTTTGTTGCACGAAGCCGATAAAAAAAATGTAAAATGTCTGCGCGTTCTTGCACATCATCTGGTGATCTCTGCTCGGCCACTTTCAAACCTTTAACGTCCTCCAAAGATGATGTTTAGGAAAGCAAAATCAAGGAAAAAGTCAAAACGGGGCATATAATTATTTGATAACAAAACGTAGCGTTTATTGCGTCATATTATAAGATATTTCCATAGACGCCTGGAAACATTTAGGAAGTTTGTTTTTTTCAAGCGTATTGACCAAATTACCACCAGAAGCCGAATTGCCTAGGAAATGATCCAAAATTCTTACTCTTTCGTCCAAGACAACTTCAACTTTACGGAAATGTCCGAGCGATGTTCCGATCTACTCAATGGTTGTTGCTCAGCATCTTTTTATATTCACAATTTATTCACTGCATTTTAACTACGTCGCTTTCAGAATTTGGTTAAACATTGTAATGTATTTAAAATGATTGAAAAAAAATCGTACAACTCTCATTGCCCTTCTTGGATAAACAAGGTCCCTTCGGCTCTGTAATACGCCATATCATTTTTTTTTGTTCACAGCCCAGGTATTCTCAATAAAATTTTCAAAGAAAAAAAAACATAAGCTGCCACAGTGTTACTTATACGCAAAAATCAGCCATGTGATTAGACTTCAGTTAAAGTAATTCAGAGCTATTCAATTCATGACAAATTGAGAAAATGCCCAACAAAATAAGCAATCGTTAAATAAAGCTGGGGACAAAAATTTCACAATGAAAGCCCGGGACGAAGGAAATATTTGTTGCTCTGTTTAAATCCCTCTGCTCTGACGAAATTTCTTCTCCGAAATGCAAAAGATAAATTCAACCCGCCAGGCGAAACTGAACAATTTTGGTACTGCGTAAAGTAACAACTTAGTCAGACTGTGCTGATTGCCGAGACTGTCTAAACTTGAATATTTAAGCAACTGGATAATAAACTTAGTCTAGAAAGATCGTTCTAACTTCCTGTTAAATCATTTTTCAATTGCTACCTCAAATTGACCTCTACTTGAAACAAATTCTTTTTCAAATATTTATATTACGGAGTTCTCAGATGTTCCTTTCTCGCTTGATTTGACACATGTTTAAAGATCCTCAAATATATATGTGACCACGCGAAAAGGGTCCATCTGGGTAAAGCGTAAAGTGTCGACCCTAGTCAGACTGCGCGGATTGCGCAGTCTGACTAGGGACGAAACTTTTCGTATTTCTCTAATTTTCTGAATCTAGAATTATCAATCTACCTTCCTATAAAAGAATCTTGAAATGCGACCAATGGTTGGCCTGTTCTAGAACCAATCTCTTTTTCAAATATCTATTTTATGAAGTTCCCAGATGGTCCCTTTTCGTGTGACGGGTCACATACGATCAAAGTTGTGCATATCATTGTACATTATTTTGTAGATGTGGCAACTTTGACAGATGTTTTAAAGACTGGTACCACGGTTCATCCGACAAGGACGTATGTCAGAACTTCGACGAAACACAGTATATCACCCTGGACTTCGAATGTGTTTATTGTTGTGTTAAGGACGGATGTAACGATCCCATGAAACCGGATGCAGATACTCTCTACGAGGATAAATAAAGTTACATATTGTCTACATCGTATTGTAATATTGAATAAAAGTAGGATTTGTCCGCATGGTCCGGTGATTCTGGTGTTTATGTTATCGAGAAAAACTAGTATAGATAGAAATGGTTCCCCTTCTTGCGCTCTTGAAGAATAGCCAAATATAAAGATAGTTGTTTGGCTTTATTATGAGTAGAAACATTACCTTTTGTGGAATCGTGTAATAACAAAAACGTTTTGTCTAATATTTCATAGAATTAAGAGCGTAATCCATAGAACTTTCGAAACGGGGTCACACAGTTTGTCTCTGCATATTTCATCACTTCTTCTGGTGATCTGACCAAACGTTTAAAGGCTAAAAATAGGCTAAAGACAGGGTACATTAAAATAAAGTATCTCTTAATTAGTGTTATCAAACAACGGTCATGTGAACACATTATCTCCCTTTATTATAATGTAACATTACGGACTATATCTGGATAACACTGGGACTGTACAGTTCTTCACGCATCCGTCATAACAACAAATATGGTTCCCGGAACATTCGAAATCATTTGCACATCTGTGAAATAAAAACAGATAATCTTTATCATTTATGTAGGCTACGTATTGAGGTTTCAAATTAATTTACCAGCTTTCCATCCTCAACTCTTGTTTACAATGTGAGATTTAAGAATATTTCCATTCTTTCCATTCCAAACTCGTTCACCTTGTCAATTTCACGATGTTGCTAACTGGAATGTGAAAATATAGAGCAGTAAAGACGATCACAAAGCGCGATTAGATGTTTGGCTGACTTTCGAAATATTCTTTTTGACCTTATCTACCTAAAAGCGTATAGATAACAATATCGTATCATATAGCGGTCAGAATGTGTACGTATGCACAGGCTTGACAGGGTTTCGTTGCTCGTTGCATTCGATATTGTTCGATAAGTCAATTGCAGGCACAATTACTCTATCAATTACACCTTTTTAATTGTTCAAGCACTTAATTACAACTGACAATAATGTGGTATACCTATATATTTACAAATGTTCGATTGTATTAATATCCTTACAAAATCAAAGATATTGTCAATATTATTGATTATTGAAGATTGATTTTATATTATTGTCATTGTTATAACATTGACCGTGTATGAGCGGCTTTAGAGGTTATATATAATACGTATTTAGTGTTTTGAATGAGAATAAAAATCTAACGAAGTTGGAAGAATTGATCATTGTCGAGGCTCTGCCCAGACTATTACCAATTCCCACAACCGAGTTAGATATTTTTTTCATACAATACACTAAATACGTATTATATTTATGTTATAACCTCTATTTGCCTTGTTTTTGTAGATGCTTCCAACAGAAATGCATATTTCTAAATAAAGCCGCATTATATATTTGTTCTAAAAATAACTATGTGATATCATAAAAAATATTATACGGGATGTTATCACATGGATAATTGTATAGTTATAAGATAAAAAACACTTACGCGTCGGCCCTATACGGTCCACAATCAATACGATGGACATTATATCGAAGACCAACTTTCTGTAGAGGAGGACAGTTAATATCAAATACCACGTGATCGTTGTCACTCTTCAAAATAACGTTGTCGGCACTAGACGCTGAAAATATAAATCTGACGCGTCGTATAAAAAGGGGACACGTTGAAAGTGCGAAAAGTGTCGACCTGCGCAGACTGACAAGGGTTGAGATTTTTGTAAGTGATAGATTTTCTTAATCTTAACCGCCTATTGTACCTTACATCATAAATATTTAACCAATCCAAATACTTTTTGAACTCTGTTGGATCCCACTCCGCTTTGTAACGCATTGTATGTATACTGATTGCAAAAAGTTTAGTCGTAATTTAAATAACGTCACCATGGAGTCAAACAATTTAGCTAAACGAAAGAGTTTCAATTCAAAATATACTTGTTATCTAACCGGTTTTCTTTTGATAGTAGGTTTTCTATTTTCCTCACATACATTCGTCTGTATAGACGTTTATGTGAATGTTACGTACATGTACTTGGGCAATGAAAATGGTTTACTGGTCTTATTTGTCTTATTTGATTACTCATATTCTGGACTAACATTAAACACTTATAAGTATATCCTTCGCTGAAGAGCAAACTTATACGACGACGATAAATTAGCTGGGCAACGCATTGACATATCTTTTACATATCTGGGAAATGTTTTAGTTGACTTAAGCGTCTTTCACTAGTTTTTTTTTTCCTACGGTTTGTTGCAAAAAAATCATTGACATGGCATGATCCGCTTTATTCTAACAGATCTTGTTAAACACCAATGAAACTGCACCCGAAACTCATGACGTTACGTTAAGCATTGGTTTTTTCATGTCCCTACTGAATCCGATCGGTAAAACATCGTTGTTCACCATCCATGTCTTTCTTTTGATTCCTCATGATACAAACTTATACTTGACTATGTAAAGAAGCGCTCTATAATCTTGAATACAGGGAAGTCGACAGCAAAGTTCGCAGTCAGGATCCCTCGGCGATTCTACAGAAAGACCCAATCGGGAACCCTCGGCGATTCTACGGAATAGACCTCGGGAATAATACGGGCGCTGCCATGTCATTTTGCACGTGCGTTTATATGACGTCTCAAACATCAATGACCCTTCTAAGGATGACGATGCAATTTTACAAAATCAAGGAAAGACTAAAAGTGGCCATATTATAATTCAATAACAAAACGCTGTTTGTTACTGCGTTTTCTTTTCAAATTATGAATTGCCCGAAATTTCTGGACAGATGATCGGAAAGAATTAACAAATTGTGATTTTCTTCATGCGAATTGAATAACCGAAGTACCACCAGAGACCAAATTAACTAAAATATTGCAAACAAATACTACACTTACGTCCGAGGTACTTTCCAATTTATGGAAAAGTCCGAGCGATGTTCCGAATGGGAAAGACATTGAGGATAGTCATTCGAAACATTGCTCGGATTTTTCCGTAATCTGGAAAGTACCTCGGACGTCAATGTTGTTTTTAGGGGTCATATTTTAGGTAATTCGGTTCGTTAATGCTCTCTGATTGTTTGTGGAGATTTTTTGGGCATATTATAATTTGATCACAAAACGTAAAACACTGCGTAAATTGTTACCAAATTATAAAATGTCCAGTTTTAACATAATGTTGATTTTATTTTTCGAAACATGATCTTCAGTAATGACTGTGCCATCAAAAAAATCCATGTGCGATATAACGCGCTTTCATGTCTGTGCTGTAAAATCAGCGAGTTGTTAAAATATTGAATATTGTAATTTGATCACAAAACTAGATTGCAAAACGCAGAATTTTGACAACAAATTATAATATACCAAAAATACCTCCATATGCAAATGGAAAGGCTTTACGAAATTACCTTTTCTTTAAGCGTAGTAACCAACAGACAAACTAAAGCCGAATTGCATAGATCAATAACCTAATATTACTACAGCTACGTCCGAGTCGATTTTCAGTTTAAGAAAAATTCCGAGCGATGTTCCAAATACAGAATTGGACCCATCGAAACCTATGACGAAGACTCGATATAAGATAGACTTGTGTCAAGTCATTTCTGGCCCCGGGAGGGTACTGGTATCAGAGTATCACTCAAACAACAGGCTTCCAGTTTTAGACTGGTCGAAATAATTATAGAATAGGCTATTTTGATAGTTGGCAATGGGACCAGTCTACGCCCGGTTAGTACCCGGGCAAGATATAACTTGGTTCAAAGACATAATCATATGTCCGACCAACAGCGCTGGGCTGGAAATATGAGGCCTGTTTTACTAAACATCCTACGCCCATTTTTTGCATAAGTCAAAAATTAAAGTTGCTTCTGCATTAGGGACTAAATATTGAATTCTGCCATGCATCATATCATTGGAATCGTCTTCTAAAGACCATTCCAATAATATATTGCAAGGCAGAATCTAACGATGAATGATAACACCGAGTGCGATCTGTGATTTTGACTAAAGATCAAATTTTTCGTAAGAAGTTTAGTAAAACGAGCCCCTGCTGTATTAACCCACCTACACAAACGGCCCTCTTGTTACCACCGGCATTGAGGGGGTTATACACGAAACATTTCATGGTGTCAGGGCAGTCCATTTTCTGAAATAAATTGATTATGTAAATATCTGTATTCGGATTACATGAATATTATTTATTCATATCTATACAAAACTACAGCAATAAACATTTTCGATATTCGAATGGTACATGCGTTCGACTTGTGACCAGGAATTACCTGGCCCAAGCTTCACCGTTACCAGGTTGACATTATAGGCAAAACATGGAATGGCAGTCCAAGTCAACACATCTCGGGACCGTTTTTTTTCTAAATCTTCTTTTTATGAAAAGATAAATCATAAGTCAAAATCACACATGGTGCCTGGTGTTTTCATTCATTGTTAGAATCTGCCTTGCAATATCCCTTTGGAATCGCCATTAGAAGAAGCTTCGAGTGAGATGATGCATGGCAGAATTCCATATTAAAGTACTACTGTAGAAGCAAGTTTAATTTTTGACTTACGCTTAAGATGATCTTAAGAAGTGAAGCAAAACAGACCCCTGTAGTAGCAGGATGTTGATTCACTGCCTCTCTCTCAGGGACGTATATAGTATCTCGATTAATTCTTGGAGATAAAGCTTAATCTTTGATCGCAATCGAACTAAAAGAAAGCAGTACAAACTATCACCAGAAAAAATGCCCTTTTTTTTGTTTTTATAGTTACTTTTTCTCAATTGATGTATGTCACTTAGGAGGGGGTTAATTTACAAAATTCGAAACCTAGATTTAGCTTATATTAACAAACCAGCAAGAAACTATTATTGATCGAGGTTCAAACAGGGCCCGAGGTTATAAAACTATTCTCCTTCTCAATTCAAAATTTTCCTAAATTTCAATTTGATATTAAAGCCGTAAATCTGTTTTAATACTCATTTTAGTTTATTCACATAAAAAATTATATTAATAAGTTGTTTTAAATAACAACTTATCAATATTATCTTTTATTGTCATACATTTATTTAAATTTAAAATTTGAGAAAATTCACATTTGAGTCTAAGAAAAGTTTAATAACCTCGGATCCTGGAGTCTACGGCTTTAAGAATAAATCGATGGGTCTTATGACTAGAAATGCATCGAGCAATAAAGTTTCTAAGGGACCACTTACATCACACGGGTCTTCGTTACTGCACGTCAGCAGTGGGAAAATTCCCTGAAAAGTAAGGTTAATAAAAACACTTAACTACCGGTAGATTTCTATAAAATACAAATTTTAATGCAAATGATTAAAACAGGTGAGCTTTACTGATAAAAATTATACAATAACTTTCCGAATTTTACAAGACTTTACCTTTAAGCCACGGGAATTTTATCCATGGGCCAAAGTAGTTCCTATTTTCAAGCTCACAGGAGCACAGGTGAGCAATTCTGATGGTCCAATGTCCGTCGTGCTTCCAGCGACACTCGTCGTCAAGAATTTCCTCTCCATCCTCTCCTCCTAAATCGGTATGCCAATCTTGATTAAACTAGGCAGGAAGATTGCTTAGGTCAAACTTTACCGAAGATGTTTAAAAAGGGGGAGGGATAGCAACATCTTTCAAAATATTCTTCTCTGATTCCAGATGGCAGACATCTTTTATATTTGGTTTGTAGCACCATCTAGTGGGCTTCTACCAAGTTTGTTCATATCATGACTCTGGGATAATATTTAGGCTGCACGCAATCGCATTTCATTTTAAATTAAAATTAAGACAGCGAATTTTCAACAGCCTTTTTCTGTAAACACATAAGGCAGAAAGCTGTAATATTTGATATATGGCATCATCAAGTGGACCTTCACAAGGTTTGTGCATATCATGGCCCTGGGGTAATATTTGGAGTTCGCCCGAGCGCATCGCTTTTAACAAAGAATCAGACAGTAAATATGTTTTTTTTTTTTTTTTAAAAAAGCTCCGTTAAATCGACCTTATTGTTGGAATATCTGACATGTTTATCGTATTCATGTGATGTCCAAGTGATATGGGAGACCCAGGTGAGCGATATTGGACCATATTACTTTTTCTTTAGATACAAATTACATACTCTTTATAGGAGAGCGTCGTTTGCTGGATATAAATGGATTTTTCATGTTGATTCATACATTGCGAAGATGTATATGTTGAGCAGATGACCTTTCTCTGTTTCCACAAAAAGTCTAAAAATCTGTCGAAATGCAATTCTGATAAACAATATATAGTCGTTTAAATAACTAATAATTTAATTGTATTCCATAAAAAACTTGCATTCTTTTCCGATCTGAAATCAAGTTTAATATGCTCCATAATATTAAATGATAAGAGACGTAGATGGATTTTTTGAGGTATGAAACTAAAATTAATCACACTCGTGTATGTTTACAATAAGTACACGACTATCTAGACTCCTAGGAAACCACAGACTCCTAAAGCCAGTAGAGCGCTAAGGCTGGCCCAAATATCGTAGCCATGTCCATTAGTTGTATACTTTCTATGTATCACAAGGCTTGAGTTTGGTATATTTTGCTTGATTATATGAGCCTGTGTGTGACATTTCCAAAAATTTGAAATGTTCATGGGTTGAATCACTGAGTAGCATATAAATCCACAAACTATAAATATAAAGTTATCTGATAGTCTACGGATGCTTTGAAATCTTATCTATCTACTAAAGGCACTGCAAAGACTTTAGTTAGACCTTGCGGATGCACAGGCTGTCTAGACTCTATGCTTTGTGCTTTATTTAGATTGTTGAAAATGTCACGCAAAGGCTGACATAATAAAGTAACCAACGGCGGAACGGAATTTTAACAATTTACCTTGAATATTTCTCTAATTACGTACCTACTGTCAAAACTGCTGAGTATTACAGGACTCAAATGATGCCATGAAAAAATAAATAACATATGCAATACTCACCAAGATTAAAATAGTTCCAAAATACATAATATCTGCAATATAGCGCCAAGTCCTCGACATCAAGTGGTTATTCTGAAATAACTTCTCAACGATGTACTGAATAAAGATGTTGCCTTATTTGATAAAATTCTCAAGACAAAACAACATGAATAAATATAGATGTACAATATTCACTTGAGACTCATTTAACTGTAAGTATTTCGGATATACTCGAGATTAGTGTTCGTCTGTTACCGTTAACAATCGGCATGAAGCTCGAAAGCTACTCCAAGTTATCGAAATTGCCGATAGATATCCGAATTAATATTCCGAATGGCTTGAGTGTCTCATTATACTTCGGAAATCTATAAACATAGTTCTAGCGGTAAAAATGAAACATGCACAGAATCTCAGCTCAATATGGTTATATAGTATAATGGATTTGTTTTATTACTATCGGAGTCAGATTGATCTGACAGCCGCCCTATTGTATTCATTTTTTATGTTCGAAACGTTCAGCTAAGAAAGCACACATACTCTTAAAAGTCCCTATTTTTTACATAGGCAAAAATTGCTGTGTATCCGAAATATCAAGCCGGGTCCAATCAATTGAAGAATTTTCTTTAATGCCTACCACTTTATCGTCAAAAATCTTGGTTGAGTATCTCTTCGTAATTTACTGCAAAGTAGTAAAATTACCAATAGAACAAACAATGATTTCCTTAAATTTCGCCAAATTTTATTTTATCTAAGTGGGTTCTTATATACACACCAACCACCAAGCAACCCCGTGAAATAAGACGCGCATTGATTGATTTCATCCAAAAATAATCACATTTGGACTCATTTTTTTGTTTGTTTGTTTTGTTTTGCATTTAAGAAAAAGACTGATTTTTGTTTCGTTCAAGATCAATAAATCTTTCACTTAATGGAGGAAAATTTCATTTCCCTTTATGAATCCTATGTACATGTATTTATTTCTACAGAAATATTGTTTAAAATGACTAATTATTCTAAATGTTTAGGTAGACTACACGGAAAAGTTTGTCATAAGACGATTAGGTATCGTTGTATTAGTTTTTATTGGGTTTAAAGCAGCCTAAGCATATTTCATTCATTTCGCGGCCTTTACAGCACCTAACAATGTATTCTTACATGGCATTCATTTCATCCGAACTAGCATTTTATCCTTCTTCCTTTTTCAGCAATCAGTCGATATCACACGTAGGTGTACGATCTATCACCAATTGGCTGAAATTCAATTTTGAAATAGCGTTTCTTAAAGGCAACCGACTTTCTACCAACATTTTCAGTTTTCCTCGTTTGATTATCATTACAGAAAGGTCCACATGCAAAATTTTACCATGCTTTGTCGTATGCAGCGTGAAAAAGAAAAACGTCATTCACGACGTTGGTACTAAATCAACGCCATTTGTGAAACAAGAGGACCAAGATGGTCCTAGAGTCTCACCTGAGTCTCTTTGACCCCTGGGACAACACATTAATTAGATGGGCAGATGTCAAAAAGGAGATAAATGCCTAAGATCAATACCATGGAACGTTTTCAGCGAAGAGCAAGACAGATATGCCTTTTTGCTCTTTGATTCTGTGTAAAAAGGGATGGACCCCAAATGTGACCCCAGGGTCTTGATTTGAACAAACTTGAAAGAGGTCCATAAGATGATGCTACATACTAAAGATGAAAGCTGTCTGCCTTCTGTTTCAGAGAAGAAGATTTTTGACGGTTTTCCTATTTTCAGCCATCATGCTCAGATCAGCTGAAACGGATGCGCCCGGGTGGAGCCCAAATATGACCCAAGGGTCTTGATATGAACAAACTCGATAGGGGCCCACTAGATGATGCTACATACCAAAAATGAAAGCAGTTTGCCCTCTGGTCTCGATTAAAGAAAATTTTAAAAGATTTTCGCTCTTCCATTCTATGTAAAAAGGGTTGCGCCCGAGTGGAGCCCAAATATGATCCTGTCTGCCTTCTGGTTTCATAACAGAAGATTTTTGAGGATTTTCATTTTTTACCCTTCGTGCTCTTAAGAGATAAAGGGATGCACCCGTACAAAGCCCAAATATGACACAAGGGTCTTGATATGAACGAACTTGGTAGAGGCCCACTAGGTGATGCTATACACAAAATATTAAAGCTGTCTGCCATCTGGTTTCAGAGAAGAAGATTTTTGAAGATTTTCACTCTTTGATTCTATGTTAAGAGGATTGGGCCCGTGCAAATCCCAAGTATGACCCCAGGGTCTTGATATGAACAAACTTGGTAGAGGTCCACTAGATGATGCTACATACCAAATATGAAAGCTGTCTGCCTACTGGTTTCAGAGAAGAAGATTTTTAAATATTTTCATATTTTCACCCTTTTTGTTAAGGGTTAAGGGAAAGTTAAGGGTGGATTTCATTTATTTGAACGACTTTGATAGAGCTTGGCCCAAGGAACATCCCTGCCAAGTTTGATCAAGATTGGCTCACTGGTTTAGGAGGAGATGTTTAAAGAAATTGTGGACGACGGACGACGGACAACGCACGACTGACGACGGACATTCTACGATCCCAAAAGCTCACATTGAGCACTTCGTGCTCAGGTGAGCTAAAAAGTCCCTATGTTTTGAACATAGGGCCGATATTGCTAAGCAATATTTTCAAAACATTGTCTTTCAAATAAAAAGCTTTATCGAATGAAACAAAACCTGGCACTGAATTATTGTCATGGGTTATCGGGTCCTTCTTTAAGACTAGGTCACATTTACGTTTATTTACGTGGTCAGCCGTAGTTATGCATCAACGATATTGCTAAGCTAAGCAATATTTTCAAAACATTATCTTTCAAATAAAAAGCTTTATCGAATGAAACAAAACCTGGCACTGAATTATTGTCATGGGTTATCGGGTCCTTCTTTAAGACTAGGTCACATTAACGTTTATTTACGTGGTCAGCCGTAGTTATGCATCAACGTAGTCAGCCGTAAAATTTACATAGCTGAGCGTATACTGCGCAGTATGTCGAAGTAAGCCGTGCTTACGCGTAGTGAGTAGCGTAGTGCAAACTCGTAAGTTTGACCATAGTGCCTTGAATATTGTAAAAAATGTTAAAAAGTCTATTCACGGTATAGTACGTCACTTTGTCCATAATTTGGCCGTACTGTCACAGTAGTTAAACCCGGCTTATCCGTAAATTTATCGTAGTAGCACGCTTTGATATCGTAAACGTTTGTTCCCGATACTACGTTGAAATAAAGATTATTCTCACTTTAAATTTTAAGCTACAATTTTTGTACTAGGGCATGTCTCATTTATCACGGAAAGCACAAAAAAGGAAAAGATAATTGTGGCCTAGAGATAAACAAAGATACGTCCTAGCAAGGGACATATAGGGTTTACTTCCATCAGAACAGAAAATAATAACATGGTACAATTATCACAGACAAAGTGTTATCATTATATCGCAGAAGTTATAAGAAAATATTTCTTAACCATTTGTTTAAAAGTATTTGGACTGAACGCCAGCTTAATAATATGTAATGGTAAATGATTCCATAGGGAGCAACCTTCATAGGCAAACCTTCGGAATTCTAAAACAAGAATCGGAACTAACCTTGTAAAATGACTGTGGCAGGTATCTGCTTAAACAAACTGTTCTTCCAAGTAGGAAGAAGATGTTCTTTTAAAACTTTAAAAATGACATTGTTTAATTTCATATACCTTTTTTTATACCGGTAACCAATTCAGCCCAGCAAAATGATCAGAGGTGATCTGTTTGTAACTGTCTAAATGGAGAACAATCTTGATTATTTTATTTTGATCCTTTGATCGAATTTTTTCAGAGATACTGTATTACCAGACAGAACAGGTATAGTCAAAATGGCATTACAAAAGAGACAATACAAGAAGATTTTTGAATGAAAAGATTGAAATTTTCATTTTCTATAAAAAAACTTAACTCGGGCATTTACCTTAGTGATAATGTAAATACCATTATCTAACTGACTCTGTTGCATTAAGATGAATACCATAAAAAAATATATCATATATTCTTCTTTAGCCTTAGTTAGAGTCAATCAAGATAGTCTCGCTTTTACCAAGATGATGAGATAGTTTATTGTCAATTAACTAGTTGCTAACGTTTTGTAAGCCTTTAGTAAAGAGACGCTTAATTTCACATTTACATTTGATTGCAACAAAAATTACCAAATCGTTTGCATACAAAATAACATTTATTCCTGGGATATTTGCATGTAATCTTATCATTTCACACTTGTTATCCATCACCATAGGAAGAAAACTCCGAGATTAAGCAAAGAGGTCAGAGTTAAATGTCAAAATTAAGTTTATCCGTACATTTCTACATATATGGGTGGATTGTATTATGATTTAACACAATTTTTCGCAATCACGTGTCGATGTGTCTTTTGAAATAGTTTTTGCCTAGGCTTTAAGCCCACAGCTAAAATTCAAATGTAAATTTTCATCTTATCCGAAGCTTAGCCACTTTATGGATGGGTGGGTTACAAAATCATTTTGGCAAAAATAAACTAGTAGCAACTTGAAAATGCTACATTACATTTTTTCAGATAATTCAGTCAACGTCAAGGACAAATGTCGAAAACAAGAGGACCATGATGGTCATAGATCACTCACCTGAGTCTCTTTGATCCCTGGGACATCACATTAATTAAATAGGCAGATTTCAAAAATGAGATAATTTCTACAAATTAAGATCAATACTATTGAATGTTTTCAGACAAGAGCAAGACGAATATGCCTTTTTGGTCTTTGATTCTATGTAAAAAGGGATGCACCCAGTTGGAGCCCAAATATGACCCCAGGGTCTTGATATGAACAAACTTGGTAGAGGTCCATTAGATGATGCTACATACTAAATATAAAAGTTGTCTACCTTCTGCTTTCAGAAAAGAAGATTTTTGAAGGTTTTCCTATTTTCGATTCTAAATTTAAGCTGCTCTTTCACAGATTTGGAAAATTTCGATTTTTGATTATTTTTTTTATTTTTTTTTTAGAATAAATCGGAAACTATGAATTCATTGTGTAGATAACTTTTCAAAAGTAAAATTCGATCTCGTAGGACATGGAAAAAAGACAGATATCCCTGAACTTAGCGGGATTCTATTCAGAACGCCTCACGCCTTAAAGGTTATTCTTAAATTACTAGCCATCTACGCAATTCAACCTGTTCGTCCCATTCTATCAAAGGTCAAGGTCGAAGTATTTGTCACTCGAGAAGCTACATATCGAAAAATGCAAAAAATGAAACAATTTTGTAATTTATAGACTGGATATAATTAGACTGGGTCCCTCATTTACCTTGCCGGTTCCAACATTCAAGCTAAAAATTCTTTGAAATGAGTTGTTGAGAGTTTCATAACCATGTGCGTTTCTTAAACATCGGCAAATGCACACATTTCCGAATCTAAGAACCAGTTTTTGTATTTTTTCAATCAAGAAATGTGAAAGAGCAGCTTTAAAAGGGTTGCACCCGGGTGGAGCCCATATATGATTCTAGGGTCTTGATATGAACAAACCTGCTAGAGGTCCACTAGATGATGCTTTATACTAAATATGAAAGCTTTCTACCTTCTGGTTTCAGAGAAGAAGAATTTTGAAGATTTTCATTATTTTTACCCTACGTGCTCAGAAGAGCTTAAAGGGATGCGCCCGGGCAAAACCCAAATATAACCCAAGGGTCTTGATATGAACAAACTGGGTAGAGGCTTACTAGGTGATGCTACATACCAAATATGAAAGCTGTTTGCCATCTGGTCTCCGAGAAGAAGATTTTAAGTTTTTTGCTCTCTGATGCTATGTAAAAAGGGGTCTTGATATGGAAAAACTTAGTAGAGGTCCTCTAGATGATGCTACATACCAAATATGGAAGCTGACTGCCTTGTGGTTTTAGAGAAGAAGATTTTTAAAAGGTTATCCAATGTTCACCCTTATGGTTAAGGTTAAAGGGAATGTTAAGGGTGATTTTCATTTATTTGAACGACTTTGGTAGAGCATGACCAATGGAACATCCCTACCAATTTTCATCAAGATTGTACCGCCGGTTTAGGAGTGGAAGAATTTTAAAGAAATTGTGGACGACGCACCACGCACAACGGACGACGGACATTGTACAATCACAATAGCTCCCCTTGAGCACTTCGTTCTCAGGTAAGCTAAAAATCTAAGAATGGAATTCTCCGTAAAGAGAGGTTCAGGACCAAGGTGAAGGCTAAGATGGAGGTCAAAAATGTGCAGGCTCCTGGTAAAATTATCTGGTCTTTATTTTCCAATGATGATATATTTCGGTTATGGTCAATATAATGGTAGCTATTATTTTCTTGCAAGGAAAAAATACTTTGGTCATTTCAACTAATAAGTGAAAAAATCTTATTCTTTTTTCGGCGCCTGACATCTTTCTCTAACTGACAGTGAAAATAACAAGAGTAACGCCTGTGGGTAGCTACGTTCGGCTGTTTAGTGCTGGATGGTGAAAAGTCTAAATCTAAAATGGGGCATAATTAGTCAACGAATTTAAACGGATCTAGAGTTATCCCTCTTGATAGCATAGGTTGCTCCAACGGTGGTGAACATATGTGCCCAGTTTCAAGTGAATGCCTGCAGTAGAACAAGAGATATCACAAAAACTCAAAGTTTTCGCATGACGAAGACGACAATAACAACAAAGGCTATAGCAATACATCGGGTTTTCTTCGAAAACAGACGAGCTAAAAATGAAGAGTCAATCCTATTTGAAGAGGCTGGCGGAAAGAATGCAGGTCCGACAAGCAAGTTGATATACGAGTCAATCTTGCCCTTGATGGTATATGTCGTTTTTGTTTACCTAAAAGGCTGGATCGTGTTAAGACGTCTTATTCAATAGGTCTCCCGTTTTATATGTTGCTTGTCTATTCATTCAGCGTTGGCCTCAATGCAACAAAGGACAATGTCGTGGAATGAGAGTCGTTGCCATGGAACTGTTCTGCCACAGGAGACCATTTGAATCGACAGGTTTTCCTATCACATCAGTGCAAGTTCGTGTGCTTATTGATCGACAGTTTTGTCTCGCCTACATATTACTTCTCGTATTTTGAGCACGTCATGAGATAGACATCAGTTTTGTGCGTTCCTTTGACAACCGAGATGGCTCCAAAGTTTACCGTGAAGGTCTGCGTGTCTTGCATCATCTCACATGTTTACATCTTACTGCTCGGGAATGCCCAGATTGTCCAAACTGGGATGGTATGTCACCAGAAATGGTATGTTTGATTGTTGAAGCTTGTTCTTGTACAACAATAGGTCTTTACGTTGCCTAGGAGCGGCAGCTGCAACGACAACAGGCACGACGCCGTTTTAACATCTGTTGACAGAGCTTGGTTCGAGCTTTCCTGTGAGCAGATTTTACAAATTCTGAGTGCCAAACTAAATGGGATGTTTTTTCAACAGTGTCTTGGTTGACAACCTGTTGGAAGCATTTATTGATGCTTATCTGTTGGTTTAGAAATTGAATCAACGACTTTTTCATTTCCTTCTATGCGTGATACAGTGTCCAGGAAAACATGCTGTTCATTTGGTCTCTCGAAAGTAAATCTTATTGTTTGGTGAAATGTGTTGGAAATAAACAAAAATTCTTCAAGCTTTTTCGGACCATGATACCACTTCATATCCATGTCGTCGATGAATCACAACCATGAGAGTGGCTGGTGTGCTGCCATTATAAGGAGTAAGCTTTCAAGACGACTCATAGATATATTTGCATATGAAGGTGCCGTCTTACTTCCCATTACCGTGACTTGGTGTTTTCTTTTTCTTTTTTTTCTTTGGGGGGGGGGGGGGGTGTAATGTTTACCATTAAATCCGAAGTTGTTGCACTTGAGGATGAGGGTACAAAGCTTTACCAGTGTTTAAGAGGGATTGTCCTTTTGCAGGCAGATATTCCATCTTCGTGGGGGTATTTGTATAGAACGATGCGAGTCCATTGGCACCAACATCGTGTTCTCTGGAAGTAACTGTAAGTCAACTTATCGAAGGAATTCGGTAGTAGCTGGTACAACGGACTTTAAGCTTACGACATGTGGTCTTAGATGGAAATCCAAAAATTCGGATATAGGTACAGTCGAATAGCCATTTGCGGATACAATGGGATTACCAGGGTTTATGAATCTTAGACAGGAGATAAAATCGACCTGCCCGTGGATTTTTTACCGATAAGTAATTGAAGTTGTCTTCACTGAAAATATCAAAGTCTAACATTGTATTACTGTTTATGTAAAATTATAAATATTGCAGGTAAATATTGTTTTATCTTTTGAGGGATGTGTCATGAAAACTTTGAATAAAAGAAAAGGAAAGCAACAAAGAATAACGGCTCTGTTTAAATGATTTAAGGTTTATTTATCATATATTCAAAATCGATTAAGAAGTCCGGTTTAATTCTGCGATGATTTTTTATCCCTTTAGTTTCTTTCCAACACTATATCGGCTAACCACAGGCTTCATGCAATTAGACCAACATCCATCATGGCAGCAAATTTGGTCTGGCTTACATTCCGAGTCTGCATCACACCTGTTCATCAAAAGATGTATATCTTTATGTGACCCTTCAGGCGAAAGGGGACCATCTGGGAAGTGCGTAAAGTGTCGACCTTATCAGACTGTGCGAATTGCGCAGACTGACAGACATTAATTTTTTTTCGAATTCTTCTGATTTTCTGAATCTTGAATGATCAGTCTTCATTCCTGTACATGAATGTTTGAAGTGCGACAATTAGTTGACCTCTACTGGAACAAATCTGTTTTTCGCGATTTCATTTTACGGAGTTCCGAGATTGTCATCTTTTCGGTGACGGGTCACATATGCGAAAAGTGACCATCTCGGAACTCTGTAAAAAGTTTGTCTGAAACAGAGATTGGGTCCAGTAGAGGTCGTCAATAAAAGGTAAATTTATCATTCTAGATACAGAAAATAAGCAAATTTCGAAAAGTTTCGACCCTAGTCAGTCTGTGCAACCCGCGCAGTCTGACCTTGACGACACTTTTCGCACTACCCACATGGTCCCTTTTTTCGTGACAGGTCACAAATTTGACCGGCTCTTCAGGGTAAAGGGGACCATCTGGATGGTTCCAGTGGAGATAAACCGGAGGTCGGCTCTCTTAGATTCTTTAACTGGAGAGTAGGATGATCATGCCAGATTTAGAAAATCGGATAAGTGCAGTGGTTTGGATTTTAGTCTGCGCAGGTCGCGCTGTTTAATTTGTTTCGACACACTTCGCACTACCCATATGGCCCCTTTTCGTCTGACATGTGGTCACTCTAGTAAAGATTAAGTAAAGGAAATACAATAAAATTGAATACAAGACTTCATTCTACATAGTGGTGCCCGATGTCGAGAGGTAGAGCATTAATCCCTTGATAAAGAGATCCCTTTTTTTATGACTAAGAGCGACCATCGCTCTTGGTTCTTTCAATGGCAAAAAGATTCGGTGTGAGTACTGCCCCGCGTTCTTGATAACGAATCTCAAATAAACGCCCAAAGTTTGAATCACACATTGGATTGGCCTCACATCCATAGACAATGCAGAGGTAGAGATAATGAGTGGGTGGGCGTAAAATACCGCATGCATTCAATGAATCCCTTACGAATCTCAAATAAACGCCCAAAGTTTAAAACACACATTAGATTAGCCTTACATCCAAAGACAATGTGGGGGTAAAGATAATGAATGTGTTGGCGTAAAATACAGCATTTATTCAATGAATCCCTTACGAATCTAGAAAATAACGCTCAAAGTTTGAAACACACATTAGATTAGCATCACATCCATAGACAATACAGAGGTAGAGATAATGAATGGGTTGGCGTAAAATACCACATTTATTCAATGAATCCTCTACGAATCTCAAATAAACGCCCAAAAGTTTGAAACACACATTAGATTAGCATCACATCCATAGACAATGCAGAGGTAGAGATAATGAATGGGTGGGCGTAAAATACCACATTTATTCAATGAATCCTCTAAAACAGATAAAACCGAGAATTTGCAGAAATTTTATATGTGTTCAGATGACGAGTTCTTCAAATGTAGTATTATTAAAATCCTTTAATCCTTTAAAGTGCTCTTCACACACATATCTTTTTAATATTTTATTTTATTTCATTTTAAATGATAAAAACATGGTACCAAGAACCATTGTAAAAATTGGCAAAAGAGTTACTTACATATTATACAAGCAGCTTATTAGCTTTCGGGAAACTTATCATTTTCAAATTTCTCTATCAAAAGCGTCGAGGTGCATTTTTTCTGTAAATTCAAACCCAAAACTATGTATTAAGCAAATGCCAGATTTTAGTTTTCGCTGTTAGTTATTGAATAAATTTTGTAGACATCTTTGATAAAATCTTTGCCTAATAAATCTTTTTCGTTGTCTCATGAATGTTTTTTCTCATGTGGCATGTGACTTTATCCATAACAATGACTTAAGTTTGGAAATTTTTTCTTTTTTTCTCTCTCTCAAAACTAGATATATTTAAACTCCTGAATCAACAATAACCGATTCATTCATTCACTACCGCACAATTACAGTGCTTACAGCACTTTGCTTATTGTTGTTGCTCTTCTAAGTTGGTTTTCGTCGTAAAAACATGAAATGACTTTATTAAATAACCCATTTTGATTGTTTTTTATTGACTCCATTGGTGGGAATTTGGGGGTCATCTCACATTATTTTTTCCGTTTGTGGGATTTTCGATCAATATCGAAGTATAACGAACTTGGCACTTCTTTAACATTTTATTTGGCATTAATGTACGAATATGTACGATCTAATACCTGTTTACTAGTCCGAGTGCCCGTCGGAAGGTTGGTTGACGCATTATGTTATGATCTATTTATGTTAAAAAAAAACTCACTAACTATAAGGCCTTTTGACGCCGTGGTAAGAAAATATTTAACGATAAGATACAAATCTTAGGCAATGCTAACGTACCTAAATTACAAAGAACACACCATCTTAACTATTCAAAACTGAAAGTATTTTGTTGCGAAGCAGCTAAAATCTTTCCTTTATTCAATGCCTTCCCGACAAGATTATCGCAGAACGGACATTGACAGAGATGAGATGTAAAGCTGGTACCAACAAAATCCTCTTCTGTCGAATCAAATTCGCGTTTTAGTTCATCCAAATGTTTTAAAGTTGTGATAGTTTTTGAGGTTGAATGAATGTATACACGGTACGTCATAGTTGTATTCGTGATTACGTCATCAGTCATGTACCATGTCATCGAAAGCCTATTTTAAATATGAAAGCCGAGTAAAATGTTTTTAAATGAAGGAAAAAATAGAAGAAAATTATTCAAAAAAGGAACTCTTTTTAAGGACTGATCCGGCTGGTGTCTCGATCAAGTGACATGATAAGCTATCACGTGATTAAGTGACCTGATATCAATACGTTCATCATGTCCCGTTTTATCAAGTAATATCTATATCTAGTGATATGATACACGCTCTTAGCCCAGTTGCATAGTAATTACACTAGTGGGAGGACACCATAGTATCAAGGTATTCAACGGGGTTATTCTAAACAATATATAATACTTTTTCTGTTGAACTCCCTTATTCTTTATTATACTCAACGCGAGGCTGGCAGTTTTAAATCAAAGCACTGAAAGTACTGATGGTGAACGAATCTGTTGGCATTCTAAAGTGATATATTGAATTCGTTGACAAAGAGAAATCATGTATGTAAAAAATAATCAAGGGAAAGTGTTTCGTCAAAATTCTAAATTCAGAGAAAGGGAAAGAGAGGAAAAGAAAGGTAGAGAGAGTGACAGACAGAGACAGACCGATAGACAGAGAGCGATAAGCCTAGAGAAGAGAAAACAGGCAACTATAGTGTCTAGACTAATGATTCTTTTCTTAACTGAAAAAATGGCAGTCTGAAAGGTAAATCAATTTCCACATGCGGAACCCATATTTAAGCAGATTAAACAGCAGTCTTTCTGCATTTTGACTTTTAAACGTTATCCGCTATGGCTCTGGTATGACCTGAATGGGGTCCCCCCCCCATCCTCCGAATTAAAAGACCGCTGTTTCGTAATTGTAATTACAGGATTTTTGTCTCTTTCGGTAATATTCAGTCTTGTGAAAGAATAATTATCTGATGCCATTGCGTAAAAAAGAATTAAAAAAAAAAAAACCAATTCGATAAAATCTATGTAGGAAGGTATTTTGAACAGCTAATGAAGTGTCCAAATATAGTCGTTGTTCAAATTTTATTGCTCTTACCAAACGGCGGATAATCGTAAACCTAAGAGGGTAGAAGATGGCAGCTACGTACGGATGTATGCTAATTATAGTTCTGGTGCGAGAAATACCAATTTCCATGTTAAGGTAAAGGTGCTTTAGTCCACAGGCGATTGATTCACAATCCAAATTTCGTTTTTTGTAATATTTTACATACTTCCGGTAAACAAATAGATGAATGATTGTATTGAGGAAATTCTAGAGCCATCCGATGGATAGAAGCGCTACTATACAGTTGTAGTTACGATGTCAAGTACTTTGAAAAAAATCCATTTGATGTTAAAATTTGAAATTAGGTCTATCGTGTTGGGATATTTGTTCATTTGATTCTTTAATTTATTCATCTATTTACGACATTCATATATTTACAGTAAATCGTACCGAGATTGCTATATCCCGTTTTCCGGCCTTGTTTGAAACGAAAAAAAATCAAAGTACTGAAAGTACTGATAAGTTGGAATGCGTTCAAGAGACTATGACATCAGGCCACTAACGAAGCTGACGCCTCCCGCCCAGGTGATCGCATATTACGTCTCGACTTTTGACTAAATTATTCACCAAACCGCGTTAAAATATGCGCTAGGTCAGATGACTAGGAACATTTTGTAAAAGTTTCGTCCAAATCGGTCCATAAATAGAGGAGGTGTTGCGTTCACAAGATTTTTCAAATGAAGGCCCCTTTTTCCATGACACGGCTAATATTCACCAAACAGTGACAATAGGCACTAGGTCAGGTGACTAGGAACTTTCTGTGAAAATTTCATCCAAATCGATCCATAAATGAGGGAGAAATTGTGTTAACAAGATTTTTTTTACATGAATGCTCTTTTTCCATGACGCGGCTGAAATTCACCAAACCATGACTTTATGCGCAAGATCAGGTGATAAGGAACATTCTGTGAAAGTTTCATCCGAATCCAACCAGAAATTTTGGAGGAGTTGTGCTCACAAGAAAAGTGGACGTACGTACGGACGGACGGACACACGAAAAAGATGACGCCAATATACGACCGCCTCCAGCTGTGTATAAAAATGAAATCCGAGAAAATACTATGCTTGTACAGTCAAAATCGCAAAATTCAAGACTAGCCTTTAGGTAACGCAAATTTATGATTAAATTAAACGATATATGTTTTTTGAAAGCCAAAAATGTTTTTTGAAAGCCAATTTCAATCGTACGATTGCGATACGATCAAATTTCGGTCGTAGGACCTTTCTTGAACGTGTCCCCTGAAGGCAAAATACGTTGGGTTGGTAAACTCGTTCAGATATTTGATAAAAACAAAGGCTGTAGTTAACTTGTGATTATCTTAATGGTATTTAAAGGATTGCGCACGTGCGTATTTTTGCACAAGTGAATTTATGTCTAAGCAATTTTAAAGAAAATGGACAAAAGCATAAAGAGAAGATAAATGTTTGCCCATAGACCCGCAATTTAGAGTGAATGATCAAAGGTGAATTTTGTCTATACAGGTATAGACAAAATTGACCTTTGATCTATCACTTAAACTTGTGGATCTATACCTTCATCGATCCTTGCTGCGTCCACCATCAAGTGAAATTGTCGCTCGATTTAGAAATGGGGTTCCATTTTTCAAGAGAAGTAATAAAAAGAGAATATTTGATGGGTCGGGTTGTTAATACAGATAAATAATCTGCAGGTTTTGTGCTTTTCTAATAATGGTTTACGAAACAATTAGATAAAAAACATTTGAACTACGTTATTTTGTTGAAGTGTGTAAAAAGTTCGTTCAGAAAGAGAAACTAGACCTCTAAAAGAAGCTATAACATAATTCTACGAAAAACAGGTCGCGACGTTACCAAATAAGCAGATCACGTGATTGGCTTGTGCTATTGCCACAATTCTACGAAAAACAGGTCGCGTATTACCAAATAAGCAGATCACGTGATTGGACAGTGCTGTTGTCAATAGCTTACTTTATTGGACTAGACTTATCACATGATTTCCAAATATAGAAATGAAAACATTTGCTCCTATTAAATTCGTACGCAAGTTTCAACAAATTGCGTTTAAAACATAAATTAGCGTGTTAATAAATCACATGAAGTGATAGTTGTGTAATTGTTCAACATTATTACTTCTTGATGAAATAAATTGTATGTCTGTGTCAAGTTGAGATATATAAGATAGGCCGGAGTGTATTCACATCCTGACCACGTGATATGTGTTATCAGAAAACCCGAAATGAAATTATCTTGTGTTCATTTTGCGGTTTTGTTAAATCTAAGTTGGAATTGCTCCGCATTCCAACTTAAAAACCAAAAAAAAAAAAAAAAAACAAACAAACAAACAAACCAAATCAAAGCACTGAAAGTACTGATGGTGAACGAACCTGATGGCATTCTAGAATTATATATTGATTTCAATTAGAAAAAAGAAACTATGAATGTAAAAATAATTTTAAAAAAGGGGGGGGGATTGTCTTGACAAAATTTCCGTTATTCGGAAATTTCAATGCAAATTCAAAGAAAGGGAAAGATGGGGAAAATCCTGTTAGAAAAATATTCGTTGGAATATGAGTTGTTACTCTGTGAAAATTTCTTTTACACACTTGAAATAGGTACATTTATTAATTAAACATAAATGGAGAGAACGATTTCATCCTATCTAAAACTGTCTTCAACCTATATCCAATGGTGTTTGTTTTTACAAAAGTAATTGTTATCATGTTTAAGCTTATTTCAAGTAAATTTGTTATATTTGTTTTAACTTTTTTTTTATCTATCTTTGTTTCTTCTCAGAGGATGAAAAGGTCTTTGAGTACCAACCAAAGAAACACCTATGAATATCAGTCAGTCCTGAACTGTACTCATTGTTTGAAGTTATGATTTGTTAACTTATTAATAGTATTTTGAACCATAACCTGAGAGATTCATTTTGATCATATCTGAAGCCAAAACCACTTCCGTGGTTGACACTTATGTCGTTAACAAGGCAGGATGAGAAATATTTAGGTATAGGTTAAAGTGTGTATTTCCGTTTATTTATCGTCTCTACCGTAGCATATGCCCATATGAGCGACGCCCCCAGAAGACGGTTAGTTGTTACGGGGGATAGTGCAAGGATTCATGACGAATCTACTGAGATCCGCCATGGGCATGGTTCATTAACGTGCTCGGTGTAAAGCACCGTCTCACGGGGCCTCGGTTTAACGTCTCATCCGAAAGACAAGTAGTTTTTGTTAGTGTACCAGCCCGGGAACCGAACCCACGCGGTCGAACTTCAATGGTTTTGAAGTCCGGTGCTCTACCAACTGAGCTAATCGTGCTGGTCGTATAGGTTAAAGTGTATGTTTGTAGGATTTAGGTCCCTCCGTGCTCTAGGCATATATGGTAAGGACCATGAGAGAGAAAGACGCGGATACGAGGAGATCCGGGTTCATACGCCCCTAGCTCTTCTACGAAAAGACCTCCTTGGTTCTTTATTGTGCCCAGTGTAAAGCACCGATACTCGCGAAGCTACCTCTGGGTTTCTTACCAGTTCACTTCTAGTTTAAAATTCCTGCCTGGGTTGGGATTCGAGTATAGGTTAAAGGAGGTCTAGTGCCTTATTAGTATAATTCATAGATAATTTCTGTTTAAGGTTTAGAAATTAAAGTATAACTTTTTATATCAAATAATTGCTTCATAGTAAATTGCATACTTACAGTCTTTATAAATATTATTTTTGTAACGTAATGTCCACTTCAAAAGCGAATAAGAATCTTATTTAAGAAGTTTATTTTTTTAAAGGGAGGTTATAATTGCATGAACAAATAGTTTAAGTATAATACCCTGTTTTTTTCCTCCCGACTTTCCTCCCAATAAGAATTGAGAATCCTTACAATTGTCGGTTTATTTTTTGCACGAGAACCTATTGTTTACATTCAAGAGTTTGGATGCTTGTAAAATCACTCACTATAAATATCTTATTACAGTATTGCGGCTGATATTAGACTTTTCTTCTAGGAGCTAGTTTTTTCTTAAACTGTAGTTAACCAATTCTAAACGTATTTTGGAAAGGATGGAACCAGTTTTTATTCATCGATTAAGATTTTTATGATTTCTGTAAAAAACGCAATGACTTTTCCGAATAATTTAACAACTAAACCCGCCTGTCGAATTGTAAACAAGTGCATGACGGATCTGGTCCCCCCTTGACCACGGCAATATATACTCGTCAATTGGAGTGGTATCTAGGGTTGAATATTTAGCTATCATTTATTTAATTTTCAAATAGAATTTTGAATTGATATGGTTTTACAGATTGAAATGAAACACGAATGCCCCCGGAACAGCATTTTTTTAAAGTTTGACCTTGACAGATGACCTTGACCTTGTCACATGACCTTGACTTTGGTGTACAGCTTTGTATGTCAAATACTTTTGGAGAAAAGGCAAAGGTTAAGTTTTCGGGTTAAGTTATCGGACAGAAGGACGGACAGACGGACGGACGGACAGACAGACGGACGGACAGACGGATAGACAGACAGACGGACATGAGTAAAACAATATGCCCCCCGATCTCTCGATACGGGGGCATAAAAATGCAAAGTAGAATGGCCCCAATGAAATATCTCCCGTGCCTGTCGCATTTGGTATTCGGCAATATTCGCTTCTGAGATAGACGAATACGAAAGGTTTTCGCTAGGAATAAGCCCTACTTCAGCCAACGCAGTTTTACAGAAAAATCTTAAGAGCGACGTTCACCCCTATTCAAATAAAAGATACAAGAAAGGTTGTACATGTAAAACACATGTCGAATCATTCTTAAAACCCGTCTCGAGACTGACTGTCGCTAGTTGAAAAGTTATGTAAAACCGCGTTCTAATGACACAAGGTGTCTTGATGTGTCATTCGTCTCAACTCGGCCGATTCCTGTAACCTACATTTAACTCGGAGCCGTCGGAGATCGCCCGAGTATTGCCGAATGTAAGTTCAAGAGGACACGACCTAGATAAACACGTATTTCCGGCTAATTACTACAAGTTGCACCAGCGAAGGCTTGGGTCAAAAACATAGTATCTGTCTCTTCGGTGTTTAGACACAAACTTTGTTTTTGCTTTAAACTCTCGACAAGCTTACGCCGATCAAAAATTCCCTTGATAAACATTGCAAGATCATATTGTGTTTTTCAAGGCGAATTTTCATTATCTTCACTTGATAAAGAAAACTAGAAACACGCCATTAAAGAAATAAAAAGTGATTTTGCGGAGAAAAATGTTGAAAGATTCTAAATTGAATTTTAAGAGGCGCTACTTTATTTCAAATGTATTAACATCCAACAGGATTTTCCTGACATGGTATATAACACTGGTGAACGACGTTCGTTCACCAAAAACCAGGGAATGGGATTTGGGTAATATGATACAAAAATACCCGTAACCGAAGATATTACATTACACAAGTATGCAACAACAAGCTTTAAGATAAAAACGGGATTTAAGCAAGAGGTGTAAATTTGGTAGTTGAGAACATAAGTTGTCTGGCAATGGGTTAATTTTTACTTCATATCAAGGTTGGTCACGGTCAAGTGGTGCGTGTTTATGTTTCAATGAGAAATTGGACTAAATATACCGTATTCACCTTTTAGACAAGCTCTTCCTAATAAACGCGCTCCCCCATAAATACGATTTCCAGGTCCTTGACTATACGATCAACAACATCCAACCGTCCATGGTCCGAGGTGAAAAATCCGGTCTCGAATTTAATTTCAAAAGCTGCTACTCCACGACTTAATGTTCAATAGATTGTGGGTTAACTATCTTAAATTCCTATCAGGATAGGGCTGGTTGCGTCATTAAAAGATCGTTCAACTAGCGCGTCCTAAATCGCGCAGTCTTCCGGAAGCGCGAAAGGTTAAAATTTAACACAAAATTAAAACTATTTCTCGTTATTCTTCATAAGTCACATGCGAACAAAATCCCCTTTCGTTGTTACGAAATATTTCTGAAATCATTTCACCTTCTGCAAATATACAAAATATCCGAGTCAAATGATTAAATCCTAGTCACAATTCATACCGTTAAAATAGGAAAACCCCCGTAAAATCTCGTGTGTGACTTATTTCAAAAGCGACGTCGCCGCTTGCAAGAATCTGGGGACTTCAAAGGGTGCCGACACGCGGTGACCCAGCTAGCTCCAGACGTGTTGTGTTTTCACCACGAAACACTTTCATTTTATGTACCAGGTGTATTTACACATCACAAAATTTTAGGATTTAATACATGATTATTTATTTCATACGTGAATAGGTAATGATTTATTAGACCGCTTTGTCCATCGGTAGCGGAACATTGAATATTGCATTGTCTGCAACTTCCTATCTTGTACAAATAATAACAATAATCTCGGCTTCTGCTAACACAATCACTTGCTTTTGAAAGCTGCAATTAATGGTCGAGGGCGACCGTATTTCGATAGATGACTTTAAATGACAGAATAACAATTCATTAGCTAACATTTTATTTCATTTTTTAAAACTATTGCCTTAATAGATGAATAGAAAAGCGTATTGGATAGCGTACGTATTTCAATCGATAATTACGAACATGTTAACAGTTTGCTTCTCTCAGGGACCAAAATACGTATTTTTTTTAATTAAGTAAAAGAGTCTGAAATAATAGCGCCCCGCGACGTTTTGCATCGTACCCGGGCGCGTTTAATAGGAGAAATACGGCAGAACATTCCATTCGTTTGTAAACTTGACCTTTCGTAACTTAAAAGCAAAGACTTCATTCATAAGAAGGCAGGTAAAATCGTAGTAGGTCATCACGTGTGGTATGGCCAATCAGGGGTGTGTAGAAGTTCAAGAGTTCACGACCTCAATAAACACACATTTCCAGTAAATTACTACAAGTTGCAATAGCGTATGTTTAAATCTAAAACATAGTATCTGTCTTTACAGTGTACATACACAAACTTTGTTTTTGCTCTCAAGTCTCGACAATCTTACGCCGATCAAAAATTCGCTCGTATAGACATTCCAAGATGATTTTGTGTTTTTAAAGGGTAATTTTCAATATCTTCACTTGATGTTGAATACTAGTAACATGCATTTAACGAATTAAACAGTGATTTTGTAGAGATAAGTCTGTAGAGATACTAAATTGAATATAAAGAGGTACTGCTTTATTTAAAACCTATTAAGATCCTACAGGATTTTCCATACACGGTATATAACACTGGTGAACGAAATTTCGTTCACCAAAAAGCAAAATCGAGAGAGGTTATTCAAATGATTAGGTAAGAAAAATAATTCACGGGAATGACTCGTTCTAGGCGCTAAAATGAGTCAGCATTACCAGCTTTTTAACAGCCTGGTAGCGTATTTGAGTACAATTCTTATATCAAACGTACCTGGTTGATCATTCCATTTAAAATTTTCTTTTAGCATCTCTATTTTTACTCACAATAATGATGATTTATTCATCATTTTCTTTGCAATTCCATTATTATTATCATCATTATTAGTAATGTTGACATCACTGAAAAAGACTCTGAATGTAAAATTATTTTCATGACATCGATTTCACGCTTATCAGAAGTCATTGTTGTAAAACATGTACATATAAATGAGATAAAGTTAGTTTACCCTCGATAGCTGGAACACTTACAATGATTTAATCTGATGCCCACAATCAAATCGATCAACTGCTTGGGGAAAGTGGCCTACTCTCAATTTTGGCGGACAGTCAATTCCAAGAGAGACGCGCCTGTTTTCTTCAATGTCTTTTGTAGCTTAAATTAAAAAGAGAAGAATTCTGTGCCTTAATCCCAATAACTTTTACCCGGAGGGCTAGTACTTCATAACGATGGCTCAGTCGGAAACAGTTGTAACTGCCTATATGCTTATAGGCAGATTAGACCTTGGTTCATTTTTTTTTTCTTTTTTTTTTTGTAATTAAATAATCAAATAAATAAGTAAATATGTTTAACAAATTACAACTAGAAATACTCCCTCTTTACAAAGAGAACCTTTTTAATAGTGGCCTTTCCTTTAAAAGTGTGATTGCTTTTTGTAGATAATTTTTCCTCGTTACCAAAAAATGTCATAAAAAGAGAGTCAACTCAGGTTGAAAATTTGTTTATGACAAATATAGATTGTTAAGAAAGTAATTTTCTTATTTTCTGTCATTGAACATGAGCTAGATATCATGTTATTTTTTCGAATATTCGTAATCTTGTTTATTCATAAAAATAGATAACATTTCATTAATATTTTTTTTCAGTTTTATTGCATTTATAATGATCATTTACTGTGTAACATTTGTTTAGTTGGTATGGAAATGTTATTGTGGTTCAGAGAAATGAATAAACAAGATCATTGCAAAATAAAGAGAAAACGTGGATTAAAAAGTAAGTTCACGTTCCGTTAACGCCCGGCTTTTTACAATTAAATATCCGACCTTTACGCTTTAACATTTTTTGTGTAGCATTAATTGATTGATTGAATGGAGTTTAACGCCGCTTTCAACATTATTTCAGTTATATCGCGGCGGCTGGAGCACCTTAAAATGGATCCCTGGTATTTCCCTCACCAGTACAACCATCACATTCTTTCCTAGCCTCCAGCTGCTATCTCACATAGGTCTACGATTATCAACCCATTGGTGAGAGACAAATAGTCGGAAAGAATGAGTGCCGCCGTCGGGGATCGAACCCGGGACCTCTAGATTGACATTAATAAAGAGCATAAATAAAGACGTTGATACTATTCCCTGTTAATTTTTGTGAAGCCATAAATTTACCAACCAATGCAAGCATAAACAAAAATGATTATGCAATCAATAACGCAATTTTCTGGCACATTAGAGGGTTTGCAACCTCTGTTTGAATAAATACTATGGTCCTTATTTTTATGCAACTATAGCGTCAATTCACGTTTTTTCGAGCGTTAACATTTGCAGAGACCCTCAAAATACTTTAGCGTTAGATTATTTTTCGGGTCTCTGCAAATGTTAACGCCCTCAAAAGCGTGAATTAACCCAACAGAAAATATTCATACCTCTACCTGAGGCATCGTTATTTAGTGACCAGTAACAGAATAATGAATAAGATCTAAGAAATAAGACCTATTGAGGAACTTTAGCAATGTCTAAAGTGGCATCTCTAAAATCAAGTCGATACCCAAATGATTACGAGAAAGAATTTATACTTGGTTTGGACTGTTATTTGTCATTTAACCTTAAATATCAACACGTGTATGTATATATATACTTAAGGTTCTGTCCGGTATTGTTTTCTATAATAAAGCATTACTTTTTAGCGAAAATGCATTTAAAGTATTGCTGGACGATATCGGCGTTGTCTTCAAAACAAAGTGACAATTTTCACCAGCATTGCATTGTAAGTGATGTTAATTTCATCCTTATGACGTTTAAAACGTCAAATTATGCATGTCAAATTAAATATAGTTTGTATAGTAGCCCTTAGGTAGAAAAGGTATGATTCGAAAGCACTCGGTTATGACTTATAATCATAAGCTGTTTTATTATTTGAACAAAATATTTCTGAACTCAAATATGTATACATGGCCCGATTAAGAAACACTTAAAAGAAATATATCTATTTTTCGCGTTCGAGTTTATCTCTGACATATGTGATCCCCAAAGCGTGGAGGGACGATATGTGAGGTATTCACAGAAACGCCCCTGCACACAGTGATCGGTGAGCGCAAATTAACCTGAGTCAATAATATTTGCTTCTGTTACATTTTTGGATCCAAAATGGTCAGTCTACCAAACGATATATTTTGCTTTATGAAATGCGGCATCCTTTTGAACACTCTTAAATATTTCCTCTTTAACAAATATTTGTTTTCGTTAAATGAGCCAAATGTGTACGAAATTAGAAGACATACCTAGACAAATTAGTCTTTTTCTTTTGTCTTTGTTGACATTGCTTGTTTCACTCTCCGAGCTTTCATGGACTACGTCCAAACTTTCATCCAAATCATTTGAAATTGCTGTTCTTCTATTTTCGGAATTGTCTAGAATATCGAATACTTCACCCTCTGACTTTTCTAGATTGTCGATTATTCCACCCTCTGATTTGTCGGGAATGGCTCTCCTCTTCCGACCTAGGATGTCAGGAGTATAAACAAAGCACTCGTACTTGAATTCACAGATCACATTCTGCAAGTAATAAATAGAGTATATTGAATAAGTGCTCATTGAATACCAAATTTATTAAACGAGTCATCTATAAAGAGATAAAAACGAGGCTAAGCCGAGTTTTTATCTGTTTTAGGTGACGAGTTTAATGGTATTTTATGAGCACAAATTTGATATTCTTTTTATAATATGACCCGAATTTATGCGAAAAAAAACGTCGAAATTTTTAAAATTCGACATCTTAATTTTCCGCGAAGCGCAGTTGAAAACTAACGTCACAATACATAGATTATGCCGTCATTTTCGCACATATATTCCACTAATGTATTACAGTAATAACACCCGTGTAATATCAAAAATATTCAATGGGGTTATTTCACTCCCGCGACGTTGGTCATATTATAAAAATGTTGAATTTATTTTAAATAAATATCACCAGATATTCTTACCAAAACACCTTGTAGTGAGAAATTCCAGTACTCCTTTCTACTCCTTTCGCAACTTTTTTCCAAACGAAAGAAATATTTATCACCATCTTTACCAACAGACTAGCTGTCTGAAACAGATTACCATCAGTCAAAACCGTGTTACAATGTTGTCATCGACATTTAAAATGATGCTTTTGGCAGAAAACAAATGCATGAAAAGTCCATTTGAGGAAAAATAGAGACAATTGCGACTACAGGAATTACCTTTGTGTACCAAAGATTTATACATTACATCGCTGTGTCACCAAAACCCCAAGCTGGAGAAACGAGGTTTAAGTACCACAACGACTATTTAACGCCTCAATGTATTCAAGTCGACTTGCTATTCCTTAGCTTCGCCCTATCATGCCAAAAGTCATTGCTTATACATACCATTGTATCATTGCAAGGACCTTCGATCCTCTCAGCCTTACTCAAAACCAGTAACAATGTGAGTCCCTGAAACAGAATGAAACCAGCCCTACTTTTAGAATGACAAAACGGTCAAACTGATTGCAAATTATACTCCGCTTTGCACGCATTTTACACCGTTTTGAGTAAGAAGCACGTTCTCACTATACATACTTAAGATCAACCTTTTAATGTTCCCCGACAATAAAATTTTGGAAATGTATACAGTCCATCCTTCCGTCCTTTCATCCAAAACCATTTCTACACAAGCCCGTGGCTTATCTCATGAACACCTTTATTTAATTCAAGGTTTTCAGACTGCGTCACGGAAATTGTGACATTAATTTAGAAAAATGTTTTTCTCTAAATTCTCTTATACCAATAGTCAAAATTGAGAAGAATTTCCAAATTTGAGAAACAATTCCGATACATTTGACCATAACCTATTTCAGAAACAAGTCTGCGAATAAAAACCTGTGTCATGGAAAAGGGGACTAATTGTTTTTAGCTCTCCGTTTTTTTCACCCAAAACTTATATTGACTTAGATGAGGTACGAGGTATAATCTAATATATAATATTATTCCGTAGGTAAATTGCTTGTGAAGAGACCTTTCTTTTGTTACAAAATTAATCAGTTAATTTTAGCAGGCAAGGAATAGGATAGATTCAAGATCGCCCGTTGAAAGCGGGAATGTATTATGAGAAACTCGTGGCGTCCGGGTTGGCGAGCGGGCGACTTCTTTGACCTGTGCATAATTGTCACATGATGTCTTGAAATTTGACAGTTAGGTTTCTCTTATGATAACGTAGTGCAAAAACCATAACCCTACCTAGCTTAAATTTCGAGTTATTTCACTAGTTGTATTTCATACTTCGAAGTCCAGTAGCGTAACGGGCGCATCTTGTTACAGTATGCCACCCTGTTACATTTTTTTTTATACTAAAGCCAAACTCAGTCCAGAATAAGTTTATAGTGCAAAAGTCAATTATTTCCAACTGATATCTTATACATTGGTCTTCTTTTGAATTGCAAGTTACATTTTCTTTTTATTTAATGTGTGCATTACTTGTCACAAATTTTTTCTGTTGGTACTTTTATCAAGGTCTTAATTTGAGGTAAGCTTCATGTGTCAAGGTCAAAATCCTTAAAAAAAACACTTTTACATTGCCCCAAACCCCAGAAAGATAAGTGGTATTAATGCCATGTATTCTTTTATTAACATATCCAATAGCTTTGAATAGTAAGTGAAAAACTATTCAAGTTTCATGTGTGTATCTACAACCTACATACAAAAAAGTGTAAAGGGAAAATGTTTAATTTTAATTTTGACTCTTTATCTAAACCATACTTATTTACTCAAGCACTTTTGCGGGACCATAACCCGTCTTTGACGGCCCTAATATTAATTCCTTAGTTATTGTAGGTCGAATGCACATTGAGGTTGGGTTAAATGGGAACATCAGGCGTCTATTTCTTAAGATTTGTTAAGATTTGTATCTGGTCCGATAACTATTATTCACCAAGGAAACCAGAAAAAATAAGGATAGATTTCTGTACAAGGCTATTCAATGACTCTTCCTAAATGCGAAATCAGTTGCCAATCACAGACCATGCGTTTTATTATTTTTTTTTTCGCGCAAAAATGATAAATATAGACAAGGCGGTGATTCGCGTATTCGGTTTTCCCGTTGTGAAAGGTGGACAAAAACTAGGTAGCTGAACTTGAAACCTGCTGTCTGAGAGACAACATGTAGTTTATAAACATTCCTGCAAGCTTATTTTGTAATGTTAACTTCGATTAAATTGATACAAATAGAAGCAGATGACATGTTTGCATTTGCGTGCTTTATACCCTTTGTTCTTTCACCAGATTTTTTTTCAAACGCATTTAGGAAAGATTTTAGATTTTTGAGTGAAATATTCGTTTTCCCATTAAAGATTTTTGATATTTTTAACCAAGCTTTGTGGAAAATATGAGAAGAATCAAAACAAGCAAAACGGTTTCCTGCGATTCAAATTTTATCCAACGCACTCCATTTATATAAAATTATTCTTAAACGGCAATAAACGAGTTATTGTTACGACATTTTACTGACCCAACGATGACATCTCTCTGTCTGTCACTTACAAAAGAATTTCAATGATATCATTAACCTTGAAACTGCAGCTGAACTTGAGAGATTTCATTTGTTCCTTATCAGTATAGTTGTCTGGTGCTATTTGTGGGTGTGTACATTTAAGTTACTAATTTATCATTAACACTCATTAGAACATTCTAAGCTACTTTTTAGCTTAGAGTACATTTTAGATTACATATGAAGGAAACAGTTCATGTGAAAAAAGAGGGTTGGGTGGCTCTGATTATATATGGGACCCGCCATTCACTTTCATTTCTTAGAAGATTTTTGAACAAACGACCTCTGGATCACCGGTACTACGACTGAGCTTTTTTTCGAATTCTTTTTTGGGTGCTCCCTTTTAGTGTGACGGGTCACACATATTTCTTGAACAAAGAAATGTTGTAAATGCCATATTCCATTCGTAATTTAACCGTAAACATAGGCTTAACAAAAAAAAATATTTGATTCCTTTAAAGTTTGCTTTAACATTGACACTTGCCGAACGTCGTTCGAAGCATTTTAAAATTATCATATATTTACATGGATGGTTTCCTTTTTCGTCTCGTTTTATTTTCATCACAGTGCCACCAGAAACGTCTACCTTCAGTGCTTTCAACGCTTTGATAATTATTGGTTTTATACTTTTTCAACTGCCCAAGTTTTATATTTTCTTTTTTTCAGCATCATCATCCCAACCAAACACCGTCACTGATTTTGGTTTCCTTCGTTATTGTCATTTTATTACATTATTGTAATTATTATTACTTTTGTCATAATATATTTATAAGCATTAGTTTTTAAATTATTTAAGGAAAACATAAAGTATTAAAATACAGCCAACTCCAACTCACCAAAGAGAGTCCAATCTTATAAATCATTTTCTTGTCAAAATATGATAGCCGTTGTACAAGTAATTACGCGTAATCAGATTTTGAACGGTAATGGTGAAATTCGTACTTATATGTTGGAAATGTATAAAAAAAATACTCAATGACGTTAGTTAAAACATTCTTTTTACAAACCCTTTCGGATATTTTGTCTGTCAGTCCATTCAACAAGAGTGGTTAAAAAACCTTATAATAAGCATTTCTTCTAAAAATTGATTTATTCTATTTCTCGATAAATTATCCACCATAGTCATTTTGTTATTTCCTTTTCAAATTAAATATTATTATAAAAATGCATTTTGCTGCAATCCTAGAAATTTAAATAACCTTGAACAGGATTAGGGTTTGAAAGAACGCGATGGATAACAAAAACACATAACGAAAGTTGAACTAATCTATATTTGCAAAGTTTTTGCAGCGAGAAAAAATTAATGCCCAAACAGCTGTTCTTTTATACCAACTATTTATGAAGAGATAAAGTCACCGGTATTTGGTAACAATGGGCTCAAAATTATTTATTACATTACATTCTATGAATCTTTAGAATACCAACGTAAATGACGAGTATTCAAACATTTTTATCCATCGATTCTGTACCATTGATAATAATAAACCGTTTTCATGCATACCATTAACCCTTCTCATGCAGTTCCATACATATTCATAATTTACGAAAAAATATGGAAGACTTTATTGAATAAGATCAGCCTGCACAAACACACAGGCTGATCTTTACCTTTACTTCCTGTTTTTCTCTTAGTAATTGTCGGAAAATCCGAACCAAAATGGTCTAAATTGGCCAAAAATTGTCAATTTAGATGAAACTCAATTTAAAATCAGCAGAATAAGGGCTAATTGTCCAGACTCTTCAGAATCAAAGAAATTCACAATAGACGATGTGGAATAGAATGGTATAGACATCTCCTTTCCAGCTAAAATTCATAGACGCACATCCATTCAGTCACTGTTATATCACATTTCCAAACATTAACACAGTTTGTCGTTGCATTGATTTTGCTTAACAAGCCTGTCTCACTTGAATTTTACTAGACCATGACGCGTTCTGCAATACCAAGAGTTCCATAAAGTAGATATGACTCATGTCATTTTGAGTCAACCGTAACACCGATCGGACTCTTCCATAAACTGGAAACTGCCTATGACGTAAGTGTAGTAATTTTGGGTCAGGTTTGGGAAATTTGGCTTCTTGCGGTATGCCGATCAATACGCCTGAAGAAAATCAAATTTCTTCAACGCTTTCCGATTGCCCATGGAGAACTTTTGGGCATATGAAAATTTGATAACAAAACGCGGTAAAACATTGCGATCTATACTTTACTCCAAAAGAAACGTCAACAAAAGTTTGTTTTTTCAACAACTTAACTGTTTGTGATTTTACTGCATTTTGTTATTTCAATGCATGTCAAAACCGACTTTCTTGACCGACCTTTTTACTGTTAGGTTCCATGTTCCTTTCCGTAGCAACGCCTTTTTAGTAAACGTGTCCTCTTAGCTTTTGGGGTCTGGCGCACAAAGGTTAATTGAAAAGATTTATGTGCATTGAAAGACACTTTCGCACTTAACAATAAACTGTCTCAAAATCTTGATTTTTTATGCTCAAATGCTACGTAAGAACGTTATCAGCCAAAATTAGGTCTTCGGAGGGGTTAGCGTTGACGTTGCGCTGTCCAAACAAACTCTAAATTGTTCAAGAAAATTGAAGGGTTGTTTTAAAAACGTTTAAGCTGCTTAGAACAGCTTTTCCATTGAATTTCAAAGACTGGTGCAACTGACCATGTGTTTTAGTCTTTGTTCGTTACTGCGAAGACAAGAAACCGACACCAAGTATATAGTTGTTGTTTGAATATAGCGGACGATCTGTTAATCTTGAGCACACTAACTATTAACAAATCCAGTTGACATTATCGCTCATGTAAATGCTCAAAATAGCGTCTTAAATGCCAAATTTCTATAGGAATATTACGGTATGGAAGCCCGATTGTTTACTGCCGAGTCAACTGTAACTCGGCAACCGCCCTTAAGCATTTTTTGCCTAGCTATATCTTCTTTCAGTCGGGTTTTCATCATAATCACAGGATTAATGCTTACCCAACCCACTCCCCAACCACGAAATTTGTATGGGTTACGATAGATCTTTCAAACAAAATGAACAACTTTAAGCGATTTATTGTGTGGGTAGTGCGGTAGAGCTCACTTGCGAAATTGGTACTCTTATCCATCGTTGAATAACCATTTTCATTCGTGTGAATTTTTTATGGTGTTGTCAAGCAAGGCGTATTTAATTTTAACAACGGTCTCGGGTAGCATAATTATTTTATCCTATACATGCGGCTAGATGGTTGTTTCACTGAAAGTAGCAAAGAAAGGTTTAAATTCGTATAAAGATTTTTAAGTATTTCAATTTTTAGTTTGTGGACGTTTCTTTTGGAGTTAAGTATAGATCATGCAAGTCACAACATTCGTTCCGAGCCCTGCTAGCCCAGCGGTAACGCATTCGATCGTCAATCCCGGGGCCGTGAGTTCGAATCCCGGATCAGAGTACTTTCATCCAACATTTGCCAAAGGTCAATGTGACACGAGTCTCCCAGCAAGGGGTTTATGACAAAAAGTATGCTGTAGTAGGATGAAAAATTAATGGGTGCGACGAAATAATGTGTAATTGTGTTAGAAACGACAAGAAACAATTGGTTAGTTTACCAGCCCCCTCGGTATAATGCAATAACTTTTACATGGAATTAAAACAAAAAAAACTCAAATAATTGATGTACTTTAACCAAATTTCAATGAAATGATTTTTTTTGTGACTCCATCATACTGCAAAAGAATATTTTGATTGTATGAAATCCATGGCATTTTTTTCTCAAATTGAATGTACGTGTTCATGTTCTTTTGAAGAAAATAATGTTAATCAATAAAATACGTTTTGTATTCAAAATAAAGCAATTAAAATGCTGCAACACCGGTACAGGAACTTTGTATAATATTAAATACATAAAGGGGTTGTATTTTCAGAAAAAAATAATGCTTCTGTACAGTAATAATTCTGCATTTGAGGTTATTTTTCTGAAAAAAGAACGGGAAAAACTTGTTATCATATCAGTAAATGCAGGCAAAATCAGCGCACCAGACCATTAAGCGCCTCTTGTTATGAAATTGAACATCTTTAAATTTGATTAGAATTATTTCATAGTTCATAGTTGCTTTTAAAAAAGTATCTCTTTTAATTGTCTTAAAGTTTATTAGAAGATCATTTCTTTTAACGACCGCTTTGAGTGATTCCCTTGATGGGCGTTTTATATAATTATAACTAAACTCGTATATAACTCATTTCTATTTAAGAAGTGAATTTACTATGAAATGCACTACTTTTGTCACACTTTTTCGGGCTGTTACTCACTTTTTGCTGTATAAAAAACCTACTAATTTACAGGACCAACGAAATTTGTTAGTTCACCTTATATATAAAGTATAATAATGCTAAAAAAACATGATAAAATCACTACCTAAATAATAAAAAAAACACTGAAAGTACTGATGGTGAACGATTCTGAAGGCATTCTAGAGTGATATATTGATTTCGTTGAGAAAAGAAAAATAATACATGTAAAATATAAGTGAGGGAAAGGGAAAAATTGAAGAACATTTAACAGGAAACATAGTGTGATTTTGTTTGGGTTTAGTTGCCGTTGTTTAATCTACATTTCGGTCATAATACAAACGGAATTTGATGTCAATTGCTGAATATTTGAAGTTTTTTCAATTATAATATGCTCCGAGTGACAGCGTAGTGCTTCTTTAATGTCGTCACAACATTTATTTCTTAACTCGAAAAAGAGTTGTCAGAGAGGTCATTCAATTTCAACATGCGGAACTCATATTTTACCATTTTACTCAATTTTTCAAACAGCGGTATTTCTGCATTTTGACTATGAAACGTAATCCGTTATGTAAAACTAGGGGACAAAAAAGTACCGTTGGGCACTTAAACATCGCAACTGCAGGTTAAGTATTCTATACTTACGACGTTTCAGTCTCCATTCGATGTTGAAATTTGAAATAAGAGCTTTTGTGTTGGGATAATTGTTTATTCTTTTATTTATTTATCTATTTTTTCTAAATTCAAAACAACAACGACATTCATATATTAACAGTAAATCGTACCTAGATAGCTATATCCGCTGTTTTCCGTCCATGTTGGAAAAGAAAAAAAAAAGAAAAAAAACAAGGAGTGGAATTATGGGATATGATACAAAGATACCCGTAATCGGAGATATTTACATTACACAAGAATGCAATAACAAGGTTTAAGATATAAACGGGATTTTGGCAAAAGGTGCAAATTTGGTAGTTGAGAACAAAAGTTGTTTGGTAATGGGTTAAATTTTACTTGATATCAAGATAGGTCACGGTCAAGTGGTGCGTGTTTTTATAATAAGAATTTGGACTGAATATGGGAACATTCCATTCGTTTGTAAACTTGACCTTTCGTAACTCATGAGTACAGATTTCACTCATAAGAAGGCAGATAAAATCGTAGTAGGTCATCACGTGTGGTATGACCAATCAGAGGTGTGTAAAAGTTCAAGAGCTCAGGACCTAAATAAACACGTATTTCCGACAATTTACTACACGATGCAGTAGCGAGGGCTTATATCAAAAACATAGTATCTTTCTATACAAAGTATACACACAAACTTTGTTTTTGCTCTAAACCCTCGTCAAGCTCACGCAGATCATCAATTCGCTTCACTAAACATTGCAACCTCATTTTGGATTTTTAAATGGTGATTTTCATTATCTTCACTTGATAAAAAATTCTAGCATCACGCCATTGACGAAATTAACAGTGATTTTATGGAGGGAAGTCTTGAGGTATACTAAATTGAATCTAAAGGGGTACTGCTTTCTTTCGAATCTATTAAGATCCTACAGGATTTTCCTCACACAGTATATCACTGGTGAACAAAATTTTCGCTCACCAAAAACCTCTGTTTCATCTTTAACCAAACTGCTGTAATTACAATGTTTGATCTCTTTCGATAATATACAGAGTTATGTAAAAGAATGGTTGTCTGATGTCATTGTGTGTAAAAAAAAAAAAAAAAAAACAAGAATAGGATTTATGTAGGTAGGTATTTTGTGCAGCTAATGGATTGTCCAAATATAGTCGTAGTTTAAATTCTATTGCTTCTTCCAATTAGAGAAAAATCGTAAAACTAAGGCTAAACTAAACTAAACTAAGGGAAAAAGGCGAAGGTTAGGTAAGCATGAAGGCCAAACATAGATCTGGTGCGAGAAATACCAGCAATCCATGTTTATGTGCACCAGGCCACATGCGGTTGGTTCACAATCCGATTTTCGTCTTATATATTCACATATATGGCAACTCGGATAATGAAATATCGCATGTGCTTCAGCCCAAAAAAATTGTTAATAATAAATTGTTCACCCCTTTTCAAACAAAATGCACAAATAGGTTTTACATTTAAAACACGTGTCGCAATATTCTTGAAACTCGTCTCGGGACTGACTGTCGCACATTGTGTTATGTATAGAGCGATTGCAAAGATAAAAAAGTTTGTAGATTGTGACTGAAAAGGCCGTTTCTTCGGTATTTGAAAACACATAGTTTGGCTCGATCACATTGCTCAGCGGATAATGGTAAAAATGTAATGTGTCCAAGTGATGCGATTACTGGAAAACGGTATATATAAATTGGGTGAACACGATGTAAAAACCACAGAGATCACTAGATTGGTTGCCGTTTCAAATGCTAACTACGTGTATAGATATGTACGGTATAAACAAGTTCAGGAGGAGTGACCTCACTGGAATTTTACCTTACCACCCCATTCAAAACTGGTATTTATTGAAGTGGGCACCCCCGATCGTTATCCCGTTTTTTCTTATCTTCTATTCTCTTGCTATTGTTCTTGCATCTAATTCGGTTACACTACAACACATTTACGAGTAAAAATGGATTTCCTCGTAAATTTTTAAATCTAAGTATCTTTTATGGATTTGAAAATAGTGGACTCGACCCCAAAATCCAGAACTTCGACCCAATTTTTCTATTTTGGCATGTCTCTTTTGTACATTCTTTTTTCTTATCTCTGGTAATTATTCCGTTTTAAGATACCCTATCAAACAAAAATTCTTTAAAACACGAAAAAGATAAGTAATCAAAGCACTGAAAGTACTGATGGTGAACGAACCTGGTGGCATTCTAGAGTGATATATTGAATTCAATTAGAAAAGAGAAATTATGAATGTAAAAAAGGAGGGAGGAATTGTCTCGACAAAATTTCCGTTATTCGGAAATTTCACTGCAAATTCAAAGAAAGGGAGAGAGAAGAAAAATCTTGTTAGAAAAATATTTGTTAGAATATGAGTTGTTACTCTGTGAAAATTTCGTTTACACATTTGAAATGGGTACATTTATTAATTAAACATAAATGGAGAAAACGATTTAATCCTATCTCAACTGTCTTCAACCTATATCCAATGGTGTTTGTTTTTACAAAAGTATTTGTTATCATGTTTAAGCTTATTTCAAGTAATTTTGTTGTATTTGTTTTAATTTTTTTTTTATCTATCTTTGTTTTTTCTCAGAGGATGAAAAGGTCTTTGAGTACCAACCAAAGAAACACCTATGAATATCAGTCAGTCCTGAACTGTACTCATTGTTTAAAGTTATGATTTGTTAACTTATTAATAGTATTTTGAACCATAACCTGAGGGATTCATTTTTATCATATCTGAAGCCAAAACCACTTCCGTGGTTGACACTTTTGTCGTTATTCACTTTTATAACACTGCAGGATTTTTGCTGCTGATATTAGACTTTTCTGCTCTGAGCTAGTTTATGCTTAAACTGTAGTTAACCAATTCTTAACATATTTTGGGAAGGATGGAGCCAGTTTTCATTCATCGATTAAGATTTTTATGATTTCTGTAAAAAACGCAATGACTTTTCCAGAAAAAATTAACAACTAAACCCGCCTGTCGAATTGTAAACAAGTGCATGACGGATCTGGTCCCCCCTTGACCACGGCAATATCTACTCGTCAATTGGAGTGGTATCTAGGGTTGAATATTTAGCTATCATTTATTCAATTTTCAAATAAAATTTTGATTTGATATGGTTTTACAGATTGAAAAAATGCAAAGTAGAATGGCCCCAATGAAATATCTTCCGTGCCTGTCGCATTTGGTATTCGGCAATATTCGCTTCTGAGACTGACGAATACGAAACGTTTTCGCTGGGAATAAGTTCACCGAATATTCGAGTGTATCCTTACAGCCCTACTTCAGTCAACGCAATTTTACAGAAAAATCTTATAAGCGCAAAGCGCAGTTGGTAGCGCGCCGGAAGTCAAACTAGAGGTCTCGGGTTCGATCCCCGACGGCGGCACTCATTCTTTCCGACTATTTGCCTCTCACCAATGAGTCGGTAGTCGTAGACCGATGTGAGATAGCGGAGGCTAGGAAAGGATGTAATGGTAGTACTGGTGTGAGAAATACCAGGAATCCATTGTTAGGTGCTCCAGCCGCCGCGATACAACTGAAATAATGTTGAAAGCGGCGTAAAACCCTATTCAATCAATCAATCAATCAATCGATCAATCAATCGATCGATCAATCAATCAATCAATCAATCAATCAATCAATCAATCAATCAATCAATCAATCAATCAATCAATCAATCAATCAATCAATCAATCAATCAATCAATCAATCAATCAATCAATCAATCTTAATAGCTGCGTTCATCCCTATTCAAATAAAAGGTACAAGAAAGGTTGTACATGTAGAACACATGTCGAATCATTCTTAAAACCCGTCTCGAGACTGACTGTCGCTAGTTGAAAAGTTATGTAACACCGCGTTACCGTTTCTAATGACACAAGGTGTCTTGATGTGTCATTCGTCTGAACTCGGCCGATTCTGTAACCTAAATTTAAATCGGAGACGTCGGAGATCGCCCGAGTATTGCCGAATGTAAGTTCAAGAGGACATGACCTAAATAAACACGTATTTCCGGCTAATTACTACAAGTTGCATCAGCGCAGGCTTGGGTCAAAAACATAGTATCTGTCTCTACGGTGTTTAGACACAAACTTTGTTTTTGCTTAAAACTCTCGACAAGCTTACGCCGATCAAAAATTCCCTTGATAAACATTGCAAGATCATTTTGTGTTTTTCAAGGCGAATTTTCATTATCTTCACTTGATAAAGAATAATAGTACCATGCCATTCAAGAAATAAAGAGTGATTTTGCGAAGAAAAATATTGAAAGATACTAAATTGAATTTTAAGAGGCGCTACTTTATTTCAAATGTATTAACATCAAACAGGATTTTCCTGACATGGTATATAACACTGGTGAACGACGTTCGTTCACCAATAAATACAGACATCGAAAATTTACCCTTTACTCCACGTGAACCCTATTTTCATTCTGGTAAGCTCTAGTATACTGTTTAATTACTCAAAGAAGGTATTTCTTGGTTTTAAAAGGTTCTTTTTTCTTCTTTTTCATATGCCTTTAGACATTGAATTACAGAAAATGATATTCGGATCCCCGTTTAAATGATTTTGTGGTAGTGGCAGGCCTGAAAAGGCTGAAATTGTGGATTTTTCGATCAAAATAGCAACAACTCACAAGAATTATCTCCCTTTCGGCTGCCTTAGCATCAAATCACGTTAAACATATTTTGCAAAACAAGTAGCAATATATTAAAATTTCAAAATAATTTTTGTTTCAAAGAGTTCCAGTTGTTACGTAATGAGAAATAATGTTGTTTTTTTTTGTAAACAAGGTGTGCCACAATTAACACCAACTTGACTTCTGGCCTTTTTTCGCAAAACAGGCTATGTCCTAAGAGGACCCTGTTTCAGTGACAAATGAAAATATCATTTCTTGGTGGTTTTATTCTATCTCGCAATATCCCCCGGCATTGATCAAGCGGTTTTAAAGTTCGAGGAAAAGGAATACCTCTAAAATTTAGGAGTGACCTCACTGGAATTTTCTTCCGGAGGTCATGGTATGGTCAAAGTAGATCCTTTAGAAAAAGTATTGCGACATTGAAACGTTATTTTTGAGAGTAAAATAGTAACCCGTGTGCTCATTTTTGTTCTTTTGACCTAATTTTACATCTCTTCTTTGATTTAACGTCTGTTTTGATCTTCTCTGTGTACGATTTCCTTTGCGAAAGGACGGATAACGGGTGGGGGTCGTACCCAAAGTAACTGTCCTCTTCAAAGGTGGAAAAAAGACGGTACCTCTACTTAAGCTTGGGTACCCGAAAAGTTGAAGGGAGTTTCCCGAGGTTTTTTCTTTTACTTTAAGGTAGGACATTGAACGAAGATGAAGGGCTAAAGAGGTCAAAGGTCAAACCTTTATGTGAAACCGACCACAGCACCAGAGGAGAGTGTATCTTTATATAGAACAAAGAAGGCCCAAAATCCGGTAGGGTCACTCCAGGAGGTCACAACCTAGAATCACATATTTCAGGCAAATTACTACGAGTTGCAATAGCGAGGACTTAGATCGAGTATATGTCTGTCACTGATTCTCAATTGTAAGGTCCATTTCAAGGAAACAATAGTTGAAAAATCAACATAGTCAAATTCAATTTTAAGTACTTCCCCCATAATTCCATGCATGTCTAGAAATGTAACCTAAATTTTCTGATGCATAAGTAAATTGGTTTTTCTGTATTGACTGTCGAAGTAAACAGCGGTATTCGCTCTTTTTCTTGTACTTTAAATATCCGATACTATAACACTGACTAGAAATAGAGCAATGTTACAAAATATAATTACTTCAACATGATAAGACGTTACTTTAATTCTGATATTGAAAGATATTTTTAGCTACTGCAGTATGACTTTTGCTGATTGCACTTGAAGTTTTCTAATCCCCGGCATTGTTTGATGGGAACATTTTCTGGGATGAATATTGAGAATATGTTTAGTTTAAAAGCCAACTTTTTCAGTTTTTGTTATACCTATACAGCTTTTGGGAATGCATATTTATTTTTCTAAATGCAATATATTTTAATTTGGGAAAATTTTAACGTAAAAAAGACGCAGATAAATAATTCGAACTCGTTCTAAGCCATTGTTAAGCAGAAACACCAGTTTGGTAACGGATATTTAATGCACAATGGAAAAATAAAGATGGGATTAAGAAAGATTTAAGTAAAATATAAACGAGAGTGATGAATCTTAAGTAACTTTTTATTGAACAGTAAACTAACAGCAAACTTATTTGAATTAAAATTTCTCAAACTCCATACGAATTTCCTAAATTTCACTCTCAATATAGCATTGTTTGTATGTGATTAAATAACATAGTCGGTATTATAATATTATTGGTATAGTTTTTTTCTTAAACAGTGTATATACCAACGAAATAACACATCCAAGTCAGAAGTACATATTCCTTTCTCAAATACTATGGAATTGTAAAAGAAACCAGTCTTAGTAACGGAAATTTAGCATCAATAACGGCAACTTTACATTCATATTTGATGATAAAAACACTTTTTAATCCGCCTTTCTATCTAAAAGCTTTTATCAAACGTTATTTTATATCTGTGAATGTTATTGATGAATATTTTTATTTTGTTTATTTAAATCAAAACAAATTAACTATGTTAGAAAACGATTGAAGAATCAACAGGTAAATGAAGTATTGGGTAAGTAATTGATGTACTTTAGTATATCACCAACACAATTTATAAAAACATTTATCATTTGGAATTAAACTCTTTGTTCACTTTTTCTACAACTAAATCATCTAATTTAAACATTCTTTTGGACTTTCCTGTAGCAGACGGAGCATCGACTTTACAAAGAACCTTTGATCTACATAACCAAATGATATCTTTCTGTCTTGGCCATTGGTAAAGACACTTTTTAGACTCCATGAAATTAATCTGATATTCAGATTGATCTTCATCCATTATTTGACCTAAATACCACTTCTGATCATATATTGCAGCAACAAAATCGCCGACTTTATAATCATTATCTAGACAATTTTCACTATTTGGTTGATTCGTACGAGGATCGTCGTTATCATTAATTTCAGCGATTTCTCCATTTTGGTTTTTGCTTTGTTGTTTAGTAGTCATAGCAAAGGTCCATGTGTTGCAAGGATTTCCAGAAATGCATCCATTGCAATAGCAACTGACATTCCTCACCATTACCTCACCATTACCTAGCCCTTTAACAGCATGCACTTTCATTGTGCCAGTTACTGCTTTAAGAGATAACTGACTGACAAATTGACTTTTCTCAAAACATTTATTAGCACTTACGAATCGAAAACAAACATTTTTCATGTTTGAAGTTTGAGCCCAATCGAAGAAACTATTGGCATCTTGAATTACATATTTTCCGCATCTAATGGCTTCATCTGCAAGTCTTTTGCAACTTCCACCAAGCCCATCACACGGACCTTTGCCATGACCACTTTCAAAATAGTTCCGAACAGCATTTATATTGTATGTTTCTAGGTGATTTGAAATCATATTAAAATATATTTGTTTCTATACTGACTTGACGGTGAGTCACTCCAATAATGGATAGTATTTAACTTTGGTTTAAGTTTTTGGACCTCGGGAATAATTTCATCCAAGATGGCCATGACAGTTGATGCTTTATGGGTCATTTCATCAGAGACAATGACGTAAGATTTATGTTTAAGGTCAGAACTATCGTCATTAAAGTAAACCACGATAGGGTGTAGCGTGACTGAAGTTTGGTTAAAATAAGCGCTTTGAACTTCTTCTAAAGATCGACATGAATAGTTTTCTGCAAAGTCAAGCTGCATTATTATGTCATCATTTGGCAAATTATTTTTCAGAAATCTTATCTGCTCGTATTGTGTTTTCATGCGATCAACATGCAACTCAAATTCATTCATTTGGCTCACAATATGTTCTATAAACTTTTCTTTGGTTAATACTTGTTCAACAATTCTTGTCACTTGCTTTTTCTTCCCCTTCTCTTCTATTTCTACTCTTGTCCATTGGCTTAGCGTTATTTCATCCCCTATATCAGATTTGATCTTTTCAAAATCAATTTTGTCTTTAATGACTTTTTCTGGATTAGAATTAATATCAACCCCAGCCTTGCGTATTGCTTTGACCGTAAGTGCAGCATTTTGATGTTTTGTACACAGACAAGACAATCGACTGGTAAAGCTTGCTTTCAGGATGTATACTGGACGGCATCTACAAAATGTAGCCAGTGATAATTTCAAAGACGGGTTTTCAGCCATAAATTTCTTATAGAGATTTTCAAGATAATCTACAAGTACATATGCCTGAACCTTTTCGCCTTTCTTGACACTTTTAGCATCATGCTTTCCTGGCAATATCCTACTGTTATCTTCTCGCTTTAAAAATGTTTCTATTTTCTCCCTATAACGTTTTGCTTTGTCATACCTTACCACTGGCCTCATTCGAATATCTTTATCATTGGACTCGCTTAATGCGTGACGACATAAACCTGTTCTTGCAGCTACAGACCGAATACACTTGTATTTTTTTAGAATCTGCCCCGAGACAACTCTGTGAATGGTTTTCTTCTGACCCTTTTTGGTGTTCTTTCTGGACTCTCTGATTTCAGCTGTTATTGCATTTCCTAGCAATAATGGTACTCTTATTCTCTGCATCTGTTCATCAGTCAGGTTTGTATCTTTCATTATTTTCTCTGTATTTTTTCTGGGTGTTAGGTCAGTGCTTTCTAATTTTCTATTGTCTAATTTGGATTTCAGCCTTTGGTACGCTTTCTGGGTTGTTTTGACTTTCGTAAATAATCTATTACGCTCTTGTTCTAGTAGACGAATTCGCGATTTAGCGTCAGAAATGTCTCGTTTCCATCGCTTCAAAGCACCTGTTCTTCTTCCATTACCCCTCTGGAAATTGAAACGAATTTGTGCTCTCCCTCTACCATCTGGAAGTCCTTCATGATTTTCAGTACTTTCATAACCACTAGTATCTTGATCTCTATGGGCCACATTCCTTTGATCTTTCTTCCTCTGATAAAATCTGCGTAATGTTTCTCTGTTTCTCTTGTTTCTTCTATCTCTATCATTATCAGATAACTGAGAAGAAGGGACGTAACTTCTATTTTTTCTCTCCCTTTCCTTTCTCAGATACTCATCCTTGTTCTTCTCTTTCAACCTCTCTCTATATGCCTTTTGTATTTCAGCTCTGGATTTACCCATGGCATTCTGAAAACAGAAAAATATCCGTTACTTCTATATAAAATTTCCGTTTCAACTGTTAATTGCGATATTTTTCTGTATCTTAGTGAGGAAAATTCAAATAGCCAATCTGATTTGATAACATTAAGTGGAATTTCAATTTATAAAACAAAATCGGTCTACTAGATAAACTGTCTGACTATGTATGAAGTTAAATCTTTTTACTGAATATGGATACATTTTCTATATGGAATAATTCAACATTTGGTGATTATTTATGCCCTAACTTTACTACTTTCTGATTCTTAAAATAGAATAGGTAATTTCATTAGCATTGGTCACTTAATACCTTTGAATAATCTTGGCCAGGCGGAGATAGACTTCTGAAAATTTCCGTTACCTTAATGTAACGGAAATTTTACATGAAATTATTTCCAACCAGAATGTTGATTCTTAAGTATATGAAAACAGCCTTCTTTTAAGGATAAAGGATAATCATGGCAAGATAGTTTTATATGGTTTGAATCTCTGTATATTAACATAATCAATAATAATTCGAGACAGAAAAAATAAGTTAAACTCACCAGATATTTTTGTAGATTTTGACCTCAAAAAACGGATTCAAGGTGAACGAAATCAGCCACATTGGAAACGAATCGTAAGCAATGACGTCATATATTACGTCAAAGTCCGGTGACAACTGTAAGGTTAAGTTTTCGTAAATTTTACAAAGCTGTCTCGGAAATTTGAATCACGGAAATTTAAAATACATTAAAAAATCACGAAAATTTCTTAATATACAAACTTTGGAGGCAGGTTTTCCATTTCATTTCTTTTTGTGTGATGGTACTATGGGAAAAATATGTAATAAATATTAAAATGATGATCAATGTCACGAATAGACGGAATAACGGAAATTTGACGAATTTACTTTTTGTGGCATGCAGTGCTTTAATTTGTAAGATATTTTCAGAAATGCTCTTCTTAAAACCGACCGCGAATTTTCTTTCAAATAAGAAATACGTAATGGACATACTTAAGACTGTTAAATGATAAATTCTTCATTAATTGCGTTTTATGAATGCTTTGATTTCAACAGTATCGGAAATTTCGCATGTTTTACAAAATCTGGCGACATGTGTTTATAATGGTTTGGTAGGAAAAGTTATCTCCCTATATAATATTGAATTTCTTTCTGAATATTGCCGATTTCTTGTAGTCCGTATTGAAAGGGAATGTAGTATAAGGAGCGTTTAAGATTTCTGTAAAAAGACAATGAATTTTGTGACCGAGAGCTGGAGACAGTAACGGATATTTAAAAAACAGACTTTAAATAAAGCTCATTTAAAGGAAAAAAGCCGCACAATCTTCATAATTTCGCTGAAGTTTCAAGACTTGATTGTGCAACACACGACACATTAAATATTTCTATCCACATCGTTATTTCCGAATAATTCGTCTGATTGTTAAATGGACCCAACAATTGAGAATGAGTGTGTACAGTGTATAGACACGTACTATATTTTTGTTCAAAACATTCGATAAGCTTACTTACGCGGACCATCCATTTTAACTTAATTTTATATTTTCAAAAGGAATTTTGAGTTATCTTCTCAGTCATGTTAAAGAATTCTTGTATCACGCCATAAACGAAATAAACACTGTTTTTTAGAAGAGAAGTCTTTGGGAATAATAAATTGAATAAAAGAGGTCACTACTTTATTTCAAAGCTATTAAGAACCTACAGGGCGTTCCTTACGTAGTAACACCGATGAACAAACGTTCGTCCACCAAAGCCTCGTTATTTTTGTTTAAGGAAGAAGAGGACAATAGCGTTTTTTTGAGATAAGTGCACATATATTGGTATCTATTGATAGTTGTGTTAGCGCGATCAAAACGGTATATGTTTTTTTTTACTTTCAATTTAGAATTTACGTTACCATGAAGTCGTTAAAATGACGGTTTCGCGCGTTTTTCACAAATAACCCTACGCGTTCGTAAACGCTTACCCTGATCGTATTTAAGGTGATTCAATTCAATGTAATACATCAAAAACAAGTTGAGTTAATTGGGAACCTTGGCATTTTAATTAGAACATTGAAATATTTAATGATAGATACACGTGATTGAATTAAAGTTAAATTTTCATTTTTTGCGGTCCGAAATAATAGCTTTTAACTATTTTTTTTTTTTTAAAAATGGTCCGATGATTTTTTTTTTTTTTTTTTTTTTTTTGAAATTTCATATTTTTTTGTTAAGCTTCCTTTTCACATGCTCGAATCTTTTTTGTGACGTTTCACCGTACGGAATTTCTACAATTGGGGATCAAATGATCAAATTATATTACCCTAACGTCGATAGTTGGAAAAAGACAAACGCACTTACGTCGAAAAAATCGCTAAATTCTTTTGACAGACTTCGCAAAAAATAGTTTTTTAGATTTCCGTATAAAGAAAAAATAAATGTCAAAAAGATTTTAAGTTTTTCATAAACATGCATAGAGGTTTTCCCATTTTATTTGAAATGTTATCACTGCACCCTCTAATAGTCTTTGAACGTTCTAATTAATGGTAACATCAAAACGTCGAGCTTGTAAAATAAGCTTATAAAAGTCAATTTTCATTTATAGCGACGTCGACTTAAACTTATTGAAGTCACCGATCGGCAACACTTGTGTTTGGTAAATTCATGTGTACTGCGAAATTCTGGGTGTATCGGAATACAATTTTGCGAGCCGTTTCCTCAAAGACCTTTGAACACGCCTGTGAATTTTTATCTTTTTATTCCAAAAGATCGCAAAAGCATTCAGGTAAAATGATAGGTGAATTTCAAACGTCAAAGTCATCGTTTCAATGTCAAAATGACAAGCTTTAGATCCGGATTATAAAAAGTCAACACTGTGAAAGTTTTTAAAACTATTCCTGTTAATCGAACGATGATATAAAAAATGAACAAATTTCATCAGGCCAATTTTTTTTTAAAAAAATTTAACAGTGAGATTTTTGGAACAGTAAAAAATGTGAATATTATTTTCAATCAGCTCATTTTTCTATATATTTAGTAACAAAAGTTTCAATATAGCATTTGCGTTTTAATTATTCATTAAGCTTCATTTTGGTATAATTTTCGGAACAAAACGTCTTATATTAAATCGCACTGCGCATTTGAATGGGGCTAGGGTAGTTTGTAGAAAGCGCGCCAAATCGTCATTTTTACGACATCATGGTAAAGTAATTTCCAAATTAAAAATGAAAAAAATATACGCCGTTGAGATCACAATCACTCGGGGTTTTTAATGACTTATCTCAAAAAACGCTTGTCCTCTTCAACCTTAACCATGACGTATGAAATTAACGTTCAAGTAGTCACAAATTTACAAATGCTGCATATTGTTGCCATTCCCACGTGTTTCAAATAAATTTGGTAAGGCTATCGCTTAAACTTATGAATTTGTTTGAGTGTGCCAGGTTCGCATCTTGCACTTGCTGACAAAAAATAATGTTTATTGCTCTTTTCCACTACGCGTATAAATTGTCGCAGTTTAAATTGACGAATGAGAGGCAGCAGGCTTAAAAGTCAAAGACCAATGGCTTCATGGGTCAGTCTCTTTTTCGTAGCCGATTTCTGACTGATTGGTGGTGGGTTAGAACTGAACTCTTAAAGAGGTTCAGTGAACTTTGGTTGAGAATCAGACTATAAAATAAACTTGGAGACTGTCTTTGAAATTTCCAGTAAGGAGGGCATGAAAAATATACGTTATTGGAAAACGGATAACATTGAATAGGGTGATTCCGTATCGGCTAGATTGAAGAGGAAATTTGAAATTCAATATCGGTTAATTAGTGTATAGTAGCGCTGTTCAGCTTCAATCAATCTCTTTGTATTGTTTTTGAAGTGGGAGTTTCTACTGACACAGTAAGTAGATATATTCAGATTTTCCTAGAATTTATATCCAGATTTAGGCTATTTGCTTTTATTGTTTGATTATATCGGCTTAACTGTTGGTTGGATGACTTGGTTCGCTAGTCGATCAGAAGTGCGTTTATTTATTAGTTGGTGGTTGAAGTCTCGTTTGGTGAGTAGGTGGTTGACTTGGTTCGCTAGTCGATCGGAAGTGCGTTTATTTATTAGTTGGTGGTTGAAGTCTCGTTTGGTGAGTAGGTGGGTGACTTGGTTCGCTAGTCGATCGGAAGTGCGTTTATTCATTAGTTGGTGGTTGAAGTCTCGTTTGGTGAGTAGGCTGACTGCTTGCTATAGCATTCGCCGATGATACAGTTTATTTGTATGGACGAGTTAAAGCGTAGTTTTGTACAAATCGCGGCGTTTGAAACACCTGACCATTTATTCCTAACATTTATTTGCCCTGTACTACCACGACAACCTTCCCAAGCCTCCAGCTGCTTATCCGGCATATAGAGGCGTCAGCGCACTACTATTGTAAGTGCCTATATCTATAGGCACCTACAATAGTATTGCGCTGATCCCTCGGTATGCTAACGATTGTCCACCTATTTGCGTCAATTGTCGGAACGGTGGTGTGCAGCCGTCCGGGACTGAACCTGTGGCCTCATGATCGGAGGTCCGAAGTTTACCAAAGTGTACCATGACGGCGGGAGTTCAACAGTTACTTTGGTAGTTTGGAATGATTTAATATGAGCTGTGTCAATCAATATTTGTGCAGTCTGATTGGCCAAAAAAATGGCATTATTCCCCAATGAAAAAAATGTCCAGTATACAGATTTTTTGTAAGCTTCTAGAAAAAGGAGCCTAGAAATAAATCGGATTTTTTATCTGTACTGACAAACCTTTACAGATTTCATTATATTAAATTCATAAGTTATGAAGAGGATATTTGTCGATTTCATGGAGATGTGAAACTTAAATCAAAATCAAACTCGTGTGTGAATCCGCTTCGCGTATTCATACGGTGTGATTATGTTTTAGTTTTACATCTCAATAAAACCAACGAACAATCTCTTCATCTATTGAATGAAATTATGCATCTGGAATTTAACACCATGTTAAGGTAGTGGAACAGATATAGTTCCGCAACATTTCGAGACTCATGATCTTTCACAATATTGATAGAGGTTTCCTAATGAAAATCATTAGGAAACCTCGGTTAACACTGTTAAAGTTCATTACTTCCGAAACGTTGCGGAACTAATACGGGTCCACAACCTTAAGACGTCGTCACACCATAGCTTTTTGTCCGACGAGCACCAACGTCAAGATAAATGCCCATTATCGCTGCACTTATCAAATGATTGATTGATTGAATTGGGTTTTACGACGCTTTCAACATTATTTCAGTTATATCGCGGCGGCTGGAGCACCTTACAATGGATTCCTGGTATTTCTCACACCCGTACTACCATAACATCCTTTCCTAGCCTCCAGCTGCTATCTCACATAGGACTACGATTATCGACCCATTGGTGAGAGACAGATAGTCGGAAAGAATGAGTGCCGCCGTCGGGGATCGAACCCGGGACCTCTAGATTGACAGTCCGACGCGCTACCAACTGCGCTATGACGGCGGCTTGCACTTATCCAAGAAGGGCGTTACTAGTGAGATCGTTACTGAATGTCCGTGATGGCCGTGAATCACCGGAGAACACTACCCTGCGTTCAGGATCGCAAAATGGCGCAAACTGTTTGCCAATTATACCCCGCTTTGCGCGTGCACTAGCGCACAAAGCGTGGTATAATTGGAAAACTGTTTTCTCTGTTTTGTCATCCTGAACGCAGGGCTGGTTCAAAAAGATGTTTTGAACATGCACACAGTATATACAGATCGGCGTTTTTGAAACATTTCTTAATTTTTCACCAATGTTTTCACGTGCATGTATGAGGACCGTCAAACATTACTCTAACGTATATTGATTAATTGTTGCTGATCGTTTGCTTTGTGGTAGAAATAGAAAATCTTTTTTATACTAGGTTACATGATAATGATACATACGGATGGCTTAATTTTTCTGCAGTACAGTTAAAAACATCTTTAAATTGACAATAATTCCGACTAGAACCATTGAAAATCATTCAAAGAACGCTCCATAAAGGCATTCAAAACATTCACAAAATTCAACCATACACGTTCCGAAATTGTTCAAAAACACTTTATTCAAAATCATTCGAAGCGATCGCCTATTTTTATCATGTAGATTGTATCATTGCTCTATTTTTTGTCTGGTGTGGATTTTGAAGCGTCTGATAGAACGCAAGGTCAAACAAAAGAACAATAGAACACTTCGTAAACTTAAATATATAGAAAGTAATGAAAATTCGTAAACTTTGTCTAATTGGACAGCATTATCGATTTTATATAACCCCTTTAATTTCATTCAAAACTCGTTCTCTCGCTACATATTCAAATTGAACATCACTTATTGTCGACATATGAGGTACATTTTAGAACCGGGAAATGACCAAAAATCGCCAATGTTTGCTCAATAACATATGCATTAATTACATTCCTACACTAGAATCGGTTAAGATCAGCCTGTCCCCAAACAACATCTCATTACAGATCCGATATATCTTTCGACACAGAAGTCAGAGACTCGAAGCTTGGCAGAGTTGAATATCATTCACAATACGGCCAACGAAAAAATCTAAACGTAACGCGCTTTAAAAAAAAATCAACATTGTCATTAGTCGAATCGGAGACCTCTCTACCCCAAAACGTGTGCTCTACAATGTTGCTGTAAAAGCTATTTACATGTAAACGTAATTTGTTCAACAAGGTAGGACTAACAACCTTAGAAACTAGTAAGCTACAATTTTCTAATCAATTCCCTCGTTAATGTACTATAACGAAAACCACAAAAGAGATCAGGGGTCTAGACAAGAGGGGATAAAGTCAGTGTAAATTTTTATTTCATAATGAAGCTTTTTTACGGGTACTCATTTGAATCGTCTCGATTAGACGTTTAAAATGAGTTCCAACAACTTTGGGTTTAAGTAAGAACTAATGAATCATCTTATTATTGAAACCTCAATTACACCTCCATATGTAGCTCCGTGAGACAACATTAAAACTCGCGTTAAGCGACCATATAGGCGAGCACTAAAAAGCGGTCGCTTATGGAAATGGTCGCTTGATACAATATATACCGATACAAAAGACATGTTATTCTATAGCATATATAGATTGCCACATAATTCTAATTGAATCCTTTGGATGCTCGAACCCATAAGAATCTTCTAATTTAGACGATTCATATGGGTTCCAACGTCAAGAGATTCAATGATAAATAAGTTTTCGTTTAAGATTGTCCACTTTTTCGTAGATTTTGCTAATGGTGAAGGGCCTTTAATAATGATCGCTTAATTAAAGTGGTCGCTTAAAAGGCGTGGTCGCCCGATAGCAAGATAGACTGTATTTACATTTGTAAATGTCAATATGGCGCAGTTTCGGGTTTTTCATGTGACGCGGAAGGCTCTTCAGCCATGCAATGACGTAATATGTATTCACACCTACCTCGATGGTGGTTAAATAAAACACGAAACTAATTAATCGCTGATGTCAATAAAAATCTCGATTTGATAAAACGACTCATTCATGAGAACTGGTAGCGAAATGTTCACCTCCATCATTGCATTTAAACATACTGATAAACTGGCGACCTAAACATTGAAGCTGTTGTAGTTGTGCTGTTTCAGTCGCCAATTCACTGTTTGCATATAGTATCGTTTTTGATCCAAAGTATTACCGGTCACTTAATTAAGACATGGACAATTTTAATAAATTAGTATATGCGTGAAATTTTCAATAATTTCACGGGTTTTTTTCACGACATCAGGCACATGTGAAATTGTTTGAAATGTCACTCATTGAAACCGTAGAATACATTGGACCACATAGCCTGCCATGCAGGACATTAAAATTATTCCTTACTGGTGCACAAAGACTATAGGTCGGAGGATAGCTATTGAGCATACGGTGAAGATTCTGATGTCACTGTGCTAATTGACATGCTAATCAGAATCTTAACATAACGCATAATTATGTGAAAACGTTGGAAATGTGATCAAGTGATATATATGGTATTCATTAAATTCTGAAAGAATGTTCACTTGGTACAACGAGAAATTAAAGGTACTATATAATCATCTCAAGAAGAATATGTAACTAAGGACGTCCGCACATCCGGTTTTGGATTTTCCGCCATTTAAAAAACATTTGCGTTTCTGTTATCGTAATAAAAGTATGAATCGAAATTTAAACTATGTTTTTGGATAGAGCTATATGTAAGGTTGTCAAAACATGTAAAAATTTGTACAAAATCAAAAAATTATTTTTTACCCCAATTTTTCGTGGCATTTTTCATCTTTTTAGAGTATTCAGAGAAAAAGACAAGCAAGTATTCAATGTAACTCCTTGCCAATTTTCCAGATAGAAAGCAAATAAAACTTATGAATATGGTAAAAAGAACCCCTAACTCATATCCCTGAACAAAAGTACAAACAAATTTATTATTTCCAATATTAAAAAATGTTATTTGAAATTTAATTCTTTTTTGTGAATTACCTCCCTTTATTTTAACAAATGAGTCACAATATCTAAAAAAGTAAGACTGTGACCCCAACTTTATTTCATGTCAAAATATTCCTCATTATGTCACAAATTTATATTGAGAGTATAAGAAAAAGTTAAATAGTAGAACTATATTTTTTTTACTTTGAAGCATGTATAAGACGCACTCAATTTTAAAGGAAAATACTTCTATTAAGGATCAAATAAAGATGTCATAATTTTCTTTTGCTTCATTAAAATTTCACTTTTCTTTAATAAATAAGTGGAATGGAATGTCGGTTTTAAATAAAACACAAATCACTTGCTTTCAGAATAGTTATATGTCCAAAAGTAATAACTTCAAATCAAGGGTGTAATTTTCAAAGAAATTCAAATGCAAGAACTAAAGTGCACTAAATGTTTTTGGTACCTATTTTCAAACGGCTCTGACAAAAAAATAAGCACGGTGACCCCATTTTTTCTTTTCAAAAATTGAAATAAAACATTAAGATCTTTCCAAAAAATCAGGTTTAAAGAAAAGTTCAATAGTAGGAAAAAGCCGAGCGAACTTTAAAATTAATATTGGTGGTCGAGGTAAATTTATGCAAGTTGGCCATTTATGAAAAAATAAATCACTTCTTACAATCTATGTAAACCGGAGAGAAGCATGTTGTTACCAATAAGAAGTTGGTTTCAGTTGATTTTAAAGAAAAAAATCAAAGGACTGAAAGTCTTAAAACGCGATTTTGCCGGCATACTTATAAACGCTTATGCCCTTTCAGTATTGCTGACTCGTGTATGGAAAGTTTTAGATATTGATCCCATTTGCAGAGGAATAATTATTGTTGAACCTCAAATAAAGGACAAGATGAGCTTTTTAAGTTGATTTGCATCATTTTATTACCTCAATTTATCATTTGTATTAAATCCAAATTACAAACGGAAATTATATTTACGACTATTTAAACAAACAAAATTAATAAATTCACTTCCTGAAAATACTGCACAATTTAAATCGCATACTGGTTCAACTTAATTTCCCTTCCACGTGGACCAACTGAAATTTTACCATCATCTTCTATTTTCTACTGATCAGGTGGAAAAATATATGAAAACATTTCAAGGAAAGAAAAAAAAAAAACAACTTGAAGATATAGTAATTTCTCATTTTCCCATCTTTTCTAAAAAGTTGTTACAACGAGATCCGAAATGGTCATCTTTTGCATTTTGTGTGATAAATAGAAACTCTACCTTCCAGTATAAAAAGGTTCGAAACATTGGCTTCTAGTAGTTTTCTGCTGGCAACAATCTCATTGTTTCATGTGATCCGTCACGCAAAAAGAGACTTTCTGGGAACTATGATACTTGAAAAGAGCTTTGGACCAGCATTAATCAACCAGAGGTCGTATTTCAAAATTCTTTCAAGGGAAAGTAGATTGATCATTCTATATTCATAAAATTATCATATTGTGAAATATTTCGACCCTAGTCAGTCTGCGCCGAGTGCGTAGACTGATAAGGATCGACACTTTACGCACTATCCATATAGTCCCTTTTCGCATGACGGGGCGCGAATATTTTTTATGGAGTTCTCTGGTGAACCTATTAATGCCTGGTGAATCGTTTATGTGATCCGTCACGTGAAAAAGGACCATCTGGGAAGTGCGGAAAGTGTCGACTCTAGTCAGACTGCGCGACCTGAGCATATTGACAAGAATCAAAACTTTGCTTAAATAACGAATTTTCGGAACATAAAGAGATTGTCCTTCTTTCCTGTGAATTGATTTCCGAAACGCGCCTTCTGGTTGCCCTTTGCTGCGTCAAATCTTTTTTTCCAAATACTCATTTCACGGAGTTCTCTGATGACTCTTTTTCCGTCCCGGTTTATATATCTTTTTCTCTCGTCAGTTTACAATACAAGCAGTTTCGAAGTACTTCACTTCACCTCGGAGAGGGCGATAGAAAGCCGTGTGTGTGACTACTTGACTATGGCGGAAGAAAAATGGACCTTGGATAATCTTACACTAGACCAAATTGATAAGGTAGGAAATTTTCTTTTAACCCTTAACCAACCGACAACAAAAAATCGTCTAAGTTTAAGAGATAAACGCTTACAATTTCATCAAAGATTTAATCTTGACTTCCGCAGTTTATAAAATTTTGGACACGTGCAAAATGCAGAAAAATATGCGTTTTATAACCATCTCTCTATTAATTAATTTAGTTTAATGTTATCAAAACATATTGCACGCAGTTATTGAGGGGAATACCAAAAAAGCCTGTATGGGTATGATGTTCATGCTCCTTTTAACAAATTCAGTCATATCGCATATATCAGTAGTACTACAATTACATCATCTCCTAGCTTTCAGCTGCTATTCCACTTAGGCTTGGAATTATCCACTCATTTATGGGCGAAAAATGTCGGAAAGGATATTTGTTTTTGTCGGGTTTAGAACCCATGACATCCCATGATTCAAAATTCGGAGCTGGATGCTCCACTACCTGCTCTATAACGGCGCCCTCAGATAAACTAGAAAAACTCGAGGGTAAGTCGCTATCTATAGATTGATTGTGAAAAACTTTTAATTAATTGTGCAGCATCGTGGCTGCGTAGACTTTTTGTGCATTTATTTTGCGGCACTCGTGTGAAATTTGCTAGAACTGAATAACTATTCCAAATAGAATGAGCGATATTCTATATCGAAGGCTTAGAGCAAATACGCATTATGAGTCTATACACTGTACATATGCATACTATGTTTTTGCTCTAAGCCATCGCTTATATTTCTTAAATTATATGACTGTAGGAGATAGTTACAGCGCATGTTTTGTAATATGTCGGTGTATTTATCATAAATTATCATATGGCATTTAGATAAACGAATATTTATCAGTATCGGAAGTACTTGAGTTATTCAGTATGGAATATCATACAGCTACAAATCACCTTTCAATACTCCACCAGTTTGCTTCTAAAAGCTCGTAAATACAGTTGAGTCTAACTGCAGTTACAAGAATTCTGATTGACTGCAAGGATATCTGATACCATGTCTCTTTTATGATAACCTTCAAAAAAAAAATGTTATTCGATAAAGCATTTATCATAAATCAAAGTATCTAAAAACAATCCCCAATATGACAAAACTAACGTTCATGATTGATTTTTAGAAGAAAGGCTTGTCATTTGGACACAAAATTGTCATAACTACGGTTTGAATATGATTTTGGTTGATGCACAATCGCATGAAGGTAGTGTGCCAGTATAGATCCGCAACGTTTCGGAAGTCATAAACCTTAATAGTGTTAACCGATGTTTCCTAATGATTTCATTAGGAAACCTCGGTTAACATTGTGAAAGATCATGAGTTCCGAAATGTTGCGAAACTATTACGGATCTACTACTTTAAACGTGTTTGTACAGCCGACCATTATTATAAATTTCGCTGTTTCTTGTTTTTGTCATATACAAGCATATCAGCAGAAAACTAAGTGAGGAAGCCCACATGTTTTGGTTTGCACCATTTTGTCAGCTTGAACACAGGGCAGTTTAGAGCTACAGATAGAGGGAATATTTTGGATTTAAGATTTAAATATTTCACTAGTCCTTGCTCAGACCCTATGTTGTGGGTACTGCTTGAAATTGTCTAGAAGAGACAATTCAAATGAGTACCCACATCATTGGGTTTTATTGAGAAATAAGTACTTTCGACTGGAGTTACACCCTCTTATCTGTACCTTTGAATTACTGTCAGTTGTTAGATTATTGTTCCCGGCCTAAAACAATGTTGTTCAAAAAGACCCACTTTCACATAAAAATATAAACTCTTGGATTGTGTCCTGAATTTGAACATGAGGGTCAGAATGGTCCTAAAGCGCCCAGACGAACTTTATTGGTCCAGTAGTTGTCATGCAAGTAATATTCTAGCAAACTTCATTCAAATTTGCCAAGTGGCTAACGAGGAGATGACATTCCGCGAATTCAAAGAGGCAATCCCATATTTATGGTCCAGTGAAATGTTGCTAAGAATTTTTGAAAGGGGTCACCAAAGGAAGAAATATGATAGAGTTTATTGTAAATAATCCATTGGTTTTGGGGGAGATGTTGTTCACAGTTTTCATGGAATAAAAAGGCACCGCCCAGTAAAAACCCTATTTATGGTAAAAACTGAATTTCGCAAAAAAGTGTTTTAAGAAGAGTCATCATGGGAAATTCATGCCTTCGTGTTAAGTTCAATTAAAAACGTCCAACTGTTTTGGGAGCCGAAGGCATTTAAAGCTTTCAAAGTAGAACAATGTCTCGCCCTCACACGCCATTATTTGGGGATCAATCATAGTATCACCGACAGGTTTTTAGAAGGTTTATCCAGGAATCATTTCTGCTAAATTTAATTGAAATTGGTCCAGCGAAAATTGGGGCGAAGACGTTTAAAGACATCAAAGTCAAGAACTTTCCGCCTTGCACGCCTATATTTGGGAACATAAAAAATTCACGAACAAGTTAACCAAACGACCATTTCTTGCAAGTTTAGTTGAAAACCGTCCATTGTTTACTGAGGAGACGATGTTAAAAGAATTATTGAAGATTTCCGGCGGACGTCGCACGACGGAAAAAGGATGTTCACAAAAGCTCTCTTTGAGCACGTTATGCTGAGGTGAGCCAAAAAAACTTGTAAGTGAAGAAACCGGTGAAATTTTAATTGAGCAATTTGTGGAGTTTCAACATATGAATAAAAAGCACACCACAAGCTATAAGAAGGTAATAAGTTGTTGATGACTAGGTTCAAGGCTGGTGAAGGATAGCTAATTACACTGAACAGTTAGGAACAAAGTTCTCGATGGCCACTAGGGAAATACTTATTGGTTGAGTAATTATAGAGATTATTGTTCATTGTTGGTTTAATGAGAACAAAGTCGTATACCTGGTACAGTGCAGTAAAGAAGTGCCCAGTGTAGAAGCATGCAAGATGGCGGACGTAAACAACGATAAAAAGTAGGTACAATTTCAATCGCAAAAATACAGGTTAATTTAACTAATGGTGTTTAATGATAGGCATTGTGACCAACATGAAATGTCCGATTTTCTTATTTTCCCATTGATTCCTCGTGATGCCTACTACACAACTTGGATTCAATCGATACAGTTGGGTAAATAGCAAAAACAGAAATCGAAGCGGTGATCGCAAGATTCATTCCAGAATATTTGATTCATTACTAATAAAATCACCTATGTCAAACGACCTATCGTAAGCCCAAACCCCCACAAACCATCCCTATTTTGACAGCCCTGAAAAAGCATTGTGGAAAGTGACATTTTTAGTTTTTGTAAATGGACAACGGTCCAGTGCAGCAACAGGCCTATTTTTCCATTGGTACAGTGGAGAAGCAAGGTTTTGAGGCGATTTTGAACCAGTGGAGAAACATTTTTGGAAACTGTGTAGACACATGGTATGGAACCGTGTAGAACAAGCACGACGTTGGTAAATAATGACTTTGTCGTCGTGAATTGAAAGTAGCCGAATTATTATTTCGAATAGTGACATAAGGGAAATATTTAAAACATTTATCTATTCTTTAAATTTAGAACTATTTAATTTTGCTTATAAAGCTTGAAAGTTGATCGTACTTGATTCTGAAATTGTGCGTAAATATGTCGGTGACCTTTGACCTTCTTTTTTATGTCTACGATAATATGTATTTATACAATGCTTTGAGTTGTATCCGTGATACACACTTTTGCATTGCTGCGTTTTGATTGGCCAATATATTGCAAGCGTAATCTAATTAGGCACGGTCATCCTCTGACATATAAGTACGTTAGCATATTTTCTTTGTTAAGAAAGTAGACAAAATTGTTCCCAACACTACCTGTTACACTCGATGATATGATTTAAAAAATAATATAACAAATTTTTTCACCTTACTACCGAAATCATGCTGTCCATTTTAATTTCATTGGTAATGGTCAATTCTGGATTGCAATATATTTTGTGAACTCATTTTGTTCCTAGACTTTAGTCTTAGTCTGGTAATTTTGCGGAGGAAGTCTTACGATAAGGTCTGTGTCAAAGGTAAAAAATGATGCGAGAATTAAAGACAATCCTTATTTTTTTAAATTCTGTGTTTCTAGACCTGGCAATTCAGCATTCAAGAAATATAGGACAAGGTCAATCAGAGAAAACGGTCCAGAATGATGTCAGTGTCATAGACAATACTTTTTTTTATTACTCACCTTATATTTTCGAAGACCAAATGATTAAACATCGAAGAAAAAAAAGGTCAAGTCAGGGTCAGTCTCCAAGGCTCAACATAATGCCAGAATCAAAGACGACCCTTTGCCAACCTTAACCAGTATTATCAATTTGTTCTAGACCTAATCTGTCATCACTTTGAATGTCAGTGCCAAATCTCTAGAATTGAGCTTGGCGCGTAAACAATTATCTATCAATCTTAACTTAATCAAACATTGAGGACAAAAGTCAAGGTCAGTGCCAATGTTCAAATATGGTGCAAGATTCAATGGTGATCTTTCACCAAACTTTACTTTCTACTTCTTATTATCGAAGACATAACATTCAAAATCTAAGAAAAAAGGTCAAAGGTCACCGACAATTTTACATGCCCACACAATGCCAAAATCAAGTACGATCAACTTTCAAGCTTTATAAGCAAAATTAAATACATTGTAGTTCTAAATTTATTATGTCACTATTCGAAATAATAATTCGGCTACTTTCAATTCACGACGACAAAGTCATTATTTACCAACGTCGTGCTTGTTCTACACGGTTCCATACCATGTGTCTACACAGTTTCCAAAAATGTTTCTCCACTGGTTCAAAATCGCCTCAAAACCTTGTTTCTCCACTGTACCAATGGAAAAGTAGGCCTGTTGCTGCACTGGACCGTTGTCCATTTACAAAAACTAAAAATGTCACTTTCCACAATGCTTTTTCAGGGCTGTCAAAATAGGGATGGTTTGTGGGGGTTTGGGCTTACGATAGGTCGTTTGACATAGGTGATTTTATTAGTAATGAATCAAATATTCTGGAATGAATCTTGCGATCACCGCTTCAATTTCGGTTTTTGCTATTTACCCAACTTTATCGATTGAATCCAAGTTGTGTAGTAGTGAAAAGTTTGAAAATTGACATTGCTGATTTGAATACGATTACATCAACCACTTCTAACGTCAATGATCTTGTCTCTGAATTCACCAAAGCAACGTCAGATATTGTTGAGAAACATGCCCCTCTTAAAGAAAGAACTGTTCTTTGTCGACCAGCAGTTCCTTGGTACTCAGGTTATCTCAAACATCTGAAAAGCTACAGGCGATCTATAGAAAAGATATATATGGCAAACAGATCTGAGTTAACTAAGAAAATCTACAATGGCGTATGTAATATGTACAGTTTTGAACTTTCTCGTGCAAAAGATAACTATTATGAGACAAAGGTTGGACAGGCAGAAGGGAACATCAAAAACCTATATGCTGTGACATCTGATCTTCTTGGGAGGTCAAAGGACAATCCATTTCCGTTTCACACAAGTGAAGTTACATTAGCAAATGACTTCTTACAATTCTTCAATGATAAAATAGTAAAGCTTAGGAACGATCTGGACAACGTTCCGCAAAGTTTGGCTGTGATATCTACGTCTAAACATTGTACTCCTTTTGCTAAATTGACAGAGTTCCAACCACTCTCAGAGTCCGATGTTAAGAAATTGGTGTTTTCCTCCAAATCCTCAACTTGTGACCTCGATGTGTTCCCAACTATGAAATTGAAAGAATACTTTGTGCGCTTTGCTCCAGTTGTAACTAACATTGTAAACAAATCCTTGTTGGCCGGTGTCTTTCCCAAGGAATGGAAGACAGCGATCATCAAACCTCTCCTGAAAAAGAAAGGTCTCCCGCTTGAACTCAAGAATTATCGGCCTGTTTCTAATCTGTCCTTTCTTTCTAAGATTTTAGAAAAAGCAGCCTTAAACCAAATCAAAAACCATGTGGAAACGAATTCTCTTTTACCAGACTATCAAAGTGCATATAGGAAATACCATGGAGTTGAAACGGCAATGGTCAAGATGTATCATGACTTGTTGGAAAACATTGACAATAACAAAGTTACCATTGTGGTCATGGTCGATTTGAGCGCGGCATTCGATACCATCGATATTCCCATACTGTTACAACTACTTGAACATGACTTTGGTATAAGTGATATTCCTTTGGACTGGATAAAATCGTATTTGACAGATCGATCTATGGTAGTCAAAGTAGGACAGTCAATGTCAAATAGCGAATCTCTCAGATTTGGTGTCCCCCAGGGTTCTTGTGCTGGACCTGTGATGTTTACCCTCTATATCTCGGCCTTGAAAAAAGTAGTGCAGAGATACCCAGCAGACCTCTATGGGTATGCGGACGATCATAAGATTGCCTTGACTTTTCTTGCTGGAAATCACTCCACTTTGACTGAAACGCTTGCACAGCTTGAGAGTTGTCTGAATGAAGTTATCGCGTGGATGACAACCTATAAACTAAAAATGAATGAATCAAAAACTGAGATTATCGCTTATGGTACAAAACAGCAGCTAAATAAACTTAGTATTGACAGTGTAAAAGTTGGCAACATTGAAGTTAAATGTGTAGATCAAGTTAGAGACCTCGGTGTAACCATGACAAATACTCTTAGTTTCGACAACCACATTCAAAAGAAGTGTCAAATTGCCAATGATCAGCTGCGAAATCTTCGGACTATTCGTAAACATCTCACTCAGAAGTCTACTGAGGTCTTGGTTCATGGCCTGGTCCATTCCCATATAGATTTTTGTAATAGTCTCTACGCTGATATTCCATCATATCAAATGAATAAACTTCAGAGGGTTCAAAACCATGCCGCGAGGGTTGTCTTTAACGTGTCCCGTGATGTGCCTAGTACAGATCTCTTAAAACAGCTTCACTGGCTCCCAGTGAAAGCCAGGGTTATGTTTAAAGTCCTTGTGATAGTATTCCGTGTTCTGGAAGGAACTGCTCCGATCTATATAAGACAAATGTTCAAAAACCATCAAGGTCGCTACAGACTTCGATCACAGAGTAATACGAACTTTACCATTCCTAGACGACGAACAAAACTGGCAGACCGCTCCCTTGCGGTTGTTGGTCCAAAGTGGTGGAATGAGCTCCCTTCCACTCTAAAAGACATTCAGTCTGAGCAATTATTCAGATCAAAACTGAAGACATACCTGTTTAAGAAGTTTTATGACTAACATTGTCTGATAAAGCACAGAAGTTGACTTATTTCAATAGCTATTCTTAAAATCTGAAAGATGGATTTAATGTTGCACAATATTCATTTTTCCTATTGTTTGTATGTAGATCTATGTATGTATGTATTTTCATTGATTGTACAGCGCAATAGAATATTTGTATAATTTTTGCGCTCTATAAATGCTATGTAATTGTAATAATTGTAATTGTAGGCATCACGAGAAATCAATGGGAAAATAAGAAAATCGGACATTTCATGTTGGTCACAATGCCTATCATTATACACCATTAGTTAAATTAACCTGTATTTTTGCGATTGAAAATGTGCCTACTTTTTATCGTTGTTTACGTCCGCCATCTTGCATGCTTCTACACTGGGCACTTTTTTACTGCACTGTACCAGGTATACGACTGTGGAGAATGGACGCACTTTGTTCACTGAAATAAAAGATGCAAGCGAGCCACTGTCATTGCGGTTTGTCCATGCGTAATCTATTTCTTTAAAATTCTTCCCCTCCTAAAAAGATGAGCGGATTTCAATTAAACTTGGCTGAAATACTATTTAGGTGACCCTCTTCTTAAGTTGTTCAAGCATTGCTGACTGACCCTTTATCTAGGTTGTTCTTGATTGACCAAATATTTGCTAGAAGGGCAGTGCTTATTTTCACTGAAATCTTAAGAAATCCTCTCCACAAGAACGATAGGGCTGATTTCAATGAAATTTTGTATGAATGGTTCTTCGGTGACCCTTAATGTAATTTATGCTAGATGTTTTGATTGATCCCAAAATATGGGCGTGGCAAGGCGTGGGTTATTTTCATTATTAAATCTTTAAGTCTTCTACTTTTCCCTTAAAAGCGTTTGGCCGATTTCAATGAAACTTGGTATAAATGTTCCTTGAGTGACCCTCTTCGTAAGTCGTTCAAGAAATTTTGATTGGCCCCCAAAATATTGGTGTGGCAGGGACTGGCTTTTTTTTTTCACTTTAATAATCTTTTTTCACAAAATTCATCGTCATTTTCTAATGCTATATAAAGTATTTTTTCATTGATAAAGATCCACTAAGACTTATCTATAATATACACAGATTTTTTTCTTATTTTCCTCTTTAGAATCAACAATAAAAAATATTATGAAACGCAGTTATCCATTCAAATTTCAGCCTACACTAAAATAAGATTTTCTGTCCGTTTTTTAGGCCTCTTCACAAATTCCCTTGTAAACTTGATATCTCACTGATATTATATACTGTTTTGTTTTAAAGGGATTCCGAGAAATTTTGGGCTTTGAATTTGAAAAAAAAAAAATCATAAATGGAAGAAAAAATAGTCATAGTTTGAGTTCTATCACCACTTCACCATATTGGGAAAGAACTCGTACATTAATTTAGATAATTCATATTGCTTCAATACTCGATTTTTAATATTTTAAGGTAATGGACCCGTAACAGTTTCGCAATGTTTCAAAAGCAATGAACTTTACCAGTGTTAACCGAGGGTTCCTAATGATTTTCATTAGTAAACCTCGGTCAACATTGTAAAGATCATATGTTTCAAAATGTTACGGAATTATTACGGGTCCACTACCTTAATACTCGATACCTTTGCCACATCTACAAAATTTTATTTTAATCATTGTGAAGCCTAAGGCTAGTTACAGAATCATCACGTTGCTTTCATTATATATACTTTTTGCTAATGTCTCCCAAGTCCAAATTTAGGAATAATTGAAAAATAACCTTAAAAGCATTTCTGGCGTCAACCAAGATCAAAGAATCACTCAATCTCAAGCCATTTGCTTATTTCTAATAATTGTATGTAGGCGTCATTTCTTTACTTTGAACTTGAAAATGTTGGCACAGGAAAATCGTCATGTAATTTATTCATTTGTCGTATATACGTTTAATCAATGTTATTTACAAAGAAATGGTCACAATCCGTAAAACACACACAAATATTTGTATGTTTGTTGGCCGATCACTAGTAAGGATGAATAGGGATAGCAGCAGTATTAAATGAATTTTGATGAAAAAACATTGTTTAAGGTCAATCTCTAAAAAGGTTTAGAGAATGTGTTCAAGCATTTAATTACATGTTAACATTTGCAAGGGCCTCTCTCTCTGTCTCTCTCTGGCTCTCTCTCTGGCTCTCTCTCTGGCTCTCTCTCTTGCTCTCTCTCTGGCTCTCTCTCTGGCTCTCTCTCTGGCTCTCTCTCTGGCTCTCTCTCTCTCTCTCTCTCTCTCTCTCTCTCTCTCTCTCTCTCTCTCTCTCTCTTCGTTTATGAGTTAGCTGCTTTTTTTTAAAATAAAGTCCACATTAATCAAGAAGAAAGCACGTAGTTGTTATCTCCAGTTTAACATCTGGAATAGACCCAAGTATCGTGCTGAGAATGTCTTTGTGGCAAACTTTAAAGAAAAAAACTAGAAAAATAAGGGCATGTTGCAAACAACTTATTTCTACATGCGATAAAAAATGTAAACATTTTATATGAAATCTGTAGTAGTTCCCTCTTTCAAATAAGATCGATAAAATAAGCTGACGAAGTGTTTCCGATGCGAAATATATTTTTTGGTTGATTGTTTTAATGGGGTTTTACGCCGCTTTCAACATTTTTTCCAGTAACATCGCGGCGGCCGGAGCACCTAACAATTGATTCTTGGTATTTCTCACACCAGTACTACCATTACATCTTTTCGTAGCCTCCAGCTACTATCAAACATAGGTCTTCCATTATCAACCCATTGGAAGAAGACAAATAATCGGAAAGGATGAGTGCCGCCTTCTTGAATCGAATCCGGGACATTTTGAATGGTAGTCCGGCGCGCTACCTCCCTCGATAAATTCAAATATAGACCAATTTTACAATGGCCTTTCACGGTGTCTTTTATTGCCGATGCGATTCCTAAAAAGATATTTGGTTACCCATCACCAATATATCACAGCGATTATCGGACGGCGGCTAAAAAGCTTCATAAGGACATGCTTAAATTATTTTTATGTATGTTATTGTTGAATTTGAAAAGTCATTATCCTCATAACTTATCTATGACATTTCCAGCAATTTTGAATATAAGCAAAGTAAAGAGTCTCGCCAGCTGTCCAGGGTCTTTTTTCCGCTTTGTAGATAGATAAGGTCTCTAAGTATCAGTAAACAGGCTGGTATCTTCTTATTACACTTGTAGTTGTCTGGATATCTTAATGATAGGAACTTGCCTACGGGTAATAACATCGTGAAATTGACATTCATCTTTATCAAAATCATTCAAAATCACTTCCTCATCGCCCAATTCATTCATTCATTCATTCATTCATTCATTCATTCATTCAAACACTCATCAGACCATTAAAAACGTTCCCATTCAATAAAGGTTCATGTAAAGAGTTTTTTAACCAAATTTAATGTTGCTTCTATTTACAAAAAAAAAAAGACAATTTGCCCAGCTAAACAATATATTAAATTGAAACTATAGATGACCGCAAGCAGATGGATAAAAATTTGTTGATCAGAATGTAGACAAATGATCAAACTAGGTATTATTGCAACCTTAGATATAAGCTCGGTCTCAAACTTCTTTATCAAAATCATTCAAAATCACTTCCTCATCGCCAAATTCATTCATTCATTCATTCATTCATTCATTCATTCATTCATTCATTCATTCATTCATTCATTCATTCATTCAAACACTCATCAGACCATTAAAAACGTTCCCATTCAATAAAGGTTCATGTAAAGAGTTTTTTAACCAAATTTAATGTTGCTTCTATTTACAAAAAAAAAGACAATTTGCCCAGCTAAACAATATATTAAATTGAAACTATAGATGACCGCAAGCAGATGGATAAAAATTTGTTGATCAGAATGTAGACAAATGATCAAACTAGGTATTATTGCAACCTTATATATAAGCTCGGTCTCAAAAGGCTCTCGTAAAACAATCAATTACCATTTATTTTGTCAACATGCATGTCAAACCGGTTTGGTCTGTTTTCAAAATAGAAGTTAGGTATGGTGCAAAATTGCGCCATAATATTTCGAAATATTTTCTGCGATTTATTTCAAATTATAGTTTTATAATTCAATTATCTATAATAAAATACTATATATTCATCAGTTTGTGAAATAGAAATTCATATATTGCTAAACAACCTCACAGGTTTATGAACTATTAACGTCCATTTATGTTGTGATAACTCACCATACCTTAAATTGATATACACGTTTACAAAATTAGAATGACATATATGACATAAGTGTTTATAAAATAAGTCGAAATAAAATGACTGCATAACAACGAGTTTTATACCAACGGTTGTAGTAGTACCTGGGTAGTACTTTATACTGTACTTTGTTAAAACATTAGCCAATTTATCCAACAGTCATCAAGTTGCTTGTTCTGTACAAAATGACCCTTTTACACAAGATTTCGGCTATACCACTAAAGCTATAACAGTCTTATCTTGCTTAACTGTATGTTCTCATGAATAGCTTCATTTTGATATATAATATACCTGGACATACTGCTTTTTCTTGGCAAATGAAATACCCTTGAAATATGGTCTAAAACACTTTAAATGAACCTTAAAAAAATTAAACCAACAACTACATTTTAAATGATAATCGATAGAAGAAATCTATGCTTTCGCTGACATGATTTGTATTTGTAAGTGTTTGCTTGGTTTGTGAAGACATAGAAAGCCATTTATAGAACTTATGTGCACATTTTATTAAAGGGATGTAATTAGAATCGATTATTTCGTCTAATTTGGGCTAATTTATCTATATAATAATATTTGTCTTCAATTTAAGTCAAAATCACTCCCCACATTCATTCAATTCAATTTAATTCCTAATTCATTTTTTTAAAAAAAATCATTCATCAATATCACGAATTTCACAACTGTACATGTCAAGTTGTCATTTTGAATTACAGGCTTTCAAAAAGACAAAGGAGTGGGCGGATCTGAAGGATGGAGAACTGGTCTTGGTAACCGAGGACCTTTATGACAGAGCTTTAGACTTCTGTGAGAACTGTTTCTTGAAGGATGAACCTATCAGTAAAGCCCTTAATATTTCGTTAACTGAGGAAGGGGCGGAAATGTGGAAAGCTACATTAAACTGTCAGATGTCACTTATGATTATCAACCAATCAAACGGAGAGGTTATGGGCATGCGCGCTATACGAATAGCCAACGAAATGGACCAATTTCCAGTTGATAGACTATCAGATGAGAAACTTCGAGCTTTATTCGGATTTATGCAATATTGTGACGAAAGTGCCAAATTTTTTCAGCATTATCAAACCAATTCAGCAATCCACTTCCTAGGGCTAGGCGTGGCTGAAAAGTACAGAAGGCGTGGTTTAGGAACCAAACTCGTTGAAATTGGCTTAGAATTCGTCCGTAACCTTGAAATAGATCCAATTTACGTCAAGGCAGAAGGTTCTTCAAACTACTCCATTAAAATTTACAGAAATTTGAAATTTGAAGAATTAACTGAAAAGAATTTTGACAAATATCAACCGAACGGAAAGATTGTCATACAAAATACGGGAGAACACAAATCTATGATGTGCTTTGGCAAAAAAATAACCAACAATTAACGATAGAAGCTTTTCATCTTATTACAGACGCGGAAGAAGAGAAGTTAACAAATGATTATTTATTTTAACTTTTAACTATACAAATATTCGTGTGATAACATCCCATTATGACATTTTTTATGATATCACATCGATATTTTTAGAACAATGACATAATACAATTATTTTTGGGAAACTTGCATTTCTGTTAAAAAAATGGACGAAAACAAAACAAATTGAGGTTACAAGATAAATATAATACGTTCTTAGTGTATTGTATGAAAAGATATGTAACCCGGTTGTGGAAATTAATTCAATTCAAAAAGTTTTACAAGCAATTTTACGAACTTTAAATAAAGATATTGAGCATCTACCTCTTTGGGGAATCAGTCTTTTGCGACTAGCACCTGAAGATAAGCGAAGAAACTTAAAAAAACTTAGTAAACTGAACTAGAATATAGAAACAATTTCTTGAATGCATCCTAAGCCACAAACTATTTATCTAAAATAACTAAGACTGAAAGCTATTTTGTGTGAAATACATTCCTTCTTATCCCTTTATTCAATTTATATTGCACTGATCTGGGGGAAAACTCGTGATTTTCTGGGATTCAAGTGGAGGGTAACGTATAAAGCATTTGCACATATATTACATATTTGACACATCTGTCCAAAGTTTTAAATCCAATTTCAAAACTGTATTAATAGAAGTATTAATAGAGTATGATTTCTCAATAACACACACACAAAAAAAACAGCAAACTAATTTCTTTCTGAAGGGTTTTACCACCAAAACACGGAAGTTTTGAGGATTGATTTCGTATAGGAGCATGTGTTACAAGTAATTCAAACATGTTAACCATTTGAAAACGATAGCTGTATCCTGTAACATTACGTTACGTGCACTATATGTAATATTTATGTGAATATCGATCAAACGTATTAATGTGATTAAAACTTTCTCAAATTATTGGAATAATTGTTTTGACCCAAAACCTTTGAACCTGACAAAAAACACAAAAGAATTTGACTTCTTGTACGGTTAAATACGTTACCTTTCCTCATTTGTCTATGTCTGAAATTTACGACCTGGAGATGAGGAAAGCAATATATAACTTAGCAGAAAACCAACCAGATACATGTTGAAACTCATTGAATTGGTTTTAAATTAAACTTAAACAAACACTCTATTATTGAAATCAATTTTAAAAACTAGGTCACGGGGTCAAATCTTAGAAGAACCTTGTATGCACTCTAGAGGTCACATTTTTTGCCCAATCACTTGAAATTTGGTCAAAATGATTGTCTTCATGAAATTTGGGACAAGTCGAAATTAGGTCAACTTGGGTCAAAAACTAGGTCATGGGGTCAAATCTTAGAAAAACCTTGTATGCCCTCTAGAGGTCATACGTTTTCCTCAATCAACCTGAAATTTGGTCAGAATAAGTGTCTTGATAAAATCGCGAAAGCGCGAAATTGGGTCATCTGGGCTCAGAATGATAATCTTGATAAAAACTTGGACAAATTTGAAATAAATTCAAAAAGGGTCAAAAACTGGATCATATGGTCAAATCCTAGAAAAAACTTTGAATGCACTCTAGAGGTCAAATATTTAGCCCGGTACACCTGAAATTTGGTCAGAATGATTTTCTTGATAAAATCTTGGATGAGTACGAAATTGGGTTAACTGGGGTCAAAAACTAGGTCACGGGGCCAAATCTTAGAAAACCCATTATGTACCCTGGTGGTCACATTTTTTGCCTGATTAACCTAAAATTTGGTCCAAATGATTGTTTTCATTAATTCTGAGTTCAGTATGAAATTGGGTCAAGTGGGGTTAAAAACTAGGTCATGGTGTCAAATCTTTGAAAAACCTTGTACGCGCTGTGGAAGTCAAGATTCAATCAATCAGAATCAATCTGTAGAATTGGTTCATCTGTTACAGCCTAAATATCAGACACCAGACTATGAAGAAATGCATCCATTATTGGCTTAGTAGACAGACCACTATCTATCGTAAGAGACCTATTTAAGGGTTTAAATAGAAAACATAGGCAAACGACATGCCCATTTATAACAAGAGCACAGCTTACGGGTGCCTACGCTCGGCTGTCGAGTGCTGGATGGTGGGAAAAAATCTAAGTCGAAAAAGGGGTATAATTTACACAAAATGCATCTAGAGTTATCCCCCTTGATAGTATAGGTTGCTCTTTTGATGGTGAACAAGTGCGCCAGGTTTCAAGTGAATGCCTTCAGTAGAACCAGAGATATAACAAAATGTCACAGTTTTCGCACGACGACGACGACAACGACGACGACGACGACAAGGAAGCTATAGCAATACCTCGGGTTTTCTCCGAAAACATCTAAAAAGCACAAGCTGGAAAAAATCTAAGTTTCTTTCTGTCAGCATAAAGGTGGAAACTTGATGACACTTTTTGATAACATTTACCTTAATGCATTTGGCCTCTTGATCAGCTGATAAAATCCAGTTGTTTACTCTAATGTCGGTATTTTTTTTTTTTATTTTTTTCACTTTGTTGCTCAAACCATTGTTGTCGGCTTTCAGTTAATGGTTTGCGGTCTGAGGACCAATTAAAGGTAAAAATATTGATTAAGGTGCAACGCACTCCGAAGAGACAAGTGAATCGATGCAGAACATCTTACCGATCTGGATCTGACTCCAATTTAAGATTTTTATCCATTGATAATTTCAATAGAATATATCTGCACAAGATATGTAGGTATGCACTCGCAGCATTTGGTATTCAAACTCATCCTCTGATCATTAACCGTTAGCACTAAGTAAATTGAATTTGTGACTAAACCCTCATAATTGAAAATTAAGTTTAAGATTTTAAAGGATCGTGTATTTTCTATGAAACTATCCTTTTACATGGCTTTAGATAATATAAGATAAATATATTGATGGTAAGAAAGCTAAAAGCTTAATCATGTTAGAAAAAGTAACCTATATGACAATCGAATATAGACAAAATGCCGAAAGTTAATTATCTCTTCAAGATTTAAATTGAAAATTGTATGGAGCTAAAAAGTATAAATGTCAAGTATGTGACTATAAAAGTAATGAACTATAATGAATAAGATTATAAGTAAAGTAAGTTTTTAGGTTTAATTGTGTAAAAGCTAATAAAGCCGCTGCTCTCGAGCACTCACATCTGCCCGGTGTTTAGGATGTAAAAGCGTTTCGCGAGCGCTTTGAGATGATAACCCGCTTTGCACGTGCACATACGTGCAAAGCGGGGTATTATTTCGAAAGCGCTTCGCTAACGATTTCTTCCTGAACGCAGGGCTGATGCTTTTAGATATCACTGAGAGAGAGGCCTTCAGATCGCCAGTCAAGCGACAAACCACTTGGTAATCAAAGGTGTTCAAGCTCATTTGGCGGTTTCTTTTTTTTTTTTTTTTTTTGAACGATTACTAAAGCATTTGCTCAGTTTTCTTTTTTTCAGGTCACGTAAAAGGCAACCTTGCATCGAAGTGGTTGTATTGAGAATTAATCATGAGAAAACTCTTCACATGGGAACCTACAACTATCCCTTTTTGGATTTTTCCGCTTTCAAATGTTTCAAGGCTCAGGAACCATTTGTCTTTAACATGATATGTCTAAATCATGTTAGAAAAAGTAACGTATTTTACAGACAGATACGAGACATTAATGATCAAAGTTATTTTATTCCTAGATATGAAGCCTTATTTATTAGTTTAAAGATACAAGGAAATAACTTTGTAGTTGGTTCAACATAAGAAGTTAAATAAGTACAGTAAATGAAATTGTCAATCTATATACCATACAATTGTAACGGATACATTTTTTTTACAAAAAAAATATAAGGATAGGAGGAAAAATAATACTGCAAAACTTTTAAAATGATAAAAGAATGATATGTATTATTAACCACGACAATTTGGACTCGAAAGTAGGTAAAGTGCTTCCTTATTTGACCAGTTTACTTACTATAGTTTTCATGAACTTAATTACATATGAAAAGTTTACATGATATACAAATTTTTCTTTACGTGCTTGACGTCGCCCATTTCTGCTACTATAGCTGACGTTGCATATTTCAAATAATTGGGTCGATTGAACTGACCATGGAAAGGTTCATAAGGCAATCTGTTCTGTTCTGTATCTTTACCGCCTTTGAAGACGAACCATACCTGAAGTACTAGGTAGCAATTAGCTATTAGCTAGTTGAACGTCCAAACTTTGGTTAGATCCAATTTGCACACTTAATTCCACCCCACTACTGTGATTACACGAACACTAAATTTTACACTAAATTTTTTCGAACACTATTTACAAATACATGTAGGCTTAATATTATAAACTAATAGGGTAATATTCTTAACCATGCGCTGAGTGGCTAATATTTCCAGGATGATATCCTATATCCTCACAGTTGTGCGTTGCTTTGTAATTCTTGTTGCTTGTAATCTTTATCTTACTAAATGCAAGTTGTAGTCTCCGGCAAAGGAATTCAAGATTCTTGACTTTTTATGGGATTAACGTCTAGGTGTGATCAGTCTATGATTAACTTGGCTTGGTTATACTGGGAGAGCCCGTGGAAAACAGTGAAAATAAGTAGTTTGCATTCTAATTGTATTTCTGTAAGTACAGTCTTCTGATTCTAAACATTCACATGCTAATACGAATTATTCAGTGTCTTCAGGGGGGCTGACATATCGGATATATTTGATTTTGATAAAATGCAGCACGGTTAGTCTGCTATTATGTAGTAGTTTCATTTTAATGGCAAGCCTACCTGTTTCTTTGATCGGGTTCCCTTTCGAATCTATTTTATATGATCTATTCCTGATGTGTATGTTATATTAAGGTATTATATTACGGTACATCTTAACTGAGCGTATGAGTCCCACTTTATAAGAGCATGATACGGCGATGAATAGTCTCGTTTTCAAAGCAGAGTTATTCTACGGCAAAGCTAGATAATCCTCTTTGTTCCCTTGTTCATATTTCCAGAAAAGTTTTTTGACGAAAATAAACCAACTTTGACTAGCTGTACCCTTTATATGAAGATGTCTTCTGGCTATTTTTTTCTCAGTACTTTACTCATCTAGGTGACAGACGCTATTATCAAAACGATTCAGGATTCTGATGTGTAATTGTTCTTCAACAGGAAGAAATCCTGATAGAATATATCTAGCAGTATCTGCTACAGTTTGTTGTTATTGTAGAATTTGTTTCAGTGGTTTCTTGTGAAACAGCTTAAACTTATTAATATAATTCTGTGTAGTTAGAATTTTATCAAGTCCATATAACAGCAATGGTAAGACAAATACTATTATCAAGTGTAATGAGCTATGTGGATCTAGTCCATTTACACCAGGGAGACCAGCTGTCAGCAGGCAATATGTGGCTTTTCTTGCTTTCTTGATATTCTCATTAACTGTTGATTTTATAGTTTCTTTTATTGATGTTGAATTCTGGATTCTAAGATGTGGGGCTGATATCACTTTTGGCAAAGCAGTGTTATCATTGAAAGTTCATCATTGTTGAGTTAATCACAACACTTTTACAGGCTGGACTAAGTATCTTTGTTTTAGACTAAAGTCGTGTGCCATATTGATTCGCGACTAAGTGTCAATAGAATTTGTACTATTCGGGGTTACATCATCTGTACTTGCAGTCGCAGGACAGGGAACATCACCGACACATAAACAAGGTTAGGTTGTTATAGTCTATGGATCAGAGGATCAATATAGAGCTTGTACAGATCGGCACTTGATATTCCCCCTTGTCTTATTCCTTGTTCAATAGGAATGCATCTCTGATACTCTGTTTTTCCTTTTAATGGATAAAGAAGAATTAATATGTAAGTTATTTATAATATTCCAGTGATTGCCATCGATACGAATGTGTAAAAGTCTTCTCATTAGGTTCTTATGGTTTACTACTACAAATGCGGATTATGCACCCAACAGCACAATGTTCAGTGGTAAGTTACTATAACTTGAAGCTTTGTAAAATGTTTCAAGAATAAGAGCAGCTTTGAGTAGGAATGTTGCTGCTGTAAATCCTCTTTGATGAGTACATAGTGAGCTAATTATTTGTTTGATTACTCTATTTTTCACAACTGATTCTATTAGTTTACATATTACAGGAAATCAGTGATCTATAGGTTTTGGAATCATCTTTAGATCTCTTGTTTTTATAAATTGGAGATAATAACAAAAGTAATTTTTCAATGTCATTTGTGAAAAATTGAAACTTTAACATTGGTGGTCGGTGATATTGCCTTGATATATGACATATACAGTGCTTGTGACAAAACCTTGCCGTGAATAATAAAATCAAGGGCACCTGTCAAGTTCAAGGTCATTTTTGATGTTCCTAACCCAAATGTCATATTTCAAGGTCAAATTTGTGGAATTTTAAAACATTTGCCACAACTTTGATTGGTAAGTGATATAGCCTTGATATTCCACATTTCTTTTGATTGTGACAAGGCCTTTCTGTGAAGACTAAAGTCAATGTCGTTTGTCAAGGTCAAGGTCAATGTCGGTTTTTCAAGGTGACTTTTTCTTAAAGAACAATTTTTAGCATTGGTCTTAACTTATAATTGGTAATTAATAAAACCTTCGTATTTTACAACATGATTTCTCAGGACAATACCTTTCGAGGGCACTATCTTCAGGTTCATATGTTGAGGCCAAGGTCATTTCAAGGTCAAATTCTGAAATATTGAAACTAACTTTTGAATTAACTAAGGATTGGTAAGTCTTAGAGCCATGATATTTCACATGTGTTTTCCTCAAGACAAGACATGCTTAACAAAGTCAATGTCATTGATCAAGGTCAAGGTCGTGTAGTGAATGGCCTTCATTCAAGGTATAAAAACTAAACTGGTAACTTTTAATTTTACTTTCGATTGGTAAGACTCTAACTGTTGAATATGGTATGGAGCAGCAGTTTTAGACAAAAGAAGACTTAAATCAAGGATTTCCATTTTCATGTGTCAAACCTCTGTTCCGAAAAATTGGCAGTTGCGTGGGCAATGGTGTTTAACAAACACATCTTGCATCTTGTTATCTTGAGTGAAGGACAGATTGTTTGCTCACTGTCTTGCCTAATTCTTTTTTCGCTCTGTCTAGTCCTTGTTCCAGTGAGTAAATGGTGGTGGCAGTGGCATTAGAACGTCCCAGGATCGAAACCCGGTCAGAATTTATATATATTGAGTCCATTTCACTCAGGTGAATAAATTGGTACTTGCCAATGTGCAAAATGTGGCCGGTACTAACTACCGAATTGTTAGTCAAAGACCATGGGTTGGGTCTTTTTTTTTTTTTTTTTTTTTTTTAACAATTGGTTGGTTTCAAAATACTTTTTTTATGAAGCTGGTTGTTTTTTCTCATCGGAGCACAAAGTGTTAAATGGTTAGCTATTGTAATCTGGATTTGGCCGTCGTCCGTTTACATCGTGTGTGGTAAATACAATGAGTGCTCAGATGTCTTTAAACTTATTCAAATTATTGGTCAATATGAAATCTTGGACGAGTTCGAAATTGGGTCAACTGGGGTTTAGCAAAAGGTAACGGGGTCAAAGTTTGGAAAAAAAACTGTTGTGCACTTTTTGTAACAGTCGACTTAAATCCCGGTAAGAATCTTCGACTGCATTTTATATGGATATATTTCAAATTTGGTTCAAGTTGGTTCAAAGTTAGGTCATAAGGACAAATATTTGAAAATCTTGTAGACAATCTAGAGAACAGATTTATTTGCTCAGACGTCCCGAAACTTTGTCAGAATATTTGCCTCCTTCTTTGTAGTAGTACCTAGTAGGAATAGTTGTCTAAAATAAATTTGTTGAAAAAAAAGACAACGAAACATTGAAAAGAAATGTAAAAAATAAGGAGAAATTGCTTGAAACAAGCGAGTTGTCCTTTTGTTCTCAATGTTTTCTTTCGTAATTACTTCCAGTGCATAAAAATTTCGGCTTGTGGGAAACTGGTAACACAAATAGGTTAAAGCATTTATTTCTTTTTTTGGAAACAATATAACGTCGTTGTTATTCTAAAACCTCGTAATTGCAGCTTGATCAAAGCTGTAGTTACGAGGTTTTAGTTTAACAACGACGATAATCTTAACAAAGTATAAGGAATGAAATGGAATAGGATAAGCATCGGATTTTTGTTGACACTGTAGATAAACAGAGAAGTGTTGTAAAATTATAAAATACCGGTTGAAACATTAACGTCCAGTTTACCGTCTAGGACATTCTAACAGTTTTAAGTTCAATATTTATATCATATCTTTGATAAGAGATAAGGTTTAATAGACAAACAATGACCAATGATGTCAGGTAAGGAAGCTTTAAATTTCTTAATTTTTCTGATAAAACAACACCGAAAACATTCAGTATATATACATGTAGTTTGTGTACGATCAAATTGTCGTAAATACAGCTTGTATAAGCTTATAACGCTCAATGAAACTATACGTACAGTGTGTTTCATTATACCTGTCTTTATTCTAAACCTTTATGGTTCTGGGCCCAAGGTTATTAAAGATTTCTCAGGCTAAGGCTCAATTTTCACAAAATTTTAGATTAAAATAAATGCATGAAAATAAAAGATAATATTAATAAGTTGTTATTTATAACAACTTTTTAATATCATCTTTTATGTTTATACATTAAAATGAGTAATAAAACAGAATTATGGCTTTAATCTCAAATTGAAAATAGAGAAAATTTTGAATTGAGCCTGAGAAAAGTTTTATAACCTCGGGCCCAGATATAATTATTCTGAGTACATGTGTAAACATCCATCTATATAGCAAATATAGTGAAATTTTGAATGATATATAATTTGTTTTAGTGTCTATGATTGTTTCCACTCTGTTTAACGTCAATCTTCTTTGTGATTTTTAACATGTCGTTTTTTGGCAATAACGACGTTCAAGGTCTTTATCTTGATTTATTATCACTATCAATCTCCATGTCTTCTTGCAAATGGATTGACACGTTTTCTCCATTGAATACTCTCTAAAATTATTCTGTTTTTGCTGGTGAATGGCTGTATACTATAAATTCTTGAAAGTTACCCCTAAAATGGTCAAATAGACTCGGGTTAGGCAATTGTTGCAGGCGTGTCTTTTCATTCTTGAGCCTGTAAAAGTCTATAGCACATGTGTGAACGTGCTGAGAACAAACACTGTTAGTGATACTAGTACCTGATTAATTTTGATAAATGTGACTTACTATTACTTAATATGTATATACATGTAGGTTCAGCAAGGTAGAATAACTTCACACAATGCTTCAACATTTTTAGAATGGCAGATATTGTTAAGAAATTTCATCTCTATTCAGACTAATTAGGAATGTCTGCCACAACTTTCTTTTTTGTGCTAATTTGACCTTTTGTGAAGAATGGCGTGATAAAGAGGAGAAATAGCTGTTCCATTTGCCAGCAGACATATTCAATGAAATTAATAACTCAAGATAAAGACTTGACATCATTATTGTCAAAAATTGATGTCATTGTTAAAATTTGTCAAACAAATTGACGTCAACCAGGGTGGACACTATTACAGGCAATATGACAAATTATATATCAACCAAAATGTTATTCTGACTGCCATACAGATGAATATTTACATAAGTTATCTGATTAGTTACATCAGAACAATAATGATTTAGAATAAGGACAGATATTATGAAGCACCCTGTATGCAAATATCCACTTTTGATTGCCAAATATTTTGTAATTTCTGGTAAAGGAAAGCAGACATGTTTTCTTAGTATCAATACGACGCAAATAAAAACAAGTTCACATACACCATCAAAACAGCCCTGCGTTCAGGACTAGAAAACAGCACACATTGTTTGTAATTATACCCCGCTTTGCACGTGCAAAGAGAGATATTATTTGCAAACAGTTTGCATCGTTTTGTCACCATGAATGCAGGGCCGGTCAAATTTTGAATGCATTTATACATTATCTGCAATCGAAGGACAATTCAGACGTTAACTGATGATTACCGGTATATTAGCTTCGTAAGGGAGTCGTCCTCAAATTAAAAGATGTCACACCAAATTCGCCCATTTACCTTATCGCTCTTGTTTTTAGGCCTCATTGCTGCCCTTTTATCACGCGTAATATATTTACTAAAAAAAACAACAGAGTTATCAAAGCAAACCAAATGTCATAACACCTAACGGGTTTAGAAAGGGCAATTTTCAAGTAGGTTCGTACGAGCTATTATGATTTGTCTTAGTCAGCGTTAAAGTTACGTACCGATAATTTTTTTCAGTTGTGTAGTAGGTTCTAGACTGGCTCCCGTCCCACTGATCTGAAGTATTGTGAAAAAATAAGCCGAATTCAACTAGAGAAAGAAAATTTCTTATCAGCTTATATTCTCTGACTGGCCGATCAGTGTCGGTTTTTGAGAATATGGGAGGTAATTTGAAATAAAATAGTTGCACATGAGTGATCTACCTTATTAATTTAAAAACTAACTGACAGCATTGGAAGCCAGGCTAAGTAGTTTCAGAAAAAGATAATTTGAAATGAGTAACCAGGAATTTGTATTCAGAAATAGATAATTGGAAATGAGTAACCAGAAATTTGTATTCAGAAAAAGATAATTTAAAATGAGTTACCAGAAATTTTTATTCAGAAATAGATAATTTGAAATGAGTAACCAGACATTTGTATTCAGAAATAGATAATTTGAAATGAGTTACCAGAAATTTGTATTCAGAAATAGATAATTTGAAAAGAGTAACCAGAAATTTGTATTCAGAAAAAGATAATTTGAAAAGAGTAACCAGAAATTTGTATTCAGAAATAGATCATTTGAAAAGAGTTACCAAAAATTTGTATTCAAAAATAGATTATTTGAAATGAGTTACCAGAAATTTATATTCAGAAATAGATAATTTGAAATGAGTTACCAGAAATTATTCAGAAATAGATAATTTGAAATGAGTTACTAGAAATTTGTATTCAGAAATAGATAATTTGAAATGACTTACCAGAAATTTGTATTCAGTAATAGATAATTTGAAATAAGTTACCAGAAATTTGTATTCAGAAATAGATAATTTGAAATGAGTAACTAGAAATTTGTATTCAGAAATACATAATTTGAAATGAGTTACCAGAAATTTGTATTCAGAAATAGATAATTTGAAATGAGTTACCAGAAATTTGTATTCAGAAATAGATAATTTGAAATGAGTTACCAGAAATTTGTATTCAGAAATAGATAATTTGAAAAGAGTAACCAGAAATTTGTATTCAGAAAAAGATAATTTGAAAAGAGTAACCAGAAATTTGTATTCAGAAATAGATCATTTGAAAAGAGTTACCAGAAATTTGTATTCAGAAATAGATAATTTGAAAAGAGTAACCAGAAATTTGTATTCAGAAATAGAAAATTTGAAAGAATAAACAGAAATTTGTATTAAGAAATAGATAATTTGAAAAGAGTAACCAGAAATTTGTATTAGATAAACTTTGTCATCATTAATTATGGAATAATTTGTCTGGGGGAAGAGCGGTTGCCATTTGACGTTGTGTTGACAGAAGGCGGTAAAAGATTTCAAGATGTCTTACCTATCCTGTTTATCTCACACTCTATAAATAAATTTTGCAACCATTACTTTGCCAGGAAATGATTTAATGGTTTTATGAAGTAAGTGTATTTATTGAAAACGATCCATAGTTTCGTTAACATTCAAAATTCAAAATCGCACGAAATCTTTACAGAAAATTAATACCGAAATGTCAACAAAATAGGCCACACATGCGTATAGGCCACAGCCACCTTTGTAACTTCGCTAAGATCATTAAACATTTCCAGTCACATCAAGTCAATTGTCTCTCAGTCACGAAGCAGGGGCCCGTTTTACAAAACACCTTAAGAAATGATCGTAAGTCAAAATCACAAATCGTACCTGATGTTTTCATTCTTTGATAGATTTTGCCAATGAGATGTTGTATGGCAGAATTCAATATTTACTTACTTCTGTAGACGCAACTTTAATTTTTGACGTACGCAAAAAATGATTGTAACATCGCTTGAACGACATGGAATTGTGAAATAGTAATTGACATTTCCTAACATTCTCCATCCCCCAATTTAATACCCGAAGGCAAACTACAAAATCTGAATTTTCTGCTTTGAAAACCTATCTGAAAAGTATTTGAATAATGAAAGAGTATTTAAAACGAAAATCCAAAATTCGTATATGATTATTGTTTATTTTATCGAAAGTAAATACTTTTAAGCTTATGATACAAAAAGATGTATGCAATTGAGTAAATGAAACAAACGAAAAATTTCAAACTTTAATCAAAATGAAATAAGAAGCCGAAGTTATTTTTTAAGGACATTTCGGCTTTTCCAGAAGGCCTTTTAAAGTTATTTTAATGTTTGCGTTCCATTCGGAATATGATCAGTTGCTTAGACATTTCTAATATTTTAGTCTTAGTGTTTATCCTGTTAATACTCGGTGTCGTATCTGGTACCCGCGCTTTCGTCAACAATGGTGATGCGTATGAGGCGTTCCTCACAACCGGGGACCAGTCTCGCAAGCTGTCCCGACAAACTATCGTACCAACAGCTTCCAGCTCACAGGGCTACTCGGTCTGGGTTGACAGAAACAAACGACGACAGACCGTAGACGGATTTGGAGCCGCACTTACGAATTCAGCAGCATATGTAATATATCACAGTCCACAGCGGGATCAGATCATGCAAGATTTGTTCGGGTCGAATGGACTCGGTAAGTTTTCATTGTTTCTCTATTTTGGCAACAGCAATTTTTCACTTTAAATCTCATATTTCGGACCATTTATTACAAAATAAATTCTTTTTCGCGTTGATGTGTCCAGGAATAAAGTCTGATGGAGGGGAAGTTATATGTAAAAGGTAAAATCCGAGGGCTGAGCCCGAGGATTACTTTGAATAAAACTCCTTCCCATCCCCACCCCCTACCCATCAGAATCATCGCGGAAATGAAATTTTATCCTTCATAACACGATCACAATTCTTAAATTAGTTTTATTACCCTTTTCTGGGTAAAAATTGTAAAATTACATTTTTCGGGTTGTAAAATTAATAGATAAGTAATGATATTGACATTCTGAGAAATTCACAGAAAACGAAGCGCATTATTTAGCACGTGGTTTATATGACGTCAAAAGCATCAACGTTCCCAATAAAGATGACGCATGACGTCATAAATGGAAGGAGCTATCTATGTACACAGTAAAATACATTGCAAATGAATGAATTATATAGAGAATGAAGTAATGTAATTCTTAATTCAGCATGAAATCAACGAGGGTGTTGAAACTTGCATACCTTATTCAAGGTATTTATGTGCAAAACTTGATTCATTCCATTTATTCAATGTATAAAACATAATTTTTAGATATATAAAAAAAATCGAAAAGATAGTCCATCTATTCATTCAATAAATATCTCAAAATGGCGATTGGAAACAATGGTGGAATATGAATTTAATGTAAGCAAATATTTGAATGATCCAAGTTCATCAAGCCTTACCAATATATCTAGAGTTTGTTTATGTATAAGAGAAAACTAATCCGGTGAAATTTACTTTTTTTTAAAGATTTTGTCAGGAACATTATTACATTAGTAAACTTTTGTGCAGGAATGAAATAAATCTGAATGTTAAAACCTATTTCTAGAATAGGTTAATATTAATTTTGCAACATTTTGCAATTTTGGGGGATTGTGCGATAAAATTGCAACTTGTACCTTAAACAAAGAATTTATTTTAAATCGACATACTCACGACATAATAAATCAAATTCTGTTCACTTATTTCGACAGTTCACCGATTGATCGAAAGAAGAAAGCTCAGGACTCTTTTTATCTTATTCATTTTTTTACAATCTTATAATCAAAGTTTTCTAGGCTGATATTTTATCATTGACAGAAAAAAAACGTTAGATACACTCAGAAAAATGCTCATATTATTTTTCTTGGGTCGGTTACCCCAAGTTTTTTGTTGTTTTCTTGTCAGGCACAAACTAAACTAACTAAATGCAAGTTTGAGCACGTGCGTGACATTTCCAACAACTTGACATGTGAGTACATCGAGCCTAGACAGCCAGATAGAGAAGTTATAGGCTCGCTTGACTGTTTGAAGATACTTCAAGTCCTTCGAGTCCTTATCTATGTACAAAACGCATAGTAAACACTCTGATCAGACTGTGCAGACGCACAGACTAACCAGAGTCATTGCATTGCGGACATTCAAAATTGTTGGAAATGACACGAACAGGCTCAATTTAAAGGAAATGTGAATGTTTTAATTAACTGTAGTTTTGGTCCTTAAGGTATTTAGATACCATTATCGAAAGAACTTTCTTGACATCCAGCGTTGCTGACGAATTTATTGTCAATGAACAACTCGTGAGTTGTGTGACATGCTTGTGTTCTTTGAATAAAAAAGTGAAGAGAGATAAAAAAAAAATCTAAAGGATTCATATGGTGAAAGTTGCACAATCAATCTTATATTTTAGTTTAGGACTATTTGAAAAACTATATGGTTGTACGATTTTGAGCCGAAAGTTCAGGGGCCCGTTTTACCAAACTTCTTACGAAAAAAATGACGATATGGCAAAATCAAAAATCGAACCTGGTGTTTTCATTCATTGATAGATTCTGTCTTGCAATATCTCATTGGAATCGTCTTTAGAAGACGACTCTTATGAGATTTTGCATGGCAGAATAACATATTAAGTTACTACTGTAGAAGCAACTTTGATTTTTGACTTACACAAAAAATTATCGTAAGATGTTTAGTAAAACGGGCCCCTGGCTACTCATTACTTTAGTACTGTCAATAACTCGATGAAATCGAATTTACCATAATAAACAAAGATGACCCTTCTTATTGTATCTAAAAGACCATATATTGGTGAAAACTTCAAATAGACCTTATATATCTCTGGTGAACACTGAAGACGCCGACGTAACTTCTCTGTGCGATCGCTTCGCGGTTTAAGCATATCCCGAGAAAGGTCCTTGGAGTAAAATTGGGAAAATGGGAAATTGTTCCTTATCCATTTTTCCTTGTATATAGGCCTACATACACATACGTTTTAATAGAGTTTCATCCTATCTGGTTTTCCCTTCAGTTGTTCTTTGAAATGAGAATGGTTTAAATCATTTCAAAGTTTGATATTATTATTCATTTAACTGCAGCAATTAGCTACTTACGAATGACAATGGGAGCGTCTGACTTTATGGCCGTACACCCGTACACTTACGCGGACAGTTGGAACGATTACGATCTTAACCAGTTTAGTATATCAAACGACCAGGCCTTCTTTATTCCCATCCTTCGACAAGCTATATCCATCAACCCGCAATTAAAAGTTATGGCTACCCCATGGAGTGCACCAGCATGGATGAAAGACAACAACAACTTAAATGGCGGGAATTTTAACGGAAACGACCGGAATTATAGAACCTACGCAAACTACTTTCTGGAGTTTATTCAAGCCTACGCCTTACAGGGTATTCGTATTGAATCGCTGACTGTTCAGAATGAGCCTCAATATGAGACCGGGGAATATCCCAGTATGAAAATGTCGCCGGAACAACAAAGGACCTTTATTAAGGGCTATTTGGGGCCACTTTTTAAACAACACGGCATCTCGACAAAGATATTAATCTGGGATCATAACTGGGATGGAGCCTGGTTCCCAGATTCAGTCCTCAGTGATAGTATGTACTCGTAACTATTAATATACCCGTATACACAAAGAAAGAAGTATTGCAACATCAAATTTATGTACTTCTAAAGTACGTTCAATAAAAACAGAATATGAACCGCATCGAATATTCATTGGACATTCTTGAACGCCAAGTACATGAACTGTTATCTCGTATTCAAATTCTGGTTCTGGACCCGAGGTTATAAAACTTTTCTCGGACTCAACTGAGAATTTTCTCAAATTTTAAATAAATGTTTGAAAATAAAAGATTATAACAGTTATTTATAACAACGTATTGATATTATCTTTTATGTTAGTACATTTAAATGAGTATTAAAACAGTTCTACGGCTTCAATCCCAAATTGAAATCTGACAAAATTTGAAATTGAGAATGAGAAAAGTTTATAACCTCGGGCCCAGATTTTACAGATGTTACAATAGTAATGATTAGTTTCATATCCTCCGTCTGATCAAGGGTATGAGGAGAAAAGTGAATGCCGTGATTGTCCTCGCGTTTGGATGTTCGTGTTATATGCTGTACTGTTAGTGTGTTGACCACTCTAGGATTAGAGAAAATGATTAGGTTGTAATCCCATATAGCGTTTTCGACGTAGCAAAAGTAAATTCTGTACGAATTATTGATGAAAAAATGTTCTTTTTTAAATGGTCATGAAATGCATGAAATGGCTAAATTGAAAAAAAGGCTTTTATTCAGTTTTATGACAAATTATATAAGCCCCACTGGAAATGATTGCTTTTGTGTAAATAACGTCAATTCACCACAGCTCACTTTCATTAAGAAAAACTTTTTTTGAATTCGGATGATGCGATACTTTTTTCTATGTGTATATATCTATTTAACTGAGCTTTATGGAGGCCTACACTTGTCGAACATGATAACTTTGAAAACAGTGTTAATAAATCTAGAATGTAAATTAGCATACAAGTAGCTCATAAGGAAAATGTCACATAAAGAAGTTAATTAACTTTGATTTCTTGGGAAAGCATTGCGCTATCAGGTAATTTCAAATTAAAGGAAAGTATCGGTCGAACTCGAAATTAACTTACCCGTAATCCTGTGAAAGCGATTAACCGTTTCTTGGAATCTTGTTTTGAGATTTTTTTTCACAAAATATTTACTCTAAGTTAACTGTGTCATGTCATGTGCACAAGGAATTAAATTTTGCGATTCATACATTACGAAATACCCGGATCTTTTATTAAAAGAAACACTACATGTAACTATAGATTCGTCGGTAAAAAATGGCAATAATTTAAGAAATTCATGCCAATAATTTTATTTGCCTATCATTTTCTCTGTCACACAGGTAGTATAAACCAGTATGTAGCCGGGGTTGCCTGGCATGGATATAGTGGCAGGCACGATGAACCGGAGAAATACCACAATAGTCATCCCAACCTGGGTATGTTCTAGTGTAATTATTTACACGAGTTTGTGTGTGTGTCGTTTCGAATAATTTCATAATTATTCTAATGAACTACATTGAAAATACTTTTAATATCACAGGTGGGAACATATAAGCAGACAATTGGACATAATCCGCATATAATCATTTTGCAATTATTAATAATATAATAATATATAATATTACAATATATGTTGTTCTTTTGAAAGTAACATGTGCGCCAAATGAATACAATAGGCCAAACTTATTTCTGGCCCGAATCCTACCCGGGCGTAGACTGGTCCAACTGTCAACTACCAGAATAGCTTATTCTAGGCTGTTTTGATAGTCGATATTTGGACCAGTCTAAGACTGGTAGCCCGCTGTCCGAGACACTCCGATACAGCGGGCAACAATACCCGCCCGGGACCAAAAATAAATTTAATTATCTTAAGTTTTTGTAGGACGACGACCACAACGACCCTAAGGCTACAACATCAGAGCTAAAATGTAATGACATACATATCCCTTTTGAAAATATAGATTGCTCTTTAGATACGGAATATATCGAAGGGTTAGCACAAGACTATTGTAAGTGCTTATATATTTATAGGCACTTACAATAGTGTCGCGCTGACCCCTCGATATCTTTCAAGTTTTAAGTGAATGATCTAAGAAATACTAGGGCTATGACAAAACTTTTAAAAAAAAAAAAAAAAAAAAAAAAAAAAAAAAAAAAACGCCGATGACGAGGTGGTCATAACAATAATTTGGGTTTTCTTCGAAAACAGTCAAACTAAAAACGACGCCATAATAGCAAATTCAACCTCTACGCCCGACACATACAAGGTCTGGACCAAAGAAGATAACAATTCGGGTAAAGAGAGAAGCAGTGATTTGGGCATAAATACAACTAAATCAAAGACATCGATCAGGGCCCGAGATTATAAAACTTTTCTCATACTCAATTCAAACTTTTCTTTAATTTCAATTTGAGATTTAAGCCGTAATTCAGTTTTATTACTCATTTAAATGTATTATCATAAAAGATAATGTTAATAAGTTGTTATAAATAACAAGTTCTTAATATTTTCTTTTATTTTCATGCATTTATTTTTATCTAAAATTTGAGAAAATTTTCAGTTGAGCATGAAAAAAGTTTCATAACCTCGGTCCCTGTTACTATGCAGAAGAGCTGTGTCGTTGTTTTCGCAAAGTCCTCAAGTTGGCTTTTTAATAGCGACTCTCAAGTAGTCTCATCTCATGATCAAGAATATTCGTCTATTGTTTTAGGTATGTACTTTACGGAGATATCCGGTGGTCAATGGGACAGCAATTTTGCTAGCATCCTGACCTGGGATACGAGGATTATTACCATTGGACAGATGAGGTCGTGGTCGAAATGCTTCCTCTTTTGGAACATAGCTCTAGACGACAACCATGGACCAAAGGTAAAGTATTCCTTGTTTCCTTTTCGAAGTACTGTAGATATGTACGGACACAATTTCGTATTTGTACAAAATTTTAAGCATGTAAGTCGAACAATTTTAGTCAAGGGGGAGTAAAAACTATGAAAAAAGGGGCTTATAAATAATTTTACACTGACCTTTGATTTGATAGATGGATGGCCAGCATATTTACGGACATAATGTCAGAGACTAGCCCTGTGTTCAGGTTACAAAAGGGTGCAAAAAGTTTTCCAAATATTCCCCGCATTGCACGTGCACTTGCGTGCAAATCGGGTATAATTGACAAACTGTTTTCACCGCTTTGTCATCCTGAAAGCAGGGCAGTTTATTAACAAAAAGGATAGTGATCACCATCAGTATTACTCTTGGGTAGGTTTTCAATAAAAAAGCTAGTCTAACCCGTTTTATTAAGGAAACATAATCCGTATTGTAAGAAAAACAAGATGTGTTTGTGAAACACGAATGCCCCCGTAACAGCATTTTTTCAAAGTTTTACCTTGACAGATGACCTTGACCTTGTCACATGACCTTGACTTTGGCACCAGCGGATGCGGATCATAGAGCTCTATCATCATGCCAAATATAAGCCTTTTATCTTGAATAGGCTTGAAGATATTGACAATGTTAAGTTTTTTGGCTAACTTTTTGAGTTATTTGACCTTGAGAGATGACCTTCACCTTGTCAAATGACCTTGACCTTGGTACCAGCAGATGCGGATCATTGAGATCTATCATCATGCCAAATATAAGCCTTTTATCTTGAATAGGCTTGAAGATATTGGCAATGTTAAGTTTTTTGGAGTAATTTGACCTTGACAGATGACCTTGACCTTGTCACATGACCTTGACTTTGGTTATGGCAGATGCGGATTATTTAGATCTATCATCATGAAAAATATTAGCCTTGTATCTTGAATAGGCTTGAAAATATTGACAATGTTAAGTTTTTTGAGATATTTGACCTTGAGAGCTGACCTTGACCTTGTCAAATGACCTTGACTTTGGTACCAGCAGATGCGGATCATTGAGATCTATCATCATGCCAAATATGAGCCTTGTATCTTGAATAGGCTTGAAGATATTGGCAATGTTAAGTTTTTTGGTTAACTTTTTGAGATATTTGACCCTGATAGATGACCTTGACCTTGTCACATGACCTTGACTTTGGTATCAGCAGATGAGGATCATTGAGATCTATCATCATGCCAAATATGAGCTTTGTATCTTGAATAGGCTTGAAGATATTGGCAATGTTAAGTTTTTTGGTTAACTTTTTGAGTTATTTGACCTTGAGAGATGACCTTGACCTTGTCACATGACCTTGACTTTGGTATCAGCAGATGCAGATCATTGAGATCTATCATCATGCCAAATATGAGCTTTGTATCTTGAATAGGCTTGAAGATATTGGCAATGTTAAGTTTTTTGGTTAACTTTTGCAGACAGACAGACAGACAGACAGACGGATGGAAAGACGGACAGACGGACAACGGTAAAACAATATGCCCCCGATCTTTCGATACGGGGGCATAAAAATTCAGAATAAGATCATAGACTTAATTCCAGTCTCCGAGAGATATGGGCTCCTTTTATCCAAGATTTGATTCATAAGTTATTTACGCGGCCATTTTTCTCATGAATGATCACATCTCCATTCCAGAAGGATGTCGGAGGCTGTATGGACTGTCGGGGTGTCATAACTGTCCACAATGGTGGTGGATATACCAAGAACGCAGAATACTACGCCATCGGACATTTTAGTAAATTCATTCAGCCAGGCGCCGTGAGGCTCGAGTCTAACTTCGTCAGCTGGGATGACCTTCAGACCGCAGCGTTTGTCAATCCGGACGGCACGACCGTGATCGTGGTCCAGAATCCGAGCTCCAGTAAATCTGCAAGCTTCTCTCTAGACATTGATGCTAAACATTATCATTACAACAACCTACCGCCACAATCTGTTATAACATTTATAAAGTAACATTAATAGAATCAATGTAGCTAAGGACCTTTTTTGAAGAAAAATGGTTCCCTCACGAAGTAGACAAATAAATTCTAGACAGTCAATAAAAATGAAAATACATTTTGGATAATTTTCTGAATCTATAATGGTGATCCTACCGTTCTGTGTATCAATTTTAGAAATGCAACCTCTGGTTGAGCTCAACTGTAACCACTCTCTTTCCAAATATTTTTTTATCGAGATCCTAGATGGTCCTTTTTGCTTGACGAGCAACAAAGATAATTGTGACCCGTCACACAAAAGGGGCCATCTGGGTAGGACGTAAAGTGTCGACTGTAGTTAGACTGCCTGTACTGCGCAGACTAAGGTCGAAACTTTTCACACTTTACTGATTTTCTGAATCTAGAGTGATCAATATACATTCCAGTGAAAGAATTTTTGTAAAACGACTTGTAATTGACCTGTACTATAATTTGACCCCTTGACCCCATTTTTGACCCTACTTGACCAATTTCAAACTTGACCTAGATTTGATATAGACAAACATTCTGACCAATTTTAAAGACATTTGGGCCAAAAATGTGGCCTCAAGAGTGCACACAAGTTATTTCTAAAATTTGACCCATTGTTCCCATTTTTGACCCCACCTGACCAATTTTGAACTTGACCGAGATTTGATGGAGACAAACATTCTGACCAAGTTTCAAGACATTTGGGAAAAAAATGTGGCCTCTAAGGTAAAGTTTGACAACGGACGATGGACGATTGACAACGGACAACAGCCCATCACAATAGCTCACCTTGAGCACTTTGTGCTCAGGTGAGCATGACTTCACAGGGATGTGCCAGCGTAATAAAAGCTATTGAACATATTCATTTCTATATGGTTAAAATCAAGACCAAGTCTCTGCTTTACTCCTTCGAAATAACACCATATCATTTTTCAGGATTATGGGATATTGTTATAAGCAACAGAAGTGTTCACTCTGAAACCTGAAGAAAGGACAATAAGAAATTTTAACCAACTTTAATAGATGACCTTGTCACCTGAAAATGCTTATTATTGGATTCTATCATCATGCCAAATTTAAATATTGAATCTTGAAATGGCTTGTTTCAAAGTGTTTGGTAATTATGTTAAGATTTTTGGTTAAGTTTTGCAGGCAGACAGACACACCAACAGAATGATTACGGTACTGATCTAATCAATGCAGGGGCATAAAAATAGAGGATATTAAATGAGTGGTCATAGAATACCGAATTTATTAAACGAGTCATTCATAAACAGATTTAAACGAGGCTGTGTCGAGTTTTTATCTGTTTATAGAAGACGAGTATAACAAATTCTATATTTTATGAGCACAAATTTTGTATTTCATTTATAATATGACACAAGTTTTTGCAAAAAACTCTTCAAAATTCTTGAAATTCAACGTTTTAATTTTTCGCAAAACTTTTAACAATGTTTAAAACTGACATCACAATATATAAATTATGACGTCATTTTTGAGGTTACAAAATAATGTTACTATTTGCTCTGAGCTCATTTAAATAGCCATTCCACTAGTGTAATAACACCCGTGTAATTTCAAAAATATTCAACAGGGTTATTTCACTCCCCTGACAAAGGTCATATTATAAATAAATGTATTTGTATGTGCATGTGAAAATGGAGATAAAATATAGACTAACTTGACGGTTTTCTGACCTTAAGTATGTAGAACAAATAATAACAGTCGTCAAAATATATTTGTCCAATTCTTTTATTGAAGCATAATCAAAGATAAACTGCACAAAAATATTGCACTACATTTGTACATTGAATAGTAACACATAAATAACATGAAGACTAGCCCTACATTTAGGATGACAAAACGCTGCAAAATTGTTTGCAAATGATTCCCCACTTTGCATGTGCACTTGCATGCAAAGCTGGGTAAACTTTGAAAACTGTTTGCACAGATTTGTCATCCTGAATGCAGGGCTGCCCTGCATTCAGGATGATAAATCTGTGCAAACTTTTTGCTCATTATTTATGGCTTTGCATACACCATTGATTGCAAAGAAGAGTATAATTTGCAAATAGTTTGCACTGTTTTATAAACCTGAATGAAGAGCTGGAAGTCCAACAAGAGCATTGCATGCAAGTGCCTAAAATAGATTTATCCCCTTTGATATTTTAGGTTGTTCTTTTGATAGTGAACACAGATTCAAAGTTTTATTGCAAATTCGAAGTATTGATTCAATGATGACTTAATTAACACAGACAAGGAGGCAATGGTTTATGCCGTTTTATTTTACATCGATTGGGAAACTAGCTCTTACAACTTAGATTAATTTCTCTCAATTCTTCTCCCAGGAAAATTCACCAGAACTCATGCAAAAATGTGTAGGCCAATGAAAGACCGTCAAAAGCCGCTCCTGAGAATAAAACACAGATCCTTTTGGTCAAGAGGCCGACGCTCTACCTCTAGACCACAGACACCACACTAGGCAATACCTTGTATTATCTCTTGAAACAGCAAAGGAGAAAAAGTTCAGTGACATGGGTTAGAATTAAAAACAAATTAGAATCTTTATTAAATAATCACTATGGATGTATCCACTTCATATTGCACACAGCATATGCAGTATAACTAGGATAAAACCTTTTTGTGCATTTGGAATATTTATTTAAAGTAGAATGGTCAATATACCATGGTATTTTTCTTTTTTTTTTTGAGTTGACTGCAGACTATATATTTCAAATATTACTTTTCTTTAACTTTTTCCTTAAATATGAAAACAGCTCCTAGTTTCATTAGTTCTTATATCGAAATAAGGTGCATGCAATAAATGTGGACATATTACATATAATTAGTACATTTCAATAAATAGCATGCATAATAAATAGATAAACAAAGAAGCACCTTATATATCATTATACAAGTAAGTTACTTTGGTATGTAATCTTGAATGAATTGTATTCTAAATACAAATATTTATGTTGTCTGCCTTTATGATAATTGAGCCAGTGTGAGACATTTCCAACAATTTGAAACATACACGAGGTAGAAATATTCAGTAGAAATATTCAGTAATTTAGATAGAAAGACACTGCAATAGCAAGGTAAACCTATTGTCAGATGTCACATCTAGTCCTAATCTACCCACAGAGTGCAGAGTGCAGACTGGTCAGACTGTGCAGATGCACAGACTGACCAGAGTCTTTGCTTTGCGCACATTTGACATTGTTGAAATTATCCAGCACAGGCTCAATTAATTTTAGTTAAAGTGCAAAGAAAGCTTGATTTTACAGAATTGGTCTCAAAACCCACAATCTGGATGTTTTCGCGTCCCTGAGAGAGAGCTAGTGGCTTAATACAACTTCTACCCAATTCTATAACTGAGTTGACTGGCCTTTGGGCTGGCCATTAATGTTTTGCCTATTAACACACCCTGGTGTTAATGGGGTTTGAACCAACAGTCTTCAGGTCAAGAGTCCAGCGCCTTTACCAATCGCTGTTGAGGCTGTATATCTTTTATCCCAAACAATCAAATAACAACTTACAAGAAAGATTTGGCTGGCAACAACCAAAATTCCAAATATTGATTAATCCAATGCCACACATCCTACCCTTTTGAAATCCTGGAAGAAAAGCCCTCCAAAACAAAATTGTGGATGACCACTGTTTTCTTCCCAAACAAGACTTTTCAAAAACAAGTCTTTTCAAAATTTAAGACTAAAGTTGTTGTTACATTTTTGTTGAATTGGATCAGTCTGGAATTTTTTTGATATGGTTATAGGTAAAATGAATTTCTGCTAATCATATTTCAGCCTGTGTGTGACAATTCCAACAATTTCACATGTGCCTGGTGGACAAACATCAAGCTGCGTGGACAACCACAAGTCCATTGAAGATCAGAGCTACATATAGATGGGGTTTTTTGAATTTTAGGTCAATTTTTCAATACAAACCCTACTTTATTGGTTAAGACGATTCCAATGAGCACCCAAAGCATAGGGTTTAATTGAGATATAAAAATTTTAGACAGGCTTTACCCCCCTCTTAAATGTACCTATAAAGATATTCTACAATGGTGAATTAAGCACATTGCGAAGACTCTAATCAGACTATGCAGATGCACTGTACACACAAGAAATTATTAACAATGTCAAACACTGGCTCATATGTATATCCAAAGATCATGATTTCTCCTTGCGAGGTGTCACTCCTGGTTGAGAAGGCAGCAATCGTTTAGTCCGTGTGGATCTATCCAGATCTATTACTTGCTGAACACATTTGGTCAAGGTACCAAGAGACTCCTGCAAATCACCACAGATATATTCTAACTGTTCAAACTGAGTCTCTGATAGAAACACAGAATCTGACGCATCCATGCACCGTCGACTAATTTTGAGGAGATCAATCCCTGAAACTCTAGTCAATTGATCGGAACACTTTTTGATGAGGTCGGAACATTTAATTAACTGTCTCACATCTGATTCTGTACCTGTAAATAAGATTATCATGAAGTTTATCAACATATCAGCAAGAAATAATTGAATCAGGTCAAAAAACCTGATCAGAAAAATAAACCTATTTAATAACTGTGATTCCAATGTTCAATTATTCTATTTTTAGTTTTGGATATGACTAACAAGTATTCTGCATAGGGAAAATTTTTTGTCCATCATGGTCCAACCAAAAATGACTTAAAATCAATAAAATATTTAATTCCTTACTTGGTTTATTTGACATCAATTGGAAAAGAAATTCTCACAACAAAGTTGATTTCACAACAAAGTTAAATCCCTCTTGATTCTATTTCCTGGAAAATTCACTGGTACTTACCGCAAAAGTGTTGGCCAATAAGATCCATAGCAGTCCGAAGAATTCAACTAGGGACCTTTTAATCAAGAGGCTGATGCTCTACCTCTAGACCTTCAATACCTTGATTATGGTCTTTTTTTGACATTTAAATATGAAATGGAGAAAAAATTTAAGTATGCTTGTGAGCACTGTCACAAAAGCCAGTTATGCCTGCATACAAAATGTCTAGCCATTGTAACCAACTTTGCATGTGGAAACATGGTTCCCTTTATTTCAAATGTTCTTATTCCTCATAACTTTCAAGAGTGATTTCATATTAAACACAGGACAGATCCTTCATGATATGATAGAATCAAACACCACTTACCCTCCACAATTGGTTCTGTATATTGGACTAGTAGACCTGCGGCCTCAACTAATGAACTAACATGGGATATCAACAACTGTGAACGTCTATAATTACCACTGCAGAATTCTAGTGGGCAGTGAAATGATTTCTCAAACATGCTGTTCTCTACCTCAACCTGAAACACAACATCAGATGAACTTAAGTTTAAAATACCTTAAAAATTCTAATAGAGCCCAAAGCTTTAACATAACCCCACCCCTCTTCAGATATCAAAATTAACCATCAAACGCATGTTGTTGTTTAAAACTTGAAGCCTCTAAACCCCTACCCACACAGATTCTATTCAACAATGATTTCAACAGAGGGTCAATGTAACTTTTCACTACCAAAATGTTAAGTTTTTGAGTTCCTACAATGCTTAGAAAAATGATTTGTTGTAAGTTTCTTTTATTTTAAGAAGGCAATATACTTTAGATAATTCAATAGGCCTGAAAACCTCACTCCAACACTATGGTAAATTGAGTTCATTCATATTCCCCTTATGTTTTGATCTCGACTTTAGTTAATCTCTGGTTTTCAAATAATGAATATAAAAATGTTTGCAGATTGTTGACATTAAAAGGGACTTTAGTTCCTCAGACTTGGCAGTTATGTATAATCAACAGTTAATGCAGAAAGAATGGAAGAGGGGAGGTTTCTATAATTTCGTCTTCAACATTTTCACACTCCTCTAAACTTCTTCTCCCAGTTAGACAGTACCTGTATTTCCTGACATTTTAACAGTAAATCTTTACACGATGACACACAAATTTCCACATTCTGGGGTAGTTTCTCTGTACTCTGAAATAACATGTAAAACATACTACAGTCAGAAAACTACTAACAAAGATCAAAATATTCATGCTACAAGACTGATAGGTTGCGACTCCTGAGTATGTAATCTTGACAGGGTAATTATTCATGGTTTACATAGAGGATATTGAATGGGTGGTCATGGAATACTGAATTTATTAAACGAGTCATCTATAACAGTTAAAAACGAGGCTGAGCCGAGTTTTTATCTGTTTTAGATGACGAGTTTAATAAATTCTGTATTTCTTTGGCACAAATTTTATATTCTATTTATAATGTGACCCTAACTTTTGCGAAAAATCGTCAAATTTCTTGAAATTCAACGTTACAATTTAAAACTGACGTCACAATATATACATTATGACGTCTTTTTCGCTGTAACAAAATAGCATTGCTAATGGCTCTGAGCTCATTTGCATACTTATTCCACTAGTGTAATAACACCCGTGTAATATCAAAAGTATTCAACGGGGATATTTCACTCCCGCAACGGAGGTCATATTATAGTCATAGTTAAACCTTATCTTGTACTCCCAGCAATTTCACACCTTTTGGTATTCAGGTTAAACAAAGTCATTAATCATATGAAAGTGACTACCTACTTCCCTAATCATTTGAAACAAGAGGCTCAAGAGGGCCTGTATTGCTCCAATGGCTTTCAAATATATCAATGACAAGAGGACCAAGATGGTCCTAGATCGCTCACCTGAGTCTCTATGACCCCTGGGACATCACATTAATTAGATAGGCAAATTTCAAAAAGAAGATAATTGCCTAAGATCAATACCATGGAACCTTTTCAGCGAAGAGCAAGACAGATATGCCATTTTGCTCTTTGATTCTATGTAAAAAGGGATGCACCTGGGTGGACCCCAAAAGTGACCCCAGGGTCTTGATATGAACAAACTTGGAAAAGGTCCATAAGATGATATTACATTCTAAATATGAAAGCTATCTGCCTTCTAGTTTCAGAGAAGAAGATTTTTGAAGATTTTCATTTTTTTACCCTTCGTGCTCAGATGAGCTGAAAGGGATGCGCCCGGATGAACCCAAATATGACCCAAGGGTCTTGATATGAACAAACTTGGTAGGGGCCCACAAGATGATGCTACATACCAAAAATGAAAGCAGTGTGCCCTCTGGTTTCGATGAAAGAAGATTTTAAAAGATTTTCCCAATTTGATTCTATGTAAAAAGGGATGCACCTGGGTGGAACCCAAATATGATCCTAGGGTCTTGATATGAACAAACTTGGTAGAGGTCCATAAGATGATATTACATACAAAATATGAAAGCTGTCTGCCTTCTGGTTTCATAGAAGAAGATTTTTGAAGATTCATTTTTTTACCCTTCATGCTCATAAGAGATAAAGGGATGCACCCGTGCAAAGCCCAAATATGACCCAAGGGTCTTGATATGTACAAACTTGGTGGAGGCCCACTAGATGATGCTACACACCAAATATTAAAGCTGTCTGCCATCAGGTTACAGAGAAGAAGATTTTTAAAGATTTTCGTACTTTGATTCTATGTAAAAAGGGTTTGGCCTGGGCAAAGCCCAAATATGACCCCAGGGTCTTGATATGAACAAACTTGGTAGAGGTCCACTAGATGATGCTACATACCAAATATGAGAGCTGTCTGCCTTCTGGTTTCAGAGAAGAAGATTTTAGAAGATTTTCATTTTTTACCCTTCATGCTCATAAGAGATAAAGGGATGCACCCATGCAAAGCCCAAATATGACCCAAGGGTCTTGTTATGGACAAACTTGGTAGAGGACCACTAGGTGATGCTACCGACCAACTATATAAGTTGTCTGCCATCTGGTTACAGAGAAGAAGATTTTAAAAGATTTTCGCTCTTTGATTCTATGTAAAAAGGGTTGAGCCCGGGCAAAGCCCAAATATGACCCCAGGGTCTTGATATGAACAAACTTGGTAGAGGTCCACTAGATGATGCTACATACCAAATATGAAAGCTGCCTGCCTTCTGGTTTCAGAGAAGAAGATTTTTGAAAATTTTCATATTTTCACCCTTTTTGTTAAGGGTAAAGGGAAAGTTAAGGGTGGATTTCATTTATTTGAACAACTTTGGTAGAGCTTGACCCAAGGAACATCCCTGCCAAGTTTCATCAAGATTGGCCAACTGGTTTAGGAGGAGAAGATGTTTAAAGAAATTGTGGACGATGCACAACTGAGGACGGACATTCTACGATCCCAATAGCTCACCTTGAGCACTTCGTGCTCAGGTGAGCTAAAAAAAACTAAATCAGATATGAAGGTTTACAAGGAAATTTGTGAACAGGCCAAAAGATGGACAAAAAAACTGACTTAAGTGTAGGCTAAACCTGGAAAGCACCCATGCCAAGTTTCGTTTATATTTACACAATTGTTAGGGAGAAGAAGATATTTAAAGGTTTTATGGGCCAATCAACCACTCAAAGAACATTCATGCTGAGGTTTTATTAAATCAAGCCAATTGTAAGGACAAAATTTATGGACAAGGACATTTCTTAAATTTTTTATAAAAAGATAAGCCATGCCCTGCAGGGATGGGAAGATTTTAAAAGATTTTATAGTGAAAGTAAGCCCCCACCCTACCACGCCCATATTTGTGTGGGTCAATCAAATTTCTTGAACAACCAAAGAAGTTGGTCATCCAAGAAACATTCATTCCAAGTTTCATTGAAATCTGGCCAATGGTTTGGGAGGAGAAGATTGTGAAAGATTCTATAGTGAAAATAAACCCCCCCCTGTCATGCCAATATTTGGGGGTCAATTGAAACTTTTTGAACTTAAAATGAGGGTCACCCAAGAATCATTTATGCCAAAGTTTCATTGAAATGTGACCTATAGTGTAGGAGGAGAAGATTTTTAAATATCTTGTAGTGAAAATAAGCCGGCACTGCCATGCCCATATTTTGGGGTCAATCATAATTTCTAAGACAACTTTAGAAGATTGTCACCATAGGAACATTTCTTCAAAATCCGCCCATCTGTTTAGAAGGAGAAGATGTTTAAAGTTTACACACGGACACACTCACAACTGACACAATGCCATGACATAAATTCATTGGCCTTCAGCTAAAAAAAAGGTATCTATTGTGACACTGTTGCATCTAGTCTGGGCCATTGCAGAAATTCCACAACTAATTTGCAATTGTCCCCCTAAATAAAGATCGATGAGGCCAAATGGTGCAACAAACTATTGACACAAAATAAATACCGTATGGTGATTGACAGAGCTTGCTTTAATAATTGGCTCCCAAATTAATGTGCTGGCAGTTTTTAGAGCCTTTTCACTCTAAAAATTATGGATTGAATTGTACAAGTCATTCAAAAATGTCCACCTATGGACCCATTCACACAACTAGCCAGTAATGGAGGATTTAAAGATCTACCCTATTTCCTCTAATAATAGGGCCTTCCCTAATAGAAGCCCCCCCCCCCCTACATTTTTTACTAAGAAACCCCACTTCAAATACCTAAATTTTAGGTACTTTTTGAGACTTCTTTTCTAACTTGAGTTGAATTTCAACTCAAATTAAAGGGAAAAGGGTCCAAAAGACATAAATTCTAGTGTGTTTTTTTAAATCAGAAAATGTATACTAACAAAAAGCTCCCTGACCATGCTCTGGAGATATTGACCTAGTTTCACAATTAATAATTCACCCTTATCACTTAATGCTATTATTGCCAATATCAACTTTTCCTACAAACCCAATGTTGAATACAAATTTCCTGAGATTTTTTTGTTTGTTTGTTTTGTTTATAGATGTTGTTTATCTTTACTATTATTAGTAATAACTTACCAAATTTTAATATCCCCCATCAATGTTTTTTGTCTCTTTTTTTTTTTGGGGGGGGGGGGGGGGAGGGGGCCAAAATGTCCCCCAAATCCAAACTCCTAGACACAACACTCTGACAAATAGATATATTAATTCCTTTTAATTCTTAATCAGTCTAATCCTATACATGCTGTTCATTACATACTCATGCTTCACAAAAAGTTTTGACAAACAGTATAGCCAAAGATCAGCCTGCATAGATACACAATCTAATCTTAGCTTGCTCATCCTGATTTATACTTGATTGTTTTAGGGATAAAAACTTCAGCCAGACAGTTTGAAAGTCCCCCAAAATAAGCAATTTTTTGGAACAAAATTAAAACCCACCAGAATCTGGATTAAATCTATGTGGATGTAGAAAAAAAGATTGGGAAGAAATTTCAATTTAGGACATATCAAACACACTTACAGAATTCTCCATATTTGCATCTGACCATATTTGAGCCCTGGTTTCAAACTCCTCCACAGTTCTAAGAGCACCTTGTAGAGTTTTGTCAATGAAAGTTTCACATCCTGATAGGAATGATCGGCAAATCTCTGTTATCACCTGCAAAATCAGATGAAGTCTATTGATCAAGACATTTTTTAGCTTAAATTATAGAAAATAGAAAATTAATAAGATGAATTAAGTTTACTGTATATTCAGATAGATTGCCTTATTTTTGAAGTACTATTGAACTCAGTAAGAACAAAATTTACAGTATTTTCAGATGGATTGCCTTATTTTTAAAGTACTATTGAAATAGCATAAACTTGCTGCTGAATACCTACCCAGAAACAACAACCTGAAAAGTTTAAATACTTTTGACAATTCTGTAAGTCCCTATATGAATGATGAATTACAGTTGAAAATGATAAATAGTCAGGTTGATAGAGATACAGATGAGTTACTAAAGGCATAACTACAATTGCGCACATTAAGCAAGTGTGCAATAAAACAAGATGTGTTTGTGAAACACGAATGCCCCCAAAACAGCATTTTTTCCAAAGTTTGACCTTGACAGATGACCTTGACCTTGTCACATGACCTTGACTTTGGTACCAGCAGATGCGGATCATTGAGATCTATCATCATGCCAAATATGAGCCTTGTATGTCAAATACTTTTGGAGAAAAGGCAAAGGTGAAGTTTTCGGACAGATTGACGGACAGACAGACGGACGGACAGACAGACAGACAAGACAGACAGACAGACAGATGGACATGAGTAAAATAATATGCCCCCGATCTCTGGATACGGGGGCATAAAAAATTCACTTTCCAAAAATTTTGTTGATGAATTATCATAACATCCAACTACAGCTTATTCAAGCTGTAGTTACGATGTTTTGATTATTCACCTATGGTCAAATCATAGAAAAGGGGAGGGACGGAGGATATTCATCTTTTGTCACAGTGCACATTTCACCCTTATCATATATATTCTATGTTGGTCGCCTGCTAAGTGCGTATCAATTTCAAAATCCTAGTTATGCCTTAATTTCACACTTTTGATACAGCTTGAATAAGGTGAAGGAACAAAGTTCAAGTCTAATTAAAATATGTTCATAAATGCTGGAGGTCAAATTTGTATTTCCAGTCAATTATTATAAGTTGAAATATCTACTGATATTTGGTAAAGTCCTACTGTAACTACCATGAACATTTCAAGTTTTGGTGAATAGTGATTACAAACCATAGACTGTTGATCACTGGATGCTGATAGGCCAGTATCTTCAAAGTAGACCATGCGTGTATCTGTAGCTAGAGCCAGTTCTCCATTCAGTTTACACATGGCGTGTATACTCTCATTTAACTTGAAAGATGACTCAACTATCAACTCATCTATATCCCCTTCACATCCCTGTGATGCATACAAAACTGATATATAAGTGGGTGATAAGGAGGAATTAATGTGAATACTCAATAAATGCTATAGCCTAGATATTGTGACGTCAAAAACAATAGTCTACAAGAGCAATGTCTATGGTTGCCTACACTTTGCTGTTGAGTTCTGGATGACGAAAAAAAATCTGTCAAAAAAGGCATAATTTGCACAAAATGCTTCTGGTTTCATATCCCTTGGTAGTAAAGGCTGCTATTTTGATGGTGAACATGTGTGCAAAGTGTCAGGTGAATGCCTTCAGTAGGACCAGATATATCACAAGAAGTTCAAGATAGCAAAGTGCACACATTCTTATTCTTACTGCTGGGAAAATTTTCCATTTATTTGATTTGAAGAAGCATAGCAAACACTGCTCAATGCTAACCCTTCTTATGCTGCACGCTTTACATACAAATTAGCAGACAAAATAGACTAAGATCAGACTGCAAAGAAGTACAGTCTGATCTTAGTCTACACGTGTGTTTTCTTTTAAATCATTTTGGGTAAAAACTCAAACTAGACTGGTTGAAATGTTAAACAAGAGCACCGCCTACCGGTGCCTACAATTGGCTATTGAGTGCTGGATGGTGGGAAAAGATCTAAGTCGAAAAAAGGGGCATAATTTGTTCAAAATGCATCAAGAGTTATGCCCCTTGATAATATACATTGCTCTTTTGATGGTGAACATGTGTGACAAGTTTCAAGTAAATGCTTTCAGTAGAACCAGAGATATCAAAAAATGTCACACGACAACAACAACGACGACACGAAGGCTATAGCAATACCTTGGGTTTTCTCCAAAAAACCAGCCGAGCTCAGAACATGACAATTTCTTTTGAAGCATATCTATATTCAGCAGCATGAGGGTTAAAATGAAATGTGTGATAGTTCAACAACTAACAGTGTAATGTTGAATACCTGTAAAAATCTAATCATCTGACTACCGATAACTTTAACATGATCATTCATCTTGGTCAACAGATCATGGATTAGTGCCGATTGCAAGTTCTGATACATGGACGACCATAAATTACAATTGTTAAACAACAACTGGAATGAGTTAGTCATCTGTATACAGGTGGACTGTAATGCTTCTCCTCTCTCCATTTTGTTACTGTTGTTGTTTTTCTCCAACACTGCAGGGAGTTCAGCTACAGTGGCTAGACAGGTCTTCAGAGATTGACAGCTATGTAGAACTTTGTCAGCTATACTCTCTTCTAAACTTGATGCTGAAAATACAATATTTGTATGAGCATAAGTCATTTCAACAATTTTACAAGTGCATGAAGTGGATAATCGAAAAATATCAGTAGAATCTCACAACAAACTAGTGTAATTGACAAAAGATAGTACCCTTGTTTCTTTCACTTTACCTGGATTGATGCTTTCTAAGTGGGGCCCATTAAACACATCATGATGTTGCCCAGTTATCACGAATAAAATAAGATGGTTTTGTACTTCCACATTTTTCTTAAATTTACTTTAAAAAAATGGAAATGCATTTCTTTTTCATGTAAGATTGATAGACCTTTCACAAATACAGTTTTTGTATTTCCTTCAATGAAAGATACTCAATTGAAACAAATATTATCCTCTCTGTATTTGTAAATTATCTAATGAACAGTGTATCAGTAGCAATCTACAGAGTGTCAAGTAAAGATACTAAACAGACAAAGAGGGCTTTGAAAGAGGGCTCCAGAAGTATGGAATTAATCAAACTGAAACAAGTCATCTAGAAACAGATAAAAACCAGGGTTTGAGCCGAGTTTTAATCTGTTTTAGATTACAAGTTTAATAATTCTGTGTTTTATAAAAAAAAAAATGATAATTATTATATTACGGAATTTTTGTGACTGGGCCCCTGCTAGTCTTTTTCCCTGATAAATGAATCACTACACAGTTTATATAGAGGCTTTAAGCAGGGAGAATAAACTGGGTTTCAAACATCAAACAATTGCTTTTTCGAAAATGGTTTTGGACACGCTTGGATAACAACTGAATGAGGTAATACACATGCATTTGTTAAGCTATTCAAGAGTAGACCTTTAGATATTTCATTACAAAATTGGTTCTCACAAGTTTGATGTTCTTCAAAGGCGTATTATTATTGAGAATTTAAAACCTTACTTGATCCAGAATGTTACCTTGAAATTGATTTGTCTTTTATCCTTAGACGGACTCTAGCAAATTTTAGATGTTCAAATCATCAATTAGAAATTGAAACAGGCAGATATGAACTAAATGAAAAACAGTTTTGAACTTTGTTTACATAAAAAAAATTACACAATAGAAGATGAATATCACTTCCTCTTACTTTGTCCTTACTATGAGGATTTACTTAAAATATATTTTCCAAAATTGTGGCTGAATTCATTGCCTACAAAAGAATTATATTTTGTTATAATGCAATGCCAAAATGACAAATTATTACTTAATTTATCAAAGTATCTATCATCAGCATTTAAAGTTTGCCTTACACGATTAGAAGAATTATTAGTGTTAATTGACTTAATTCTTAATCTTTTATACTTTCACTTTTATCAAGTAAAACTATTTTCAATATAGAATTCCTAAAAATACGCTTTGTATTCTATATTTATAAATCTATGTATAAATGCTACACACTAAGCTTTTAAATTGTTTAACAATGTCATGATATTTACTGTAATTGAAATACTAGTAATCATTTACGATTCTTAATGTCTATTATTCAAAAGTTTTAAGAGGATTGTGTTGATGGTGGAATTTCAGATAAAAATAGAACATATCCAAATCTAGTAATTAATAACAATAACGTGAATCAAACAAGATCCGTCAGAGGCGGATTATGCTCCCCAAATAAGACATTGTCACAAAAACAAGAGCCATGTTGGAAATGGACGTCCCCCTCCACTAAAGCTTGATAGTAAACTGAAGCCTAATAGATTAAAGATTCTTTTGTACTGTCAGAGATTTATCTCCTATAAAATCTAAGTAACAAAAATAACAAAGGGCAATAACTCCGAAATTATGCAAGCAAGAGTTGTAGTTGTTGTGTATTGCACTTGTCCTCCATGAGATCTATCCACCCATAAAGTTTCAAGTTGATAGCTATTATACTTTAGGAGATATGCTCCAGACATAATCTAAGTATAAAAAAATAACAAAGGGCAATAACTCAAAAATTATGCAAGCAAGAGTTGTAGTTCTGGTGTACTGCACTTCTCCTCCATGAGATCTATCCACCCATAAAGTTTCAGGTTGATAGCTATTATACTTTAGGAGATATGCTCCAGACATAATCTAAGTATCAAAAATATCAAAGGGCAATAACTCCAAAATTATGCAAGCAAGAGTTGTAGTTCTGGTGCAATGCAATTCTCCTCCATAAGATCTATCCACCCATAAAGTTTCAAGTCGATAGCTATTATACTTTAGGAAATATGCTCTATGGTCAGATTGCAAGGACTCAAATAAGGTGTTATCTTGTACAGCTTACATAAAGGTAACAAACATTAAACCCCCTTTTTGCATGACATATTATAAACACAAATTTCAAATAGTTTATGGTAAAGGGCATCTGATTTGCTACTCAAAAGTGTAATTTCATCAAATTCTGAGCATAAGACTATGAGAAATGAAAGAATAACTGTATATTACATGCTTACGTAAAGGTAACAAACATTTAGCCCCCTTTTTCAATGATATAATTTTTTTTATGTTAATTTCAAATTGTTTATAGTAAAGGGCATCTGATTTGCTACTCAAATATGAATTTTCACTAAATTCTGACAGTTAGACTAGGAGAAATTTTGGGAAAACTGTTTTTTACCCTAAGTCCCCTTTTCCCGTGACGAGGCCTCAATTCCAAAAACCGTCACAGATGCATCATCACTATATCATAGGGAGTTCACATGTTAAGTTTCATTTGATTTGGCCCAAGGGTTATGGAGAAATAGGTGGGGACAGACGAACGGAATTAAGGACGGACAGACAGACAAAGCGGCGGCTATATGCTCTCCCTTCCTGGAGCATAACAAGTAAGCTATAAAAATTCCAGGAATATGTTACTCTCTATGAATATATATGCTCTGTTTGTATTATATTATGGGCCGGTGGCCTAAATTATTCGCAAATAAATTTGTGCATTGTTCATCGTTTAACTAAACCACTCAATCTTTTACTGTCCATAATACTACAAGGTTTTGACAATCAAATGTTTTATAGATAAAGAAAGTACATACATCTACTCTGACTCAGGATCACATTAATGATGTCTTTACACAGTGAAGGTACAACTAGACCACTCAATCTGGTGTTGTCCAAAATACTGGAGGCATCTGTAATAGGTAGAAATAGACATAAGTTTTTGAAACAACAACTAATTCACAGTCTATATATAGAGGATAATCGTTTGTTTCAGTGTAAGATCGATTTATATTTCATTGAGTGAACAACAAAAGCTATATTTTCACGAGTGGTGGAGCCACGAGTGAAAATATAGCTTTTGTTGTTCACGAAATGAAATATTAATCGATCTTACATGAAAAACAAACGATTATTCTATTTCTTTAATGCAAAAAACAGACAAAATGCGAAATTTCTAGGACATATTTTCGTAAAGCGCGTCATTTTGCGCGTGATTGCTATGCAACGTTCATTGTGACGTCATTTATTTCGCCCTGCATAGATGACGTCAGATAGGATGAAATGCACAAAAGCAGGGTATAAGTTTTTGATAATTTCACTGCTTTTGCGGTGAGATTATCAAGTGATAATCTACTGTTATTTCTCGATAAACCACCGAAAAGCATAAAAGAAAATGCTGTAACTAAATATGTGCTATAGGTAGCACCAAGTCTTGGCATTTATAATGAAGGTTTTTCTACTTGATATCTTTTTAATTACTACATTTTTTCTATCATTATGCATGATTGCAACACTGAGCCACTAAATTTCTTCAGCAAGCTAAGATAGGTTTGACTGTTTTGGGTTAATTATGCAGTTTGGTTCTTGTTTAGAGCTTGATACTGTGGAAATACGGATAACGATGTTTGGAAACTGAAACTTGAGCGTAACATAAAATGTTCCTTTTTTAAAGAGAACCCCAACAACAAGGTGTCAAATCACCGTAATTACAAATCACTGGAAATTATATTGTCATGAACCTTCAAGTTTTGATTGATTGAATTGATTGAATGGGTTTTATGCTGCTTTCAACAATTTTGCAGGTATATCACGGCGACCAGAGCACCTAACAATGGATTCCTAGTATTTCTTTCATCTGTACTACCATTACACCATTTCCTAGCCTCCGACTGCTATCTCACATAGGTTTACAATTATCTACCTATTGGTGAGAGACAAACGTCGGAAAGGATATTTGCCGTCACAAGGGATCGTTCAAGTTTTGAAGACTATATACAAGCAGCTTAAAGCTAAATACTAAAAAATTGTCTTTTACTTTACACAGGCAAGAAACGGGTACCTCACTGTCCTGCCATAGCAGGGCTTTTTTTAAGGTTGGGGGATGGAGCCTTTAGCCCTTATTTTGGTGGAAATACATTAGTAGGGGAAAGTTTACTACTTGATATTTTGATAGAAAGCTTTGACACTATGTGATTCATTTCAGTACACAGAACTAAAATTCAAGTCATTTACTAAGTAAATTGTCAGTTTAATTCTAAAGCCTTTTAGAATTAAACCGACAAAATATTCCTTAAAAAAGAATAGATGACCAAATCTAAGCAAGAAAAGGTACATATTTCTAGACATGACCTTGGTTCAGTTGAGAAAATATATTCATCAATTTTAGGGGAAAATTTCTCTGAGGGGAAGAGTCTTGTAAATGGCCCCAGTTTCTTAGAAATAAAGATTCTATGACTAGACATATATACAACCTACCTTGTATACACACTGAGCTAGATGTACTTGACAATAAGGCTTTACACAGACCCGGGGATGGTACAGATCTTCGATTTCCTGAACTGTGAAAACAAGATTGCTGCTTTTTTATAGGATTAAAAGGAGTTTTAAACAATTTTCAAGTTGAATTTGGCAAGAATCAAAATTCATCTCTTCACCTTACTTGTCAAAGTTAAAGATAATTGTAAGTCTCATGAAAAGGGAGTCTTGGGAAATCTGACTAGGCAAATTTTTGAAATAGTGAATGAATATTGATGATTTATATCAGAGAAACTCTTTGGCAATTGCAATTTGGTAAGTTGATAAAAGGGCATATAATCATTACCAATTGCACTATGCAATTTGTGTTATGTTATTTTATAGCTTGCTCTTCAGAAAGTGAGAACTATTAAGTTTTTTAAACTAAAAAAAAGATGCCATCAGAATATCACATAATGTCAGTCTTTGAATGAAAACAAATCTGATAAAAATTAGAAAATGACAAGGCTATGGCTTTTCTTTCGCATTTTCTTATAAATACTTAGCTTTACAAAGCAAGGGTTCTAGCCAAAATAAACACTTGGTCTGCTTAGATTATAAATACCAATAAACATAAACAGGGATATATAATTTTGCAGTTAAACTTCTAAAGCCAACAGTACACTTACGTAGGAGATATTGGTGAGTTAGACACACTGTCTCTACCCCAGTGGTCACTAGGATCATTAAACACTTCATCATCAGCTGAACTTTCACTCTCATTCTGTAAATAAAACAGACATGTGACAATTTTATTTTACCCAATATTCAATTCAATAGGAGTTAGAATTGTTATCATGAACTTCTTTCCTGGTCTTAGCAGCCATTACTTAAGATAACATTTCAGCCTGTGTGTGATATTTCCAACAATTTTATGTCTGATGGACCTAACCATGGCTACCTGTCATTCATCACACCTGTACAACAAAGTCCCATTTCAGCGATCAGTAACTTGTCATTACTAAATGGTGCATCTCACAATGATCTATAAAAAATATTAAAGAAAATTGGCCAAGCTGGGACTGAAACTCTTGACCCTATATTCTGTAGCCAATTCCTTGACCTACTGAGCTAACTTGGCTTTAAACAGCTAACTGCATGGATGTAAAAGTAAATGTATCATTCATTCTCATGTTTACCAGATAAACATACCTCATCTGGAAGAGTTTCTTCTCATATATAGCCAGACACAAGAAGATGCACAAGTCAAAATTCTTATTGTAGCAAGTTGAAACCAGCCCTTCATTCAGGATGACAAAATGGTGCAAACAGTTTGCCAAGTATACCCCGCTTTGAATGCAAGTGTACATGTAACGCGGGGTATAATCGGAAAACTGTTAGCACCGTTCTGTCATCCTGCATGCAGGGAAGACCATATAAATAATCCCACAGAAATACCTGATATATATCTCTCATCTGGAAGAGTTTCTCCTCAAATTTCGCCAGACTCCAGTAAGTACAGACATCTAACTTCTTATTGGTCACCTTGATAACTGTCTTCATCTCCTCATTCTCTAGGTAATCTTCACGACTGAACACCTGGGACAGAAACATGGTAATATAAACCAGTGTCTGGGACATTTACAACAACCTCACATACATGTGATGGGCAGACAATGAGTAGCCTAGCAACCTTGTAATGCATCAAATACATTCAGCAAAAGTGAATAGAGACTGTAGGTCTGTAGCAGCTATTCATTAGGTATGTAGTGAAGACTCTGACTAGATTGTGCAGATGATGCATAGACTGACCAGTCTTAACATCGTGCACATTTGACATTGTTGAATAAATCATGAACAGGCTCATTTGATATATTCAACTTAAAAAGACCTAAAGAAGTGATAAGAACTATGTGCAGATCTGTGTCTATGTACACCTCCAGTTCAACAAAGTAAGGAATAATTGGGGATTCAGCATGACAATGGTAATTTATGGATCTATTATTCCTCTGTCTTACTTACTGTGTGTTTTTTCAAATACTGGCTTATTTTGTTGGCTTCTCGTACTTGTAAAGCAATCTTATACAGATCCATTTTACCTACAAATAGAAAGAGAAAATGTCTTGTCGTAAATGGATTACACACATGTATGTTACAACATACAACAAGAGAACCAAAAGCAGCCCAGTGTTTAGGAAAACAAAGCAGTGCGAACAGTTTGCAAATAAAACCAGGCATTGCACATAAAGCACATGCTAAGCGGGATATAATTGGTAAACTTGTCACAGTTTGCCAATTAAACCAGGCTTTACATGTAAGGGCACATGCTAAGCCAGGTAAAATTGGCAAACTGATCGCAGCGCTTTATAATCCTGAACACAGGGCAGGATTCCACCAGTCTTAAGGCTCCACAGATAGCTATGGTCTCAATCCCTCTACAAGCAGTTAGAAAATATTCTTATCATATTGTCTGGTTGTCTAAGCAGGACAATGTACACCATTCACCCACACATAAAATTGTTGGAAATTTTACTCACATCAAATTTATAAGATAACCCTTACCAGAAGCTCAAAACAAGTTTCAAATTATTTTGATAATTGTATTACGGGTACCATGTAAAGAAATAAGGGAATGACCTTTACATACTCTTTCAAACTTAAAGCTGATTTTCACAATTGATAATTGAGATGTTTTAAGGCTTAATAACTTTTCTGCTCTAGATGAGGTTAAGAACTACTTGTTTGAAAGAAGTTTATGTATTGTAATCTGTTTTTCAAAAACAAGCTTTGGAGACCAAAAGTTGGTACTATGCAATATTTTATGGCTGCACACAAAGCTTTGGAAGACATTGTAGAAAAAGATCAGCCTACATAGATGCACGGTATCATCTTAGCATACACTGTCTGCTTATGTACTCATTCATTGTGGAAAATTTTAAGCCATAAAATGTGCAAATTATTGGCAAATTGTTTGAAACAAAATTTAAATTCAACAGGTCAAGGGTTAATGGACTGTTAATCTGTACAGCTTATGTGTGGAATGTTGGAAAAGCAAATTACTGTCTCTGAATATCATGCATCTTATTGCTATCTACACATAACCTACCAGAGCTTGGTTCAACAACAGGGGCTGCCGATGGGGGAGGGACCTTCATTCTGTTGATCATATCACTTCTCTTCTTCTTTAACTCTTCCAATCGTTGCGCCTCTTTAGCCATCTGCTCCTCCAACAGCTCAATGATCCGGGACTTTTCTGGGGCTCTCAGGTGCTCAGACTGTTACAAAATAGATCATATTCAATGAAATGAATAAAATTTGAAATTTATTTATTGCTTTTTTTTTATTGTTTTACAAATGTTCAAATAGTAATACAGATGTGAAATATGAAACGTCTACAACTTAACTATAAAAATATATCATCAATGCTATTTTTTTTTTGTAGATAGAGAAGAAAACGGTCATAGCAAACAGGCTAGTCACAAACTAAATTTACCTAAGTAAATACAAGATATACCCTTCAACTGACCATTACAAAATATGATCTTGTACACCCTAACCTTGGAAGATGACATTAACCTTAGAATAAAATAAAGGCCACCTAATCACTAGGAAATACACATGTGAAATAATAAACCTCTAGGAATAGCCATATAAGAAAGCCTTTATCTAAATATCAACGGCCTTGATCTTTTCAGATGACCTACAAATTGGTATCAACAAAAAGTGAGGCGATTGTCTCTTGCAAATAAAGCAGCAAATAAGCAAACAGACAAGACTTTAAATAGGAACAATTGTGACCTGTCAAAAAAAATGGACAACATAATTATTGCATAAATCAGATATTTGACAGATTGGATCTAGCACAGCTCAACAAGAGGTTAAACAGACAATCGTGCTCAACAACCACCTCTATTTAGGGAACATTTTTATAAAGTGACCACTTTCAAAATTCCCTTCATTGCTCAAAATATCTTAAAAAGAAGAATTATTTGATTTTTTCACAACACTAAGATTTATTTGGTCTGAAAATTTTTCAATGAATCCTATGTGGTTTAAACTCAATAATACGATTCTGTTGAGTTTAACCAATATAGGATTATTGAGAAATGCACAAATACATACACATTCTATCAAAACTATTTCTAGTTTGTATACAAAACTAAGCAACCATTTTCCTTGACCCTTGATTTAGGGTTGTCCTGTAAGTAGTCACTTAACACACATTTTACTGCATTTCAAAAATGATTGTAGATATTGGAAGGTATTATGATTTCAATAAATTCAGAAAAGGGCCAAAAAGCACACATTTCAATCCGAAAGTTTCCAGACTGCGCAAACCCTGCCCAGTCTGGTAGGATTGATACTTTTTGCCCCTTTTTTTCCCTTTTCACCACATGGGTCAAACTCATTTGTGGTAACTTTACCTTCAGAGCTGCTTCAGCTTCAAGCTGTTGTCTTTTTCTACCAGCTATAACTTCTTGTTCTAACATCTGAAAAGACATAAATAAATCAAATAAACATAAGCTTAGACCTGTTCATCAAATAAGGAGTACTCTGATCTGCTGAAAAATTTGTGACCTGTCACGCAAAAAAAGGGACCACCTGGGAAGCTGATAAGTGTGTGAAGTGTCGACCCCAGTCAGTATGCAGACTGACTAGGGTCAAAACTTTTAGCACTTCACTAATTTTCTTAATCTAGAATAATCAATCTACCTCCCAATGAAAGAATTTTTGTATTCGATTTCTAATTGGCCTGTTCTAGAACCAATCTCTTGTTTTAAATATTTATCTTACAAAGTTCCCAGATGGTCCCTTTTTGCATGATGGGTCACATTTGTTTCATACCCAACACTTTTTTCAATTCAGAAGAAAAGCACTACCCTTTCACAAATATGTAAACAATATTATTTCAGTTTTGTCTTAAGATAATTTTGAGAGAGTCAAAAAAAAAAATGCAGTTAATCAGAGATGTATTGATATATTCCCATGTTCTTTGCTTCCATGCTTACTTGCTATTGACTTACCATTTTCTGCTTTTTCAATTTATGTATCACATCTTCAGCAACTTTTTCTTTCTCAGCGCTTTCTTCTCTCTGTACAAATAAAAAGATAAAATTGGATTTCATATTATTTGAATTGGTGTTTACTGCCGCTTTTAATAATCTTTCAGAAATATTGTGACAAAGTTCACATATTTATGTGCATCCTGGGTATCACCCGTACTAGGCTGGGACTCTAAAATGCCTTGTTCCAAGCAGACTCACATGACCAGAATCACAGCCTGGATTTGAAACAAACACCTTTGATTTCTCTTGGATCACGAGTCAACCACACTAACCACTGTGTTCCATAGGGCCCATGGAGAATATTGGATGTGAGATCTTGATATACCTTAAACGAGATTTACTGAGTTTTTTAAATATAATAAATGCCATGGCAAACACAGTAAACTATTACAGTAATTCTATACTCTGTTCATATGACAAAAATTTTGTGGTTCATAAATTTCTGAACGGATAGAACATATTTACACACCATGATTTTCTCCATGTTTGCAAACTTCTCTTCAGCATCTTTCTTGGCCTGTTCGACTTCAATCAACATTTCTGCTTGAGCTTTTCTCCTCTCTTCCTGTAACCTAAAATAGTACAGAATCAATGAAGAATGAATGTCACCATTACTAATTGGGATATTTTTCATGCTGATAAATTATATCTAGCAATATTGAGTCATGACCTTTTGATTGGTTTCAATGAATTAATGACTAAGGTCAATGCACTTTTCAGAACTATAGATAGTTAGGGTATTTCAGTTTTCATATATAAATATTTCATTATTTCTAACTTAATCCCTATGTTGTTGGTACTGGTTTGAATGTCTCATCGAGACGATTCAAATGAGTACCCACTTCATAGGGTTTCATTTGGAATTTAAGATTTTAGACTGGCTTTACCCCCTCTTATCTGAACCCCTGACTTATGATCATCATTAAGGAATTGTTAAAAGCTCACTATGAGCTCTGATGAATTACAAAGGGACATAATTTGTACATAATTGCATTTGGATTTATCCTACTTGGAAGTTTAGGCTGGTCTTTTAATTTTGTGCATCTATTCCTATTTTCAGCTTGTTTATCCCAGGAAGTCAGCCTTATGTAGCCTCCTACATTCTAATCTGGTCTGTTTTGGCAAGTTAAGAAGTTCAGATTTGCTATATTCAAGATACCTAGTCACATAAAACATTACCAATTATAATCATATCTTGCCTTATGATCCCACCAATTTAGTCTTAGTAAATTACCCAGTGTACCAGACTCACACTAGTCCTAACCAACATTTTCTCCTGTATCTTAAGCTCATTTGGAACATCACTCAGATTTTTTTATAAACTGGAAAGTACCTTGGATATAAGTGTAGTAATTTTGGGTCATTCTTTAAGTAATTTGGCTCCTGGTTGTACCCTGGTTAATACACTTGAAGAAAATCTCATTTTGTTAATTCTCTCGGATCGTCTTTAATTTGATGACAAAATGCAGTTAAATACAGTGTTTTGTTATCAAATTTTAATATGCCCTTTTTTATTCTTTTGTTGATTTGTTTTATGCAGCTTCATCCGTATGGGGATCTTTGATGTTTGTGACATCATATAAACCCTTGTGCAAAATGACACCCTTTTATGGCTGCTTCCGGATTATGCCAAAAGTCTATTCCCTAGAATTGCAGAGGGTTCCTGAAGCTGGGACTAATTCAAGCCCTGACAAATTCAAAGATGTCCTCAAACACCCTCATCAAATAATTTGTTATCAAATTCCAACCGACCTAGCCTCCTGCATCCTCAGTGGTTCAGCCTTGACGAATTCAAACCATGTCATTGTTTATCTTATCAGACAATTTTTATGAATTTCAAACCCACCTAGCCTCCTGTACCCTCATCAATTCAGCCTTGGCAAATTCAAAATCTTTCATCTCCTTCTGAGGGGACTGTTTGCCTCGCTTTGACTTCTCCACTTCTATTGGATGATTGAATCTGAAGTAATGATCTCCACCCAATATGACTCGATCTCCCTGCAAGTATAGACAAACAGGACATTTGTTTAAACATCATTGTGCAGAAAAAAAAATGGCAAAAATTTGAAAAGCACTGCATGCAAGAATTTAGGGTTAGAATTTATTTTGGAAAAAAATGATTCTTAAATATTTTTGTTCAAAAAAGAAAAATCAGGTGGAAAAGACTAAGATCAGACTGCACATATTTGCATGCTGACCTTTGTATATACCACCTACCAAAGCAGGAATAATCCAGGATCAGAATGAAAAGGGTTAATATTGAATCGATTTATTTTAAAATTTCTATTCCGGGTGCATTTGACCAAACAAAGTCATTAATTTGGTAATAGTTCAGTTTTCAAAAGGATTTCTTTGCTTATCTTTTGTATGTTTCCTTCATTAACTTAATTCAAAATTTGATAAAATGTAATGGTAATAATATACATTTTTTGACACTCACATGATGTAAGTCTGTACTTTCTGATATCAGGTTGCCATTCACGTAAGTTGGAGCATCTCCAAGAGGGATAACTGTTACTAAATTATCTGTATGTCGTATTAAACTGAAATTAATAAAAGCAAAAATAGACCAGAGATATTGTTGAAGCACATAATTGACTTGTATGTTTGATCCACATCTATTTCTGCTGAGATATTTTGACAGTATAAAAATTTGCCCCTGCAGCCACGGCAGTCCAGTTCTGTTACTTTAGCTTATCAAGTCGCCCTGGGTTGCCCCACATTCGTCCTGTTTTAGCTATGGTTGTCTGAAACGGGGCAGCTGTGGTTGCCGGGAACATAGTGGAAATGCAGCATTATCTATTACGAAATCTCATAATTGAGTAATTGGTAAATTGCCGCCATTTAATGATTTGAAAGATTTATGTCACTTATTTAGTCTGGAATACTTATTTCTGTTAAGATCCTTTTATCTAAGATATACATTTTATTTCCAACCAACCCTTAGATTGGACCTTCACTTAACCACCAGTGGTCAACAGGGCTGGGGTCAATTACATACCAATGTAATTAATTAAATTACAAATTACATTGAAATATCTCAATTATAATTACAATTATAATTACAACCAATTCTCAATGTAATTAATTAAACAAGAGCCGTCAGAGACGGATTATGCTCCCCGAATAAGGCATTGTCACAAAATCAAGAGCCATGTTGGACATGGACATCCCCCGCCACAAATCTTGATAGTAAACTGAAGCCTATATAAGCCTATATAATAGATTAAAGATTCTTTTGTACTGTCAGAGATTTACCTCCTATTAAATGTATTAAAAATAACGAAGGGCAATAACTCCAAAATTATGCAAGCAAGAGTTATAGTTCTGGTGTATTGCACTTCTCCTCCATGAGATCTGTCCACCCATAAAGTTTCAAGTTGATAGCTATAATACTTTAGGAGATATGCTCCAGACAAAATCTAAGTATCAAAAATAACAAAGGGCAATAACTGCAAAATTATGCAAGTAAGAGTTGTAGTTCTTGTGCACTGCACTTCTCCTCTATGAGATCTATACACCCATAAATGTCAATAACTGCAAAATTATGCAAGTAAGAGTTGTAGTTCTTGTGCACTGCACTTCTCCTCTATGAGATCTATCCACCCATAAATGTTCAAGTTGATAGTTAATATACTTAAGGAGATATGCTCCAGATATAATCTAAGTATAAAAAATAACAAAGGGCAGTAACTCCAAAATTATGCAAGCAACAGTTGTAGTCCCTGTGCATAGCACTTCTCCTCCATGAGATCTATCCACCCATTAAGTTTCAAGTTGATAGCTATTTTACTTTAGGAGATATGCTCCAGACATAATCTAAGTATCAAAAATAACAAAGGGCAATAACTCCAAAATTATGCAAGCAAGAGTTGTAGTTCTTGTGCACTGCACTTCTCCTCCATAAGGTCTATCCATCCATAAAGTTTCAAGTTGATAGCTATTATACTTTAGGAGATATGCTCTGTGGTCAGATTTCAAAGACTCAAATAAGCTGTTATCTTATACAGCTAACATAAAGGTAACAAACATTAAACCCCCTTTTTGCATGACATATTTTAAGACACAAATTTCAAGTAGTTTAGGGTAAAGAGCATCTTATTTGCTACTCAAATGTGAAATTTCATCAAATTCTGAGCATAAGACTAGGAGAAGTGAAAGAATAACTGTAATTTACGCCCTTACGTAAAGGTAACAAACATTAAGCCCCCTTTTTCCATGATATATATTTTTTTACGTTAATTTCAAATTGTTTATAGTAAAGGGCATCTGATTTGCTGCACAAATATGAAATTTCACTAAATTCTGACTGTTAGACTAGGAGAAATTTGGGAAAAACTGTTTTTTACCCTAAGTCCCCTTTTCCCGTGACGAGGCCTCAAATCCAAAAAACGTCACAGGTGCATCATCACTATATCATAGGGAGTTCACATGGTAAGTTTCATTCAATTTGGCCCAGGGGTTATGGAGAAATAGGTGGGGACGGACGGACGGACGGACGGACAGACGGACGGAATTACGGAAGTACGGACGGACGGACAGACAAAGCGGCGGCTATATGCTCTCCCTTCGGGGAGCATAATTACAATTACTTTTCAAATGTAATTAATTACAATTACAAATTACATTTGAGGTATGATGAACCAGTCAATAGAGAATGGAATATGACAAATAGTTTTATGGTCACATTATAACTGTAGATATATTGTAAGAAAATATATAGGGACAATTAGGAAATCATAAGGATTGCAGTTAAGGGCTAAACTGGTTTATGTTATGAAGGGCCATCACACTTGTTGGGATAGTAAACAATTTGATTTTGAAATTTGGCCCACACTGAAAAAAAGTTTTACACTTCATAATTCAGGAAGGTTCAGGACATGTTTGCAATTCAGTTTTGGAAATAAAAGGAATAAAACTTGTTTGACACTCCTAGGTGTCAAGTTTTTTTGTTTAAGTTTTTACAAGTAATAGGTGTCTCCTAGTGACTAGGATTGATAAAACACATTTCAATTTAGGCACCAGGCAAGTATGGCAAATACTCTGGTTTGTTAATATACATCATATCTATTATTTTGATAAAAATACTTCTGCCTTATTTGTTATTTCTGAGAAAATTTGTACTGGTTAACTATTATTTCATTCCCTTATTTGATGACAGTGTAACTAACTGTAAAGTGGCCACCTAGTCAAAGACAATCAAGATTTTCACACCTTTACCTGTCCATTTAGGAAGTGTTTGTCATCTTATTGTTTCCACATTATGGCAGGGAATGTGTTATTTTTAAATCAATACCTCTTTGGTTACTTTTGAGCGAAAGTATAATCCAGTGAATCCATAGCTCAGTTTGCATCTGCTTCTTTAGTAGAAGCCAAATTTTCCTCCCAACTTTATGTAATTTAAAGAACTTAAATGTTGATCAAGAATTATTTCTTTCTTTTTTTATTTCATTTTTATTTCAAAAATAATTCAATACTTTAAACTAAAATAGAACAAAAATGTCTTAAAAATCATATTTGGGGCCTAACAATTTTGAAGTAAGACACAGTTACATGTCATTAGACTTCCATTAAAGAATATAGATGTAATTGGAATGTAATTGAAAGTAATTGTAAATTACATGGTGATTTCATTTGTAATTAATTACAATTACTTGTAATTGAGAAAAGAGTCAATTACCAATTACATACAATTTGTAATTAATTACAGCTAATTACAATTACATTTTTCAATTACCCCAGGTCTGGTGGTCAATTACCAGTGGTCACTGACCACCAATGGTTGAATGTAGGTCCATTCCAGATATGCTAAAGGATACATACTATTGTTTTCCATTTTCTTTATTTTATAAAGAACCAAAGTGTATATTCATTGAAAATAGTATTGGTTTCTAAGAAACCGAATGTAGTATCTATCCTTTGTTAATTTTGCTCTTTCAACTAAAAACTGATGATCAATTATAATTTGAAACTGATTGCCCAACACTAGGTATAACACTGAGTAAACAGTTTTTCAGTCATATCCTGGCAGCTGAAGCATCTCATCATGGATTCCTGATATTTCTCTCACCAGTGCTACCACAATATTTTTTCCCATCCCATTAGTTATGATTATCCTGTAGGCCTGAGGGATGTCCGGTGCTGCCAGGTATCCAACCCAGGACCTCATAACTGGAATTTCACTTTGATGGCAAAAATAAAATATTCTTAGAAAATTGTTTCAGTTATATTCACTGAAGTATGGGTTTGACATTTTACCAGTTTAAAAACATACATAATCGGTACCAATTCTGAAGCAAATATATTAAGCTATAATATAGATACAATAATTATAAAGTTAAAATCTAAACCAAGATGTGTTTGTTCAACACTAATGGCCCCACAATTTCAATTTTGAAAACATTAGTTTGATAAAATATGGCAATCAATAGCCAACCTAAATTTAATTATGTAATCAACAGTAAATCTGATGTAATTTTGTAATCAATACCACACCAAAACTCAAAGTAAGGTAAAAACTTTCCAAATATTTGATCTTGAAAATATTACCTTGACCAATGACCTTGAAATTGGTAATGAACAAAAGCTCTTGTCACAAGCAATACACATGTGAAATATAAAGGCTCTCAGTTACCTATCACTAATGGACAAATGGACAAACAAAAAGGGGATAAAATGCACCTTGATGGATGCCAGAGCCTGAAAAATTGAAAACTAACTAAAATAGAACAATACAGAGACCTTTCACTAAAAGGAAATCAACTTAGCTGATATGTGTCAAATTGGAACAAAGCACTTTCTCACTTGCACTATTTTGTAATTAAGAGTAGTCAAAAAGAGGAGATTTTCCGATAATGGGTTAGAGAAAGCGAGCCATACCAATGGTTATCAGCTATCAAGGCTCCATTAAGCTGTATTTCATGTTTGGAGTCAGGGCCCATTCTGCCCACCTTGGTCATTCCATCTTTTAAAACGTACAACAACATCTCAGACAGCTGGGGATCCTCGTTCAAATTGACTAGATTCGGTAATTTGTTGTCTACCTTCAGGGTCACACCAGCTTTCTGTTAATAGAGTTAAATCAGTCAACTTTATGCTTTCCCATGGATTACCAAAATTTCTAAGTTGATTATAACTTGACAATTCCATTGAAAAAACTTGCCCTGCATTCAGGGTGAAAGTACAGTGAAAACTGTTTGAAAATTATACCCCCTTTTGCATGTGCACTAGCGTGCAAAGCTGGGTATAATTTGCAAACAGTTTGCCATGTTTCATTATCCTGGACCCAGGGCAGTATAGTGAAAAGGATAACTTCATGCCAAATATGACTATTTAACCAAAAACTCACAAAGCAAACTGTATAGGGAAGTTTACATGTTAAGTCTGACAGTCAAACCATTCTTATCTATGCAGCTGCACAAATAAATAAAAAGACCATAGCCTAAAGCCTTGTTCACATTTAGCTTAAGGAGCCCATATGGCGCCTGTAACCCCAAAATTGTGCAGTGCCCGTGCCCCAGCACACGGTGTCCGTGCCATCATTGCACCGCTTTATGTGGACCCTTGTGATTTTGTATTAAAAAAAGTAAAACAAATTTTTAAAAATGCCAGATCGCATGGAGACCGTAGCCCATATGCTTGTTGTAGAGGGGTTTCGTATGATCACTGCACGACCACCCCGCAATGTTTTGCCTCTAAATCTTTATCGGATCATCCTGGCACAGGTACAGCATGTTGATCGTATGGGAGCCGAACAGTTTACAGTGTAGTTAGTTGACTAATTGCATGGTCTCCGTGCCGGGATCGTACAACTACCTTGCAATCGCTGCATGGGCACCTCAATGATTCTCCTAATAGTTTTTTATAAAACCTGTACAATTTTGTGAACACATAGGCTGTAGAAAATAAAATCACATGATGTCAAAAATATCATACAAGAAATTACAGGCAGCGATATCGTCCGGCGCCAGTGGCAAATGTAAACTAGGCTTTAGCCTATTCAACTTTAATCAGCAGAATATGGTAATATGGTATTTTCATGTGTAAAATTGAGAAAGGGCATAAAGATAGGAAAAAATCATGCAATTTTAGTAGTGTTGCTTCTAACTTATCATTTTTCAATCATGAATTTAACCTACAATACTCAAACATTTAAAAGATAACTTTGCAAGCATAAGAACAACTGGTTTAAGTCTAGGAAGGAAACTAAAATCCAGTTTACAAGCTGTATAAAGGTTCTTACCTCTAACAGTTTGGCCTCCTCCTGTTTCCTCTCCTCTGATTGCCTCAACCTTTCCTGCCAGGACTTGGTGATTTCTTCCATCTCCTTATCCTTCTGTGCTAGACGCTCTCGTAATGAGTTAATCTCGTGTAGACTTTCCGCATAGGCATCATCACTTGTTGATAAACCTGATGCTTTCAAGTGCTCTATCTCTGCTCTCAACTCTGAAAAAAGAAAATAGAAAACATAAAAATACTCTAACATGACAGATTTTAATCACAATCCATTTAATTTTGTTTTTGTATAAATTTAACAATAAACTCTTTATCTAACAGTGAATTGCCTAGCTGGTGGCACTCATGAAATGTTGTGTGTGTTATGGTCGAATCAATGTTTGTAATCCATTATGTGGACAGGATGTGATGTGCAAACAATATAAGACCTTGTCAGATTGCACACCATGCACAGACCAAAACTCAAGGTCAAAACTTTTCCCGAAAAAGCATATTTTCTGAATCTTTATTGGTCATTCTACCTAATAACCAGTCTTTTTCTGGATGCTTAATCCGGTTTACTTCTACAAGATATCAGACCTCTTTTACAAGTATATTTCTAGTTAGTACAAAGCTGTAGAACTTTACATGTTTTTTTTTAATTATACAGACATTTTTTCTTAAACAGTTTCTTTAACATTTTATTTTAGGTATAGGAACTGTAATAGTTCTGCAAAATTTCAGAAACCTTGATCTTTCACAATGTTAACCAGGGTTCCCTAATGAGAAGCCTTGGAAACCTTGGTTAAGACTGTTTAAGTTCATTACCAAAACGTTGCAGAACTATTACGAGTCCACTACTTAATGTCCCAAATTAATATATTCCTGACCTCTGATGAGCTTTGCCTTCGGGTCCTCATTCACTCTGGCTAGATTCACAATAGATCTTGCTGTTTGAGCGTATCGTAGTGTACTCAAGGTCTCATCTGTGTGGTGATTGGCTGGGGATATTGTAGCTATCATTGCAGTTTTGGAATTCCCTCCTAAACTCTCCTTTAATAACCTTGAATAATATTTCAGATGAGAAATGCATAATTTAACAGTTTTGGGTCAAGTGGGAAGGGGTGGAGAATTGTCACAAAAATTGCAATGTCTTTAACAAATTTCCTCCTTTTATCAAAATCTTTTTCTACTGTACTTATTCCTCGTTTGATATAAAATCTTCAATCTATTTAAAACTGCATGTGCTAAAAATTTTATCAAGCGGTAAAGTGTTATATGATAGATTTACAACTTGATCTCTTGAGAGGCAAGCACTCTTGAAATCTGGGGAAAAAAATGCATGACATTGCAACAGCAAAATCCACAAAAAACACTTTAAAACACAAAGCTTAATTTGCCTAAAAAACAAAAAAAAATATTTTAATCCTGCCCTTGCACTTGCATGCAAAGCGGGGTATAATTTGCAAACAGTTTGCGCTGTTTTGGTATCTGGAATGCTTGAGTGCAAAGTTGGTTATAACTTGCAAAATGTTTGCACTGTTTTGTCATCTTGAACGTAGGGTTGGAAATACAATCAAATAAACAGTTATCTTACCATGTAAGAACAGAATCCCTGTATGGTATAAATACTTTCTTCCTCTTGTTGGCCTGATTAGACTGTTCAGCCAGCTGTGATATAACTTTACCTAGCGTTAGTAAGGACTTGTTGATATTAGCACCTTCCTATAGAAAAACAAAGAAAACTTTTGAATGCTAAGATATGAAATAATCTAAGCATACGTAAAATAGAAAGAACTATTTCTTTTATTCAAAAAGAAAAAAAAAACAGAGTATAGCTATTTGTTTCATAGTTAAGACTGATCTATCATTCAAAGAGTTTGAGAGGATCCCATTTTATGTTCACAAAACAAGGTTTATATACACAGACCATGGGTTAGTTGCCTCATGAGGACAGTGGACCAAAAGTACTTGAAGGCTTATTTGTGCGCTCTCAGAATAAATTTAATAAATGACTCTTTCTTTAAAATGGGAAAAAAAAGGACATGAATACCAAGATGCTACCTACAATATCTAAAATGCTTCAGGTTCAGAATGGTTAATCATTTACATCCTTGTTCAATGTAGTATAATTTTAAAGCCATCAGAACAGAACAGATAGTTTCCTCAAGACTTGAACACATTTTGGTTCATTGTAGAATTACAAAACATTATAGAAGGCATACATGGGTATTCACCCACTCAACAATATACTTGCCAAAGGTTATCTTATATCAAATACCAGAGTTCTAAAAGACAGGGGACTATTAGGAAAAGTCTGTTCTACTTGTTTTTAAAGAGACCCTACATTGTTGGTACTCAATGACAACAAGAACAGTTACTGTTGCTAACAAGATGTTTTTGTGAAACAGGAATGCACCTAAAACAGGAATTTTTTCAGAAGTTTGAACTTGACAAATGACCTCAACTTTGTTACATGACCTTAATCATTGTATCAGCAGAAGAATATTATAGAGATCTATCATCATGCCAAATATAAACATTGTAATCTTAAAGAGGCTTGAAGTAAGTAGCCATCTTAAGTTTTCTATTAAGTTTTGCTGACAGGCACATCGACAGACAGACAACAGTATAACAATATGTCCCCAATTTTATTAATGTGAGGACATGAAAAAATTAACCTGAAAAGGGACTTAGTCTATACTAAGTTTGTATAGAATTATAACACTTGAAAGTATAAGTTGCACTCTTGGTATTGAACATACCAATTGAACAAATGAATGACTTTAGCAGTATGTAAGATATTATATAAGTCATATTTTTTAGCATGACGACAACAATTCTTCTGAAACACACAAAGGCTTAAGCTGTACCACATGTTTTCTCTGAAAACAGACAAACTAAAACCATTTAAATCTAAAACCCCCTTTATCCTTACTATGAACACTGTTTTAAGACAAACTGTGACTTACCCTAAGTCTTTGTCCACTCGTCTGTGCCTGTGATTGCCGTTCACTACCAGCTAAATCTACCAGGTTAATTTTACTGGTTATACAATGATCATGTTCCTGACCCTCCAAAACTTCTGTCTACAAAATAATATTGATGGATCTGTAACATGCAAAGCTGGTAGACGACACTAATCAAGTGAAAAGTAGATGTTTAAGTTTGGGTTATAAAAAGTTTCTAAATAAATGTTTTTTAAACCAATTTGAACTGTTTCATGGTTTATTGCATTCAATCAAGTGATGGGGCAAAACTATGAACTGCTTCATCTATGCCACCATGTCAAAAAACTGTTGTCTACTTTTGAAAATGACATCATTTTTTTACAAATACAATAAAAGTGCCATGTGATGCGCTTATGTGGATTTTATCCAAAAATCAACTTTCTTCTCTCTTTTTATATTTTTGTACCATTATATTTTTGAAAGAAATGCATATAAACTTACATACTATAAATCAGGTAATTAGACAGTTGTCTTATGATGATTCGTGTCAGTGTAAAACTATTGTCTTGATGTTGTGGATGATATTCTGTACTGTTGCCATCTACCTTTGGCATTGGGCAACAGTACAGAACAATATCCCCTCCACTTTTCTTGTTAAATGAATAACCAAGAAATAACTGTATACTGCTTTTATGTTTATCTGCAGTTAATAATGTTTCACCCTGAGCCATTGATTTACACTGAGTGAAATTACACACTGATTTGAATATTTGAAACACGCAAGGAAAATGTTGAAAATGTCTAACGCGTACTCATATAATCTTGATGTATAAGGTTGCTCACAAATATAATGAATTCAACCGTTTGAGGTTTAATATCTATTAAATGTTTAAGCCAAACAGTTAAATTTTTAACCTCATGCTTTTCACAGCAGAATGACTACTCAACACAAAGTTTTGGCAATAAGTATAAACAAAGATTAGCCTGTGAAGACATGCAGTGTGATCTAAGCTTACACTGCCTTCTTTGTAGTTGTGGAAAAAGCTTGAGCAAGACTCATTAAAATGATGCAATTAGTAATATGTTTGAAACAAAATTTTAACTCAGAAGGATAAAGTTTTTGTGGCAAGACTACATACCTTAGTTTGTGTTAGAACTATAGTGAAGACTGAATGAGATCGACTGCTCTTGTCATTCATCCCTGTGGCCGCTGTTGCACGATTCTTGTTTCCCAGGGTGATCCATCCCTCCATGTCTTCAAACGAGTTGACAACAAATGTTGATAAACCTTCCACATATGGACCCAGGGTAGGATGCTCTCTGACCCGCAGCTGTAATAAAGTAACATATTGGATCATGCCAAAACTACCACTTAACTTCAATATGGAAATTTTAAACTTTTTATACATGGAAAGCATTTTTAACATTAAGGCTTTACGTAATGGAAAACAAGGGTATTTATATAAAGGAAATTTATCTCATCTATGGGGAAAGTCATCCTAGGATACCAGGGGGTCTCCCTATTTGGTATACTATATCAATATACATTCCAAAAATCACTCGACCATTTCCATAAACTACAATAGACCTCGGATGTATATAAGGTGGTTGGGTATGTAACAAATTGTGCATTTTGTGAGGCAGAAACAGTGTAAGAAAACTAGTCCATACACAACCGTTGCTTTCCTTAGATTTATATTTTTTACAGTAAATAAAGGCTGAAAAATCTTAATTTTTGAGAATATTGAATCCTTTTCAAAAATTAAGAATTTTCAGCCGTTATTTAGGAATCTAAAGATATTCATATATAAGGATATGCTGGTTTCACGTCAGTGATTTAAACGAGTAGCGTTGGCGAGGTCGAATGCTTTCACTCAAAGTTTCAAAGGCTAACGCCATTTTAACTGATGGCATCTAGTTTTCCAAGGATTTCCCGAAGTGGCCCTTAATCACTCACCTGAATTAACTATCTAAAGTTTTTTCAAAGATTTGACCCCGTGACCTAGTTTTTTACCCCACTTGACCTAAATTCGAACTTGTCTGAGATTTAATCAAGATAATCATTCTGACCAATTTTCAGGTTGATTGGGCTAAAAATATGGCCTCTAGAGTGTCCACAAGGTTTTTCTAAGATTTGACCCTGTGACCTAGTTTTTCATCCCACTTGACCCAATTTCAAACTCGTCCAAGATTTAATCAAGATAATCATTCAGACCAATTTTAAGGTTGATTGGGCTAAAAATATGGCCTCTAGAGTGTCCACAAGGTTTATCTAAGATTTGACCCTGTGACCTAGTTTTTGACCTCACTTGACTTGAATTCGAAATTGTCCAAGATTTCATCAAGATAATCTTTCTGACCAATTTTCAGGTTGATTGGGCTAAAAATATGGCCTCTAGAGTGTCCACAAGGTAAATGTTGACGACCAACGAGGCACGACCAACAACGCACAAAGGACGAAGGACATCAAGTAAACCCACAAGCTCACGCACTTCGTGCTCAGGTGAGCTAAAAATAGTCTGTCTATGTACATCCAAGGTTGATTGCGAGATTGGCTGAGTGGTGCTCCGAATGTATCAATATAGTGTAGCAAATAGGAAGACCCCAGGGTATCAAAGGATAGGGGAAAAGGAGTATCTGAGTAAGCAGCTTGACTTGACTTGAACTATATTGCTGTTTTATGAAGGTAAGAAAAAACGGAAAGCAGGCCTTGCGAGATGAACAAACTTTTATTTTACTAAACTGCTTCTATTCTAAGTAAGCCATTGTCCATACAGAAGTAGATAAAAAAAATTATCACAATCACTTACAGTAGCTTTTTTGGCTTTTTTCTCCTTGTTTGTGGATGCCAGTAGATCATGTATCTTTTCATTATAGATCTCAAAAAAGCTGATTTCTACATGGATCTTAACCTGAAATAGAAAAAGTTACAATTTTGAAACAAATTTGATTAAGACAATGCATGAAATTTTCTTCTTCAAGAAGCAAAAAAAAGAGGGCCGGGATTAAAGGTACAATGATTCCTTCATCATATCAGATGATTCAAGTATTACACTGACTAAGCCAGGGTTATGGTAAAAAGAGATGTTTGTTAAACACTTATGCCTAAGATTAGAGCAGGTTGATGGTATATTCTTTGTCAATTAACAAAGGGCAATAGTGAAAAATGTGACGAGTAGAGTTCTGGTTCTTGTGCACTGCACTCCTCCTTAATGAGATCTATCAAACTTTTATGTTTTATGATTCTAGCTTGCATACTAATTTAGATATGTTCCAAACAAAAAAGGTCTATAGGGGACAGACCAACAAGTGTAGAGCAAAATAGCCCTCTTCTTCAAAGCGGGGCATAATAATGTTCAAGTTATTAGCACCTAGGAGCCCCTTTTACTGGCGTTTGAGTGAAATCCTGCATAGGAAAACATTCTTGTCAAATTAAGATAAATATATCTATATCAACTGTAAGTCAGGTTTATAACTGAGTTTGTTGTTATTTTTCCTAAAATGGTTTAAGATACAAATCAAGAATAACATTTATTTGCCACATAGAGAATTAATAGATCACTGCTCTCAATCTTAAATTTGATTGACCCATTGAATTATTTACACAAGACTAACATTGATTTCCATCATTTTCTACCATTTTGTTTCAAACACATTACGAGGGTTCAGTGCAATTTAAAGTGCTGAAAGAACTGGCTTCCCTAATTGCAAGTCTGTTGTTATATTGACAATATAATTTCTAAAGTCCTACTTTAAAAAGGAAAATCAGGTGGCATAGACTAAGATAAGAATGCATGTATTTGCAGGCTGATATTTTTCTATACCTCCCACCAAAGCAGGAATAACCCAGGTTCAGTATGACCAGGATTAATGTTCCTTATCTTTGATCGTAAATCTTGGTAAGCAAGAGAGATGTAATATCTGAAGCAGTCTGTCATGACTGGGTCTGGGGAGGGAAGCATTCTGTCAGTTAGTCTATAAGATTGTTCAACAAAATCCAAAAGTGGCATTAAGATAATCCAACCATTTTCGATGTCCTAGTCAAGATTTATGCCACTAAAGCATGCAAAGGTGACAAAGTAATTATTGATAAACCAATTATACACTTAAAAGAGTTTAACAATGACTGCAGTAAATCCTTATATTGGTAAATATTGGTACAACATGAAGTGTAACTTTTCCCATGATTAGTACCTCCTAACTTCAGTTCTGTTTAACTCATTTACTGATAATTATCAGAATGTTTGGCATTACCAGTAAAATGCTAAGGCTGTGATTTTACACAATTTTCCAAAAAAAGTTAAATGTCCCTAGTTATTGAGACCATGGGGACACTGTCCCATTCTTTCAGTAACCATATAATAACTACATGTAGATTATTAGTATGTCAATAAGGTTTGTAAAATTTGCTTGTTTGTTTCAGACCAGCCCTGCCATTAGGATATAAAAATGTTTTGCGAACATTTTGAGATGATACCCCACTTTGCATGTGCACATATGTGCAAAGAGAGGTGTCATTTCGTAAACATTTTGCTGTTTTCATCCTGAACTTAGGGCTTGAGTCAGGATCCACTGTTGCGTTACTCCCAAACCAGTGGTAGATCCCGGCAATACAGATCAATCCTATTAGTCTAAGGACATGATGACTGCCGATGATCACTTGTGCAACTTTAAAAATTAGTTGAAAAGTTTATACAACAATCGATTTTCACAGGTAAAGGCAAATGAAAGCATTTAAAATTATGGAAAAATGCTTACAAGTAATTGTTGCTTTTCCAGCCAACCCATAATAGGCTGCAGTTATGATGTTTGTTAAGGTCATTGCCATTTTGTCCTATGATATAACTGATTAACTTTAGAGCACCAAAAGTATTGCTAAATCTTAAATGGCTATACTAGCTTTACATTTCTTTTTTTACTTATAAGTTTTATATCCTCCAAGAATTTCAAATGTTTGGTAAAGAGTTAAATCATGGACTCATGGTTGTTGTCTAATAAGTACTTAAATCCCACTTAGGATACACACAAAAATTTAAGCATTATCAAATTTAAGGATCAGACATTTAAATACCTTATTAACCAATATCTGACACAAGCAATTCGATACCGAAACAAAGAACTTTGCTGCAATGTGATCTGTTATATCTGGATAAATTTTAACCCAATATGAAAGAACTTTTACAATTCTATATACTTCTGTTAACAAGCCCTATGAAGTAAGATTCACAGTCCTATCACTGTCACATCCATGGTGGTTTTTTTTGCTAAGAAACTGGCCCCTTCTTTCCCCTCAGAGATTTTTTCCCCTAAAAATGCTTTTCCCCTTATAAGTCAATTTTCCCCACTGAAACAAGGTCATGAAGAAAAAATGTACTTAGAATTGGTCATCTACCAGTATTCTTTTTTATCAACTATTTTGTCAGTTTAATTCTAAAACCTCTTAACTACAGTTTGAATCAAGCTGTATTTATGAGGTTTTAGAATTAAACCAACAATTTACTTGGTAAATGACTTGAATTTTAGTTCTCTGTACCTAAATGAATCAGTATCAATGTCATATCTTGGAAGCTTTATACCAAAATTATTAAATATCAATATCAAACTTTCCCCAACTGATGTACTTCCCCCAAATTAAAGGTGGGATGCCCTTTCCCCCAAATTTTGAAAAAAAGCCCTGCATCAAGACTATTTAAAAACTTATTCTAGAATTATTTATCAGGCATACCTATTAAAAAAGGTACCTTCCTACCAAATATAAGCACTGTATCTTTAACAGTCAGAATAACTAAGATTTCATTTCAGGTTTAGCATTTCCTATGCAGTTTGCGTTTTTATTGTCCAAAGTTCTGATTTTATACTGGAGAAAATATTGTGGAAAAATAATAATTTGATTGTAACAACCCTTTCCACACAATCTTCTACCATATAATCATGGTTTCTTTTCAAAGAGCAGTCATTTCTAACATCAAATTCAACATTTGTATGTTATGCCCAGCCTTAATTTCAAAATGGGAAAGGTTCAGGTTTTTTGATCTATAGACAGACAAACAAACAGACAGGTGCATGATGACAGAAGATATGCCCCGAATCTTATCAATTCTCTATATGAAACAGATAGTGTATGGACAAAATTCATAATTTATGAGCAGTAAAGGGGGTTCATATGTATAGGATACATATGAGATCAAACAAATTGATTGAGTGTTTGTTTGGTAAGTTAATCCCATTATCTCTCACAATGAAATTGATTTTTGACTGTTGGCTGATAAAACATGAACAAATCAAGGACAAATCATGTTAACAAACACATATTTATGATTGATATACAAAACTCTTTTTTTCTCCAAGCTATTTTATTTACTAAACGCAGTTAGCAGAAATGTTATAGTAACTTTGTTGCTGTTTTGGGTTGTTTCTTTTTTCATAATTTGAAAACTATTTATTTCATATCTAATTTTTACCCTTGTCATGCTAAATTAAAAATGTTGGCCAAATTACATTTAAATCAAAGTGCTGAAGGTTCCAACAGATGAAATTGTATTCCGATATTTTCATTGTAAATACAAATCTTTATACAATTTTTCTCTGAAATAAAATAAACAGGTGGTGTAGACTAAGATCAGACTGCACCTATGTGCAGGCTGATCTTTGTCTAAATTTCCTGATAAAACAGGAATACTAAGGGTTCAGCATGACAAGGGTTAATTCGACAGCAATAAAAAGGTATATTTCAAGTCATATTTCAATTATTATGAAAAATGAAACGCTTATGCCTCCCTGTGCAACATCCTTTAAAATAGTTTGAGATGACCTTGATTTTGTAGTATCAGCTTGACATCAACAGATGCTCATCAGAACTACATCAAATGTGTGCATTCTAACTTAGTGTACATTCTCACTTAAATAGAATTGAAGTATTCATTAATGACTTTGTTAAGATTAAGCAATGATTTACCAAAGTTAATATCTAGGGAAAATCATGCCAATTGCCCTAGAAGAGTGAGGACATTTCAAGATTTTTCACTATTGTGAGTGCCCATACATTTTAAACACTTGCAATGGTTTACACTGAGCCATGTATTTAACCAAAATGTTGGCTCTAAGCTACCATACTTTACACTACTTACTTACTTACAAGTCGACTGTGTCACAATAGTGCCCAGCATAATAAAATTGATGAGGTGATTCAAAATGAGGTCCCTAAACCTGGGGTCTGAGAGTCAAGATTTCTACATGCTATCATACTGGGATATATCCAGAGCCTAGCTTTACCTGCTTCAGATCTTTGGCTACATCTGCCCGCGCAAACAACTCCTCACAGAACCTAGGTATGATCCCCGCATCTTCCACAGAACCCATAATGCTGAAATGGTGTGAAAAACATGAGTCAGTAGGTTTGTTTGTTTGTTAACCGCTTTTTACAATTTTTCAGTCACATTGCAATGGCTGGAGCACCTTACAATAGAGTCCTAGAATTTCTTGCACCAGTACATGTTATTGTACAACCATTTCATTCTTTCCTAGCTTCCAGCTCCTATCCCTAATTGGTCTACAATTATCAAACCATTGATGGAAGACAATTTATCAGAAAGGACAGCGTTTTTTTTTCCTTCTTTGTACGGGTCCGGTAAACGGACCCGTTCCCAATGACGAAAACTACTATTTTCTCCCAAAATGAGAAAATGAAATTCCCAATATTAAGCTTATTCTTGAAGTAAACATAAACTTTGATTATTTCCTATTGGAAAACCTGGAAGTACTTTTAGCAATAAAAATCTGTGTTGTAATTTGTCAACAAGAGGGGAATTTTCGAAGACGAATTTATTTAACCCTTTGCTGTTTAATCCCTGCTTTTTACGTGCCTGTGATTTTATGATTGAGAAAACATTGTGAAAAAAGGAGAAACTGCTTCTGACAAGCAATTTCTTCTTTTTCCACATTATTTTCTACCCTACAGAATGGTTATTTTTCAAATTAAATCCACTTTAAATTTTCGTCTGCAAAACCTTTGAAGTTGGACAGGTCCAAAATTTTGTAAAACAGGAAAGGGTTAAGTCACATGGTTCTCTATTTCATAGGCATAAACAATTACGAAGCAGGAACCAAGTGTATTTTAACTCGGAAGTTATCGCATTACAAAACTGCATATTTTGTGAATCCAAGATATTGCGATTTTTGGACCTGATTTGCAGTAGACGATCTTTTTGCATTTATTTATCAATTGATGTTAGATGAATTTTAAAGGAAAATACTTAATAGATAAAGGCTTTTGGTCATGGTTGAAGCAAATTATTTTCCTGTTATATAACCTAAAATATAATTGTTTATCTTTGTTTAATTTTCGTAAACAAAGATGACTGTTATTCACGATCTTGGCACCTCTAAATACCAACCTGAATTGTCTTCCAAACATTCTACAGCAGGTAGAACATCTGAGTATATGATCTATTTTGAAAATATTTGTGAGAAGTTTCTATGATTTAAGTAGAAAAATTCATTTATAGCTGTTTTAAAAACAATAGGATTGAATATGTATTTGTTTTCTGTTGATTCGTACCCAAGAATGTTCAACCCACGAATTTATTATAGAACTTTATTTATCTATATTTTAGGTTTAACCATGATATTTTTTTTAACAAAAAACTCAGTGACATTTCTAGATTTGATGTAAAACATTTATTCCAGAGCAATCAGACTTATTCTTTGTCATTGTTTTTGTTCAGATTCCTTGTTTAAGGACTCTGGTTTGCTTTACAGTTAAGATATGACTATAGAGGCATAGGAACGCCATTGTCGCCTAATGCGAAAATGAAATGAATTTGGAGATATAAATGAAAAAGGCAAAATGACTGGCGACAAAAAATCTGAATTTTGACCCATCAGCAATAAAATAATTATTGATTTTGACATGGACTGAGAGACATGCTCACAACTGACTGGTAATATATAGAGGCAAAAGGCATGTGTGTCAACTTGTAACCTCTTGGCTACCAATAACACTTCTGTGATTGTTTACAAAAAATAATTGTCAATTAAATGCTAAATCTCCCTCGACGATGAGGTATATAAAAACATACAATTTTATCAAGCACAATAATTTTGAGAAGACTAGAAAGCCATGAATGGCTTGAGTCGCTCCACAGACATGAAATTCTTGTAAAAGCAAATAAATGTTTTGACTAGATTTTTAGATATTTGGGGTTCTACTGATGTTGAAAATGATTCCATCAGTTACATTCTGAGAAAATGATTTTCACAGTTTCCACTATTTAACATATTGAGGAATGACCTCCGCCCATAAAATGCATATTTTTCATCCAATCAAAATAATTTTTGGTACACTGATAAAGGGTCACTCAAGGATAATACCAGTGAAATTTGGTTGATATTCAAAAATTAGATTCTGAGAAAATGATTTTCAAAGTTTCCACGAAATAATATATAGAGAAATGTCCTCTGCCCATAAAATGCATATTTTTCATCCGATCACAATGATTTTTTGTAGACTGATAAAGGGTTACTAAAGGATCATTCCAGCGAAATTTGGTTGATATCCATCAATTACATTCTGAGAAAATGATTTGCAAAGTTTCCACTATATAACATTTAGAGAAATGACCTCCGCCCATTAAATGCATATTTTCCATCCGATCACAATGATTTTTTGTAGACTGATAAAGGGTCACTCAAGGATCATTCCAGTGAAATTTGGTTGATATCCATCAATTACATTCTGAGAAAATGATTTTCAAAGTTTCCACTATATAACATTTAGAGAAATGACCTCCGCCTATAAAATGCATATTTTCCATCCGATCACAATGATTTTTTGTAGACTGATAAAGGGTCACCCAAGGATTATTCATGTAAAACTTAATTGGTATCCATCAATTAGAATCTGAGAAAACTCACTTTTTACCATATTTGGAAATTAGCCACGCCCATTAAATCCATGTTTTTCATTGGATCAAAATTTCTTGAACAACTTTGAAAGAGGGTCACCCAAGGATCATTCCTGTGAAGTTTTGTTGAAATCCATCCAGTAGTTTCTGAGGAGAAGATTTTTAAAGAAAAGTTTACGGACGGACGGATGCACGCACGGACGTACGGACGCATGACGGACACAACGCCATGACAATAGCCCCAGTGGCTTTCAGCCAGTGGAGCTAAAAAATGGCTCCAAAATTGACTTCTAAAAATCCAAATTTGGCTCCAATTTATTCAACTTGGCAAAAGTATTTCAGTCCAGAGAAGGCCATGGAGTACCAGCTGGTAAATAAAGAGTCTTGGACTCCCAGACCCTTGATTGTGTAGAACCCTGATATAAGGTCCCTGCCCGTCATTATCATGATGTATTGCTTGAAGATGAGTTACAATGTTATGGTCACCAACAGATAACTTAAAACTCGGTGATGAAAGAGTGCGCTAAATGATAAAATAGGCACTCAAAAGATAACATTCTCTCTTTTTCTAGTTAAACAATGTAAATATATTCACACTGTGATGTTTCAACACTGATAAATTAGCAGAACTCAACTTATAGAAAAGGTATTTCGCATTTGTCCTTTTCCATCAAAACCTATGTTCGGGGCTCATGCTAGTGTTTAAATTTTGAGGAGTCATAGTCTCTTTTTACTATGAAACTTTGGGATTCCAAAACTGATTCAAAAGGGGTCATGAACACGAAGAGCAAATCATGAGAAAAATTTTGCAGATTTAAGAGCAAATAGAACTTTCCTTGTAAAAATATGAAGCAAATAATTAATTTGTAAAATTTTGAAAAGTGTGTTAGATACATCATTGAAAGTTTGAGGTGATTTGAATAGATGAAGAACCATTTTTCACCATTAGAATTTCAAAATGACTCCCTTGAAAGAAGTTTTTGATGGTCAAAAAAGATTTTGTAGGAGGTCAAAACCCTGGTTGAAAGGGTAAAACACAATCCCTGTATGCTATTGGTAAAACTAGAATTGACTTCCACCATCTAGCTTGGTTGATCTGGGTATAAACTGTCTGCCAAAGCTTTGTATACAGTGCCATTGATTATGGATTATGCCGTGAACAGCCCAATAGGGGCAGAGGAATTTGAAATTTCTAGCATACTGGTCTATATATTATTAATATACAGAAAGAGAACCTGTAGGACACATTAATTGCATTGTGTAAATCGCAAAATGATGGCTAAGTGCAAAACAGTTGTAACTGCCTACAAAGATATAGGCAGTTACAACTGTTTTGCATTTAGCCATTGATATCTTTCAAGACTTTCATTGATAAAATTTCATGTTCCTGTGATAAGGGTTAACATTACAGGGTCCCCGGAAGCTTTTTGTTCTATAATATCCTTTTTTAAATAAGACAAGCCAAATAACATAAGTGGTGAATTGCGAATAAATGCATCATGGTTGCAATTAACAATATACTAATACTCTATCATAATGCTTTTTCTGCTTAAAGACTGTATTTGAGTTTAAAGTAAAGGGTCAAGACAATGTATTCCAATACAGTAGACATTTACCAATTGTTAAAAGTTTGAATATTTGAATACAATAGGATAAAAGTTCTAAAGCAGAGAAATTATTGATTTCGAATGGACTGAACTTTTAACTAAATGAGCATGTACTGTAAACATTCAGGTTCCCTCTTCCTTATGGATGAAACTCCGTCAACACGAACGTGGTAGTGCGTCAGATTGTCAATCTAGAGGTCAAGGGTTCTATCCCGACGGCAGCACCCATTCTTTCAGACTATGTCTCTCACCAATGGGTTGATAATCGTACACCTATGTGAGATAGCAACTGGTAGCAAAGGATGTTATGGTAGTACTGGTGAGAGAAATACCAGGAATCCATTGTAAGGTGCTACAACAGCCACGATATAACAGAAAGACTGTTATAAAGCGGCAAAAAAAAATCAAACCATTCTTCCTTATGGATATTCTTGTGATAATGCATGGTTATAAAACTATTTATGAGTATATATTAAATTTACATTTGACCCCTTTTCCTGTGACACTTGACAGATTGAGCCCATTTTTGATAAGATCCATTTTCAAAAAAAAATCCTTGTAATGGTACATTTATTCTGTGCAAGTTTAAAGATTATGGGATGAAAACTGTGGAACCATTAAATAGGATTTTCACATTAAATTTTCAGTAGGCTCCTTTTCCCATGCATGATGCAGCTTAAAGGATCTGACCCATTTTTGAAAGGAATAATCCTTGTGATGGTCCAGACATTCTGAACAAGTTTGAAGACAATCATATTAAAACTGTAGATATACAGGCTGACAGACAGACAGATGACAGATGGGAAAACCAGTATCAATTTAACTCTACTGACCAAAAGATGGTCATTTGGAATAATTGTGTGTACTGCATGGCTTATCAGACTGTAAATTCATTTATAACTTTAACATTGTTAACTGAGGTTTCCTAATGATGTCATTAGGAAACCTTGGGTCATCCTTGTGAAACTCAAAGGATGTCATTACGAAACCTCGGTCATCATTGTGAACGATCACAAGTTCCAAACTCTTGAAGAACTATTACAATACAGGCCCAGGACCACTACCATAGTAAAATTAATTTGGTGGTTTTATTAATCGATATATATGTAAGTGCTTACCAATAGCTTTTCCCTGACCCTGTCTGTCCATAGGCAAATAAGCAGGTATTGTATCCTTCAAAAGCCTTTGATAATAAAGGCTTGGCCAGACAATTATATACATGTTCCTGGGAAGAATAGCACGGATCTGTTTTTTCAAATGAAGAAAACGCAAAATCGTAGGCAAAATTGTGTGTATTATTACTGTCCGTCACAACTGTAGTCTGGTTCCCATCAATGGTGACAACTTTTCGCACACCTGGATCTGATAGTTCTCTGAAATGACAGAATGTGTGATTGAATAAAACTCATGGGTTAACACATTTCAAAAATTATCATTCTTCTCTACAAAACCCTTTGTTGTGGATATGCATTTGAAAAAACAATTTCCAGTGAGAACAGAGGTGTGTTTATTAAAGTGAAATTCTTAAGATTTTAGGCAGCTCAGATGGTTTTGTATAGGCTTAAAACGAGCAGTCATGACAACGTTGAATATTTTCACTCAAAATATCAAAAAACGTTCATTACAATGAATGTCTTAAAAAATTCATTTAGATGGATTTTTCATCTTTCTCTAGCAAACACACCTCAGGTCTACAAGATTGGTTTTGCAGCAGTATTGTTCCAAACATAACTTTAGTTGAAAACCTAGAATCCAAATCAAGGGCGTAACTCCCATTACGCAATTTACGCAAGCGCATTAAAGAAATAATCCTCGGAAAATCCCCTTGGAAAATATCGTTGATGTATTATCATAACATCAAAACTACAGCTTATTCAATCTGTAGTTACAATGATTTGATTATTCACCAATGCTCAAATCATGAAAAGGGAGCAAGCTGAGGGCATTCATCTTTTGTCACAGTTCTCATATCGCCTTTATCCTATATATTCTTTAATTGTCGCCTTCTTAGTGCGTATAAATTTTAAAGTCCTAGCAGTGTTCCCCAAAAAACCCAAATGGGGGTGATTTACCCCAAATTTTTACTCCCAATTTTTGCAACCAGCCTTCTATAGAGGGGGTACATGAACACTGTATTAAAAATACCCATTTTTACCCCGGGATTGAAAAAGCAGT